>JAVXUP010000452.1:0-466580 GCA_033070095.1 Escallonia herrerae
AATCATAATATGCGTACTAGACAATTCTCATGTGATTCTTCTAAGTGCTTATGCATGTTAGTGTAATATTTTTACGTTCCTTGCATTAGTGCAATGCGAGGAGGGATCCTGGAGGGGGGAGGGGGGGTTGGGGGTTCAACACGCATGCATATGTAGTAACTAATTCTTAACAAGAAAATATGATCATTTATTTACTTAAGGTTTCATGTCACTAAATAAATGAAGTGCATATGCTTTAAAATTTCCTCTCTGTGTGTGTCGTGATCCCTTGTTTTCGCTGGTAACTTAAATTTAACTTTAAAAAAAATTCACAGTCTGTACATTATCTAACGGACAGTAATTTTGACAAAAATGCGTCAAAGGTATTTAATGAGTCGGAGGAATTCGCAGGCATACTGGGAGGGGACAGTATTGTAAATTTCACCATTCGCTACATTATGTGCGAACGACGAACTTTACTTTAAAAAAAAAATAACAGATCTGGTCTATCTATCTGCAATGGATGAAACATCAAGATGGTGCTAACAACTTACCTTCAGTTGCCCCATATATATATATATATATATATATATATATATATATATATATATATATATATATATATATATATATATATATATATATATATATATATATATATATATATATATGGGGCCGATCCACACCCACCGGTGGAGAAATAACAAATTTCTCCACCGAACCGCTGGTAAGACCAGCGGTTGGCCACGTGGGCCAAAAAAGGACGAAAAGGGACAAAAAAGGACGAAAATACTATGATAAATTCATGAAAATATCACGAGAAAATGAAAAACTCGTGAGAAAATGGTGGCAATAATGCCCAACCGCAACTCCTACATGCGGTTGGCATTATTGCCTTCCGTGACCCCACCCCCCACCCGTCACCCCCCTTGCCCCCCACCCCCTTGCCCCCCACCCCGTGGCCCCCACCCTATGTCCTTTTCCCCCACCCGTGAACCCCCCTTCCCCCACCCGTGAACCCCCTCTTCCCCCACGTGTCATTACCACCCTACCCCCCCACCCCCACGTGTCATTCCCCCCTCCCCCTCCCTGCTGTTCACTCACGGTTCTTCTCTTCCTCTCTCACTTTTCTCTCTATAAAATCCCTCCTCCCCGAATCATTTCTTCCACCCTCCTCATTCTCCCTATCTCACCTACATACAAACAAAAAAAATTTACGCTAGAAGATCGGTGGATAACCGCTAGAAGACCGGTGGATTTTTCTTGAAATATATCAAGTTAAAACAAGTAAGTATTTTTCAATTTGTTCTTACCAATTGATTGTTTAAATTGTGTTACGCTTAAGTTGTTCTTACAATAGTCTAAAATTCGTGTTTAGGGCGTCAAAGGGCGTCAAAATTATGTTTTGACAAATCGGGGTATTACATTCGAAAAATTCCAAAATAGCGATTTTTTAGGGCGTCAGAAATAGAATTTTTCACGAATTTATAAAAAATAGCTAGAGCTAGATTTTGCCAAAGTACGAAACAGAGACCCTAGTTATTTTCAAAAGATCTATATCAGGAAAAAATTTCAGATTTTTCCAAAGACCGGAAAGGGGTTAACTGATACACGCAACCTTGTAACTTTGCAGTGTAATTTAAAATATCAAGCCAGCGCGATTTCGCGCAAAACTTTTATGAGAACCCTAGGGTGTTGGGAAGTTCCATTCCCTAGGAATTCGGGCCATTCCGAAGCCGTTAGCTAATTTTTTGGCCGAACGGGCTTTTAAGCGCTCGATCCGGACACCGGTTCGGGATTTTTAGGCGAAAAATCCGTAAAATACTTTTTAGATCAAGAATGAACTCAGGAAGCTTAAAATAGCATTTTAAAGCACTTTTGATATTTTCTGAAGCCAGGGGGTATTTTGGTAATTTGCCACCCCGAGAGGGGTATTTTGGTAATTTTCCCGAAAAAATTTTCCAACGGACTTTTAAGTCTAGAAATGTAAGTAAAACGCCTGAAATGTTATTTTGCAGCTGATTGCGGGGCGTAATTGTCGCTAAAGGTGAAAACTTAATTAGACAGTTTTTTTACGAATTTATAAAAAATAGCTAGAACTAGATTTTGCCAAAATACAAAACAGAGACCCTAGTTATTTTCAAAAGATCTGTATCAGGTTAAAATTTCAGAGTTTTTCAAAGACTAGAAAGGGGTTAACTGATACGCGCAACCTTGTAACTTTACAGTGTAATTTAAAATATCAAGACAGCACAATTTCGTGCGAAACTTTTATGAGAACCCTAGGGTGTTGGGAAGTTCCATTCCCCAGGAATTCGGACCATTCCGAAGTCGTTAGCTAATTTTTTGGCCGAACGGGCTTTTAAGCGCTCGATCCGGACACCGGTTCGGGATTTTTAGGCGAAAAATCCGTAAAATACTTTTTAAATCAAGAATGAACTCAGAAAGCTTAAAATAGCGTTTTAAAGCAATTTTGATATTTTCTGAAACCAGGGGGCATTTTGGTAATTTGCCCCCCGCGAGGGGTGTTTTTGTAATTTTCCCGAAAAAAAGTTTTTCAGTCCAGAAATGTAAGTAAAACACCTGAAAGGTTGTTTTGAAGCTGGTTTGATGGGCGTTAGGGTGACAATGAACCCCCGGGGGCTATTTTGCTAATTTTACGTTACACAAATCTGTGCTTAAAATAACTTTTAGTTCAGGAAAGGGTGTGAGACACCTGAAAAGTTATTTTAAAGAGTGAATTCAGGAAGCTTGTTGTCAGGGGGCATTTTGGTAATTCGCATCCCCGATAGGGGTATTTTCGTAAATTTGCAGCGTTAAGTTTTTCAAAGGATTTCTTAGTCTAGAAATGTAAGCAAAGCACCTGAAAGGTTGTTTTGAAGCTGATTTGGGGCGTTAGGGTGATAATGAACCCCCGGAGGCATTTCGGTAATTTGTCGCTCATCGGGGGCTATTTTGCTAATTTTACATTATACCAAATTTCTCGAAAGACGGTGGTTTAAATAAATTTTATTCTTCTTTTATTTAAATCTATGACTTGTTGAGAATGATATAATTTTTATTTTTTAGATTCCAGTATAAATATGGATGCAACTGGAGGAAATAATTTTTGTGAAGGTTCTGATCCACCTTACGTTGGTCAAGTTTTTCAAGCACTGGACGAAGTTGAAGCATACTATAGAGCATATTCGAAAACGATAGGTTTCGGTATTAGAACTAAGACGACTAGAAAACGGGCGAATACAGATCAAATTTGTGCAAGACTATTTGAGTGTCATAGAGGAGCACCGCATGTAACTCCGGTCGTTCGGATCAGTGACGAAGGGACAACAAGACAAAGAAAACGGGACACATTTCCGGGTACCGGCTGCAAGGCCCATGTGTATGCAGTACACCGAAAAAATGAAAACCATTGGGTTGTCACAGGAGTGGAGTTGAGCCATAATCATCAGTTGATGACCCCCAGTAAGATTGGTCAAATTCATCAACACCGAGAAATAAGCGCGGCACACAGACAACTAATTTTTACAATGGCCGAGGCTAAAATTCCACCTTCTAAGATGATGGGGGTTTTCTCAAGCCAGGCTGGGGGGATTGACAAGTTGAGTTTCAACGAAGTAGACCTTCGAAATGAACTTCGTGCTCAGAGGAGAGAGTCTTTCGGTAAGAGTGATTCTCAAACTACACTTGATCTCTTCAGGTCCCTTCAGAGTGAGAATTCTGGATTTTTTTACAGTCTCCAACTGGATGATGAGAACCGCATTAGTACTATATTTTGGGCGGACCCCCGTTCTAGAGCTGCTTACCAAAATTTTGGGGATGTTGTGACGTTTGACACCACATACCGCACCAATAAGTACTCTATGCCTTTTGCTCCGTTCACCGGGGTGAACCACCACTATCAGTCAATCTCGTTTGGCTTTGCCCTGCTTAGGGATGAGACGGAGGAGTCATTTACGTGGTTATTTGAAACGTGGCTTCAAGCAATGTATCATATTCCTCCAAAGACCATCATCACCGACCAAGATCTGGCAATGAAAAATGCAATCGCTAAGGTCCTTCCAGATACTCACCATGGCCTGTGCACATGGCACATAAGCAACAAATATCCCGAACGGCTTCACCATGTATATGCAAACCATCCGTCATTCAAGACTGACTTTAATACATGTGTGAAGAAATCGTTGACGGTAGACGTGTTCGAGGAGAGGTGGGCCACGTTAATGGATACTTACTATTTGCACAATCACGAATGGTTACAATCGTTGTATGAGATCAAGACACAGTGGGTCGGTGCCTACACCAAGAATTTTTTTGCAGCCGGAATGACTACGACCTCGAGAAGCGAAGCTATGAATTCATTCTTTGATGGGTACGTAGGCCAGTCTTCAAGTATAGCGGAGTTCGTACTAGAGATGCAGAAAGCCGTTGACAGGCAATTGTACCGTGAGAGAGAAGCCGACGCGGCTACAGTTTGCAAAGAAAGAGCTATACTACTTTATTCACCTTTAGAGGCTCATGCGGCTCAAGTCTATACCAAGGAAATGTTTCGACAGTTTCAAGAGGAACTACTAAAGTCGAATCAATATGGCATGACAAAGTTGCACGAGTATTCCACCAGAGACATCAAGGTTTATGCTTTGACAAATGTGACGAACTTCGCCAATCCGTGCTCTTCGTCGGCTCCGAGGACCAGACGACATTTTACCGTAGCAATTTGTAAGGACACTGGGTTGGTTAATTGCAACTGTCAACTGTTTGAGCATAAAGGTATACTTTGTCGACACGCGTTGAGGGTTTTGAGCGCCAAGAATGCTAGTGAAATCCCTCCACCGTATATCTTGGAACGGTGGACGAAGGAAGCCAACAGAGTCCACGGTCACATTCCTTACGTGCCCAATGTTTCAGTTGATTTCGAGCAATCTGAGTCGCTGCGATATAATCACCTTTGTAACATCATGCACGGTTTATCAATGGATGCAGCGTCGACATTTGATGGGTACAGGTATCAAGTTGAAGCAGCCGCACGGGATAAGGCTATGCATGCACAGTTTAGGATGGCATTACCAGAAACTGTGGACACTCCGACTACTCGACCAACTCCAGGCGGTAGATTCAATCGAGCCAAACAGCCAGTCATTGACGGCACTGACCTACAACGTGAGGAGGACGACATTTTTGATCCAATTATTTCTCAAACAAAAGGGCGAAAACGAGCAATACGCATGAAGAATCCGATTGAAGAAGCAACGGGTCAAAAAAAATTACGAAAGTGTGCGTTGTGTAATAAGATGACTGATCATGACAAGAGAAACCATTATAAAGTGTTAGGTATCGAACCTGGCAGTATGGTCGAGGAGGACGATGATGAGGAAGAGTGTTAGGGTTAATGTTTCAGTTGTATAAATTGAACTTTTATAATGTTTAAATTTGTGATTTGGTTTGTGCAATCTTTAATTTGTGATTTGATTTGTGGATTATTGATATTTTTGGTAACTCCGTTTTCGGGCACACTTTAGGCCCCAATTGATAGCTTCCGAAAAAAGTTGTAATTTTTTTTGTCACTTTTTTTCCGCTCATTGCACTTCAGGCACGCTAGTTAGCCCATTTGTAAGACTTTCGGCGAAAAACGAGACACATTAATTTTTGAGTTTTCCTAGGAAGGGCCTATTCGGGCACACTTTAGGCCCCAATTGATAGCTTCCGAAAAAAGTTATAATTTTTTTTGTCACTTTTTTTCCGCTCATTGCACTTCAGGCACGCTAGTTAGCCCATTTGTAAGACTTTCGACGAAAAACGAGACACATTAATTTTTGAGTTTTCCTAGGAAGGGCCTATTCGGGCACACTTTAGGCCCCATTTGATAGCTTCCGAAAAAAGTTGTAATTTTTTTTGTCACTTTTTTTCCGCTCATTGCACTTCAGGCACGCTAGTTAGCCCATTTGTAAGACTTTCGGCGAAAAACGAGACACATTAATTTTTGAGTTTTCCTAAGAAGGGCCTATTCGGGCACACTTTAGGCCCCATTTGATAGCTTCCGAAAAAAGTTGTAATTTTTTTGTCACTTTTTTCCGCTCATTGCACTTCAGGCACGCTAGTTAGCCCATTTGTAAGACTTTCGGCGAAAAACGAGACACATTAATTTTTGAGTTTTCCTAGGAAGGGCCTATTCGGGCACACTTTAGGCCCCATTTGATAGCTTCCGAAAAAGTTGTAATTTTTTTTGTCACTTTTTTTCCGCTCATTGCACTTCAGGCACGCTAGTTAGCCCATTTGTAAGACTTTCGGCGAAAAACGAGACACATTAATTTTTGAGTTTTCCTAGGAAGGGCCTATTCGGGCACACTTTAGGCCGCATTTGATAGCTTCCGAAAAAAGTTAAAATTTTTTTTGTCACTTTTTTTTCGCTCATTGCACCTCATGCACGCTAGTTAGCCCATTTCTATGAATTTCGGCGAAAAGCGAGACGCGTAATTTTTTCGAATGCCGTCATATGAAAGGTATATTCGCGCACATTTTAGCGCCAAATTCATAGCATGCGAAAAATTATGTACATTTCTTTTTGGTACAATTTTTTGTAACATCACAGCAGCTAGCCACGCACGTCAGGATAATGGTAATGAAGGCGTCTAGCTTCATTCTTTTTCAGCTCCCAGGCTATCCTATACCTAAACGTCAAGGCATCCTTCCTAGTCCACGAGGAGTGTTTGAGCACTTCCGAGCGAGCAATGTAGTCCATGTACTTGAGGACGTAAATCCCGCAATCGTGACCGTTATATTGCTTTGGTCGGTCCTTTATCATCACGACCGTCCAAGGGTCACCCTGTGGCCGTCCGCATGCTAGCGAGAGGACAGTAGTCTGCATCCAACAATAAAAACGAGAATCAAGCCTATGAGACAAGAACAATATACTATGAGCCAAGGTCAAAAAATAAATACTAACCACTAAAGTGATGTACTCGTTGTACATCTGTGCCAGCAGCTGTCCAGGCTCGTCCTCCCTTAGGCTATCGTATATGTGAACCGTTCTGAACGCTGGATGGAGAACTAATAGGAACCAGTGGTTTGCATGATGACAGGGTATCATGATAAGGTTCGCATCAGCAGCGGGACATTGATAGTCTGCGTTCATCATGCCTAACACGTTTCGACCTGGTTTCCACTTACTCCTGCCGCCCCCTCGCCTCCATTCTGTGAATTCTCTCACCGTTAATTCCACAAAATGAGTGGGATACATGTTAAGCTTCAAATATTCAGAACGGTTAAAACGTTGCTCTCTAATCCGGAGCAGTTCTATGTAAGCGTTCATGACAAAATTTGAAAGATCTGTCTCCGGCGCCAACGTTCTGATATCCTCATGACCTAGGAATGTCGCAAGGGGAAAGTCTGCTGAATTGACAGGCTCATGCCCGAAGTAGTGCCGGTCGATCCAAGCCATCTTGTCCGACCTCAATGGCTTCGTCGCTTGTCCTTTGTCCGACCGAAAGCTTGGGCGCGAGGCCTGGATTCCTACTTGGGGAACCTGACTCTGGCACTGAGAGTCGTATGCGTCAGGAGGCAAGCGACTATACGGCTCCCACACCTGACTCTGGGGCTGATAGTCGTACGCGTCAGGAGGAGGGCGACCAGACGGCTCCCACACCTGACTCTGGGGCTGATAGTTGTACGCGTCAGGAAGAGGGCGACCAGACGACTCCCACACCTGACTCTGGGGCTGATAGTCGTACGCTTCAGGACGAGGGCGACTAGACGGCTCCCCTTCGTAACCCCGGTACGCAAGACTAAAGTTTTGAACTTCAGTCTTGTACTTCTCAATGGACCTCTTGAGATTGTCAGGAGCCTGCGCGACAAACCAGTCAAACGACTCCAGCTGCTTGAACACCTCAATGCCCTGGTCAACCTAAAAAACATGCATAGAAAATATGGCTAATCATATTTGACAAATGGTCGATAAGGTGCGCAAATAAATTATCAAACAACACTAGCATGACTTACAATGGCCAATGCCCAGAACTGGTCATAGACCTCACGTGGCGCGTACGATGTCTTCTTCACCTGGGAAGGGCGATTCACCCTCGTGCGCGTCACCCTGAGAAACCACTGTAAGTATTCCTCAGTACTAATGCCGTCGTGCTTCAGCGATACAAGGCTATCATACGTTTCCTGCCAGGTATTCCACTGGTGCACCTCGTCACCCAACAAAATCAAGGCATCAGCCACCTCGAAGTTCGGCCCTCGACCACCCCTGTATGGCCGCATGTCTACAGCGGGTTTTGGTATCCCTTGTGGATACCAAAACCGCTGGTGGTACCAGCGGTTGGTCCCCGCCCCTGCCACGTGGCGTCCCCTCCCCCTGCCACGTGGCCCAACCGCTGGTACCACCCGCGGTTGGTGCCCTCCCTCTGCCACGTGGCAGGGGGAGGGGATGCCACGTGGCAGGGCCATCGCTAATACCGCCGGTTGGCCATGCTGGTGGGCCACGTGGCAGGGGGAGGGGGACGCCACGTGGCAGGGGCCATGGGGTTGGGCCACGTGGCAGGGGTGGGGGACGGCACGTGGCAGGCATATTAATGCCAACCGCTGGTTGTGCATGCGGTTGGTGTCCTTTTTCTCTCTCTCGCCATTTTCTCACCATTTCTCGTGCCATTTCTCGTGCCTTTTTTGCCATTAATGCAGTGACCGTACACCTTTTTCGCCTTTTTGGCCCACGTGGCCAACCGCTGGTAAGACCAGCGGTTCGGTGGAGAAATTTGTTATTTCTCCACCGGTGGGTGTGGATCGGTCCCCTATATATATATATATATATATATATATATATATATATATAGAGGGAGCTGATCCGTTGATAGCGCTAGCAAAATGGGGTATTTTGCTAGTGCGATCTGGCCGTCCATCCTGAAAGATGGACGGCCCAGATCGCGCCTTTTGAGAAACTGTCAGTCGTCCGCCATACTGTCTCGCGGACGGGTTTTTTTACCTTTTTGCCCTCCTCCCATGTCCGCGAGACTGTCTCGTGGACGACATTCAGTTCCTGACATGTGTCAGGAAAAAGCGCCCGCTACACAGTGTAGCGGACGACCTCTAGGCTAACACATGTCAGGACCTGTCCCGTCGGTCGCTTCGTCCTTTACATATAACTCTCTCCTATTATATATATTATTAATCAGATCGGGCAATCAGCTTTTTCAGTCTGCTATATTCTCTCTCTCTCTCTCTCTCTCTCTCTCTCTCGAACATCTAACCCAAGCCGCTACCCCATCTACTACGGCGACCCACATCTCCGGCGACACCACCGTCCTCCCCTCAACGCCGACCTCGATGGCTTCTGGATCGGAGACCACCTACGATTTTATTGGCAACTTGCACCTGGCAGGCAAACACTTTTTCAAAGTCATGATGCCGGGATTTGAGAATGAACTTGTAGGCCATCCCTCTTTCTCTGTATTTTCGTGTGTTAAAAGTTTGATCTTTTGTTTTTCTTAACCAAAACTAACCTATTTTTTGTATTGTGTTTGGTAGGACATACCGGAAGCCTTTACCAATCAATTTACAACAATTCATGATAGTGCAAGATTATATAGCCGCAAGGGGGCATGGCAGGTTGAAATCAAGCTGAAGCCCGGCCGACCCCAAAAAAAGGAATTCGCAGAGGGTTGGAACGTCTTCGTGCGCCAGCATGGCCTCGAACTCGGGGACTTTGTAGTGTTCGAACACCTTGGGTGGTGGGATTTTCAAGTTGTAATCTTTGATCGGAGCGCTTGTGAAAAAATTTCGATACCCAATTTGTGAACCCTAATTTATTATTAATAAAAAAATTTATGTTCTTGTTCATTATGTTTTCAAATTTTTTCTTGCTTAATTGTGCCTTTTTTTTTGCCCTCGATATATTGAGATCGTTGATTGTGAATCGTACATTATTTATTGTTTATCGATATTGAGATTGTTGATTCCGTCGCTAAAACAAGTCTTCGGGCGTCAATTTATTAAAATAGCATTAACCTACTATGTCGCTAAAACAAGTCTTCGGGCACCAATTTATTTCAATTTATTAAAATTGCATTACGCTACATTATATAGCTCTACTATATAGCGGACACCAAAGTCTAGCTCTACAATATTGCGGATATAAGGCCTCCGCTTAGGCCGGGGTTCGGGAAGGTCGGAACTAAATGTCTGGTCCGTGCCAACCATTTTCTGGTCCAACACTTAGTTTTTATTTTTTGGTACTCTTTTCTGTGTCCGCTATACTATGTAGTGGACGACCTATCCGACCCTTAGTTTTTTTCTACATCCGCTGTACTATGTAGCGGACAGCCTTGCAGAACACTTACTTTTTTTATATCCGCGATACTATATAGCGGAGCAGAAGGTGGAGCGATGGGACAGGACCTGACAGGTATCAGTGCGCGCCAGTCCGCTACACTGTACAGCGGCCATCTGTAGTGGTGTCCCATCATGACGTTAATGCTGTCCGCTATATTGTATAGCGGACAACAAATATATATTCAAAAAAAACCCTAACTTCGACACTCTTCTCCATTCTTCCTACTCACAAATATTCCCAGCGGCGTTGGCAAGCAGATCTGCGCAATTTCTTCATAAGAGCAGCTTTAATACCCTAATAGATCACGTAAGTTCACAAAATCAATCCTTTACATGTTTCAATCTATAGTTGTGATGAATATTGCATTTTATGCGTGGTTTTGATTATGCATTGAGCATGTGCTAGCGATGATGAGGATTTATATATGTATGTATTTGTTCATGTGCTAGCGTTTGTAAAATCCGATTCCATATATGTCTATATATCTATTATGGAGTGCTCATATATGTTATCATTGTATGTATTATGCATGTGCTAGCGTCGTATTTTGCGAGCGATTATCAAAATCCAAAACGTAAAATCCAAACTGAGAAGGTTTTTCCATAGTTTCAGTTGCAAAAAATGGAATTTAACCCTGGACCAGAAGATCCATCCGTGTTATACGACCAAGCCAACCATATCAGTACGCTCATATGGGATGGTGGAGTAAGATACATTATTTATCAACTTTCTTATTCTTACGAACGTTGTTTTACCGTTCATTTTGCTTAAATTGTATTTATTAATTCGTAGGAAAGAGAACTTCTCACCACCGTAGAAGTATCTCGCGAGTTCACAAGATGGAATTGAACAAGTCCCAGAAAAAGATACTGCGTGGAATTGGGTTTGGGATTTTCACGCATGGGCAGATCTTTCAACAGCTTGACCGGGCCTTGATAGGTGCCCTTGTTGAGAGGTGGAGAAGTGAAACGAATACGTTTCACTTCCCGCTCGGAGAGATGACAATTACCCTAGAAGATGTAGGGTTCATCTTAGGGTTGCCGGTGACGGGGCGGCCGGTAATTGCTCCTCCGTCAGACGCAACGAATAAGAGAACGGCGCGGGACTTCTTCACTTCGATACCCCAGGATCAATTTAGCACTGGTGGTATAAAGTTGAAGTGGTTGGTAGATACCTACGGGGTTTTGCCGGAAAACTATACGGGCCGTGAGCTTGTGGTGTACACAAAAGCCTTCCTCTTGTGGGTGATGGGGGCAATTTTATTCCCAACGACGTCGAAGAACACGGTCAGCGTGAAATATTTACCGTTGTTGGGTAACCTGTCGGAGGTTGGGGATTATGCCTGGGGTGCAGCGGTTCTTTCGTATCTGTACCGAGCATTGCACAAGGCAACGAGGCCCGACTCCAAAGCCATATGTGCATGTCTCTCGCTATTGCAGGTATATCATATAAATCCTGTCTTCGTTATTGTGTTTTATTTTTGTTGAATCGACGATATAAATATAATTTTTTGATGTTCTCAGGTGTGGTCTTATGAACACCTTGCTCCCGGTGCACCAACGCGTAGGGATGGAACCGATAAAGTCTGGCCTCGGTTGTGTGCTTGGGAGTACAGCCGGAGGGCTAGCCACTACAAGAGGAGAGTCGATCCCCATCACAACATTACGTACTATCGAGGGGAGTTCGACCGTCTATCTCCGGGCCAAATGCGTTGGGCACCGTACATACGTTTGGCGCGACGGGTGGGAGAGTCGTTCGTCTTCACGCTCTCCGGGTTGCAGCGCACACCCCTGATCCATTTCGAGGTCGCAGAGTGGCAGCTGCCAGACCGAGCAATGCGCCATTTTGAGTTGGAGCAGGGTTTGCCAGTCGATGCCCCGGATATGAGGGTTAACAGGAACCCACCGGATGTCGGAGTGTTTGGCACCGCCAATGCGTACGAATTGTGCGCGGCCGAAATAGAGCTTTGGAGTTCTTGGCAGGACACACTGGCGGCCATCGTCTCGGAGCCAGACCCCGTTATCAGCATCGATCAGTACGATGAGTGGTACTACCGCATCACGCGGAGGAGAGTAGCCCCAGTAAACTTTGAACGTGGGGAGAGGTATGCGCCTAGGGGTCAGATCGATGAGCGTATGGCATACAATCTCGTAAGTTGCCCAACAAGTCTGACTTGTCTTGAATTTGATGAATATAAATGTCTGATTGAAGTTACTTATTTTTTATCTCTTTGGATGTAGGTTAATGCCTCGCTTGCATTCTTCCAGAAGT
Organism: Escallonia herrerae; assembly: GCA_033070095.1. Lineage (NCBI taxonomy): Eukaryota > Viridiplantae > Streptophyta > Magnoliopsida > Escalloniales > Escalloniaceae > Escallonia > Escallonia herrerae. Next base: position 12,575 of record JAVXUP010000452.1, read on the forward strand.
TGAGTGAGCGGAAGGATCTGGTGAGCGCAATGGGCGAGGATCTTTGCCAACAGGCTGCGACATTGGCTTTAGGCTGCGGGAATTTTTTGCGCCAAGCATCGGGACAGTCTTCGGGAGTCAGCCCGGGAATGGGTTATACGGGCGTCAGCCAGGGATACGGTGATCCCTCCGGACAGGCTTCAGGGGTGAGTCAGGGAGTTGGTGGTCCCTCTGAAGCGGGGATGGGACAGGCTCAAGCGTCGTGGGGCGATTACAGCGGCCCCTCCTTCAATTTGTTCCCGGAACCCCAACCCCTCTCTCAAGTCACACAAGACTGGCCTTTCAGAAACTACGGTTTCTCCGAGGCACTGCCCATTGTCCCGTGGGCGGGACCAGTTGGCGCCCCCGGAGGGCAATATCAGCCGGCTGAAGAAATGGCCGGAGAGCAATATCAGCCGGCCGAACCAGGAATTGGAGGCCAATATCCCTTGCTCTCGCCCCCCGGCGGAGGGCAAGATTTACCGGTTGACCCCCCTGAAGGAGGGCAATATCCCCCGGTCGACCCCCGAGGGCAATATCCGAAAGGGCATCCAGCCAGGCCCCTAAAGCCGCATAAATGCGAGCTAATCCGAGCCCGTTATTTTAGCGGGCCCCCCAAGACGGAGCGTCGTATGACGTGGATCACCCCGAGGGCTTGGATTACAATGCCTCGTGGACAGAGATCGCCTCGCTGGTGCCGGGAGTTTGGTTAGACAGCGGTGTCATCTCGCACTACGTGCAAATTCTGAGGCAAAGGTGTCGGGAGCATCCAAACATCGGTCCGCGCGTGTTTATCTTGGATGTTTTTTTTCATCAGCTCCTAGTACAAGAGTGGCACGACTGGGGCAATGCAAGGAAGGGGAAGGGGAGAACCCTGGCCCAGTGGAAACCGTCCGCTAACCTACAAGCATATCTTGCTAGGGATAGTCCAGTGAGCGCAAGTGTTGCCGACGTGTTTCTAATCCCCTTTTTAGGGAATGCCCACTGGTACTTGGTTTGCTATGAACCATTAGAGAGCACGGTATCAGTCGTCGACAGTCTCTACGATGATACAGACGTGATGCCTGTGATTGACATGTACCGAGGCATAGGCCAGTTGGATGCCATGGTAAGATCATGTTTCCTTCTTATTGTAACTTGCATATTATAAAACTGATTAATCTTATTATGTTTGCTGCTATGTTTAATGTTTAATGCTTATTATGTTTCTCGCAGAATCTATTTGCTGCCTTGGTCAATGGTAGGCGTCGGGAAAAGGTATCGCGTAGGCCGGACCTCATTTTTCGATTGAAGAGGAGTAGGCCCAAGCAACATAATTCCTCGGACTGCGGCGTCTTCCTCTGCATGTACATGGATTACATTTGTCGGTCTGAGAGCCTCAAGAAGACTGTCTGGAGCCGAGAATGCATACAAGGCTTTAGGTATAGGATTGCTTGGGAAATTATGAATGGCCGGCCTAGAGCTATTAGGTTTATTGTAAATCCGTGTAAGGAACATCATTCCTGTGGGAGATGAGGGCCCCCAATTGACATTGTAACGTTATATTCAACACTTTTTTAAAAAACATATATTGAATGCGATTGATTTTATTGACCGATATGGTTGTGTTGAATTCAGTTGAGTTTTTTTATTTGTGGTCAGAGATAGCATTTTGACTGATCTGTGATTTTAACGGTGGGAAACCAAGTGTTGGATATCTGTCTATCTGCAGGGCCAGTGTTCAAAAATTAACCAAGTGTTTGATAATTAGTCTTTCTACACGGCCGTCCGCTACATAGTATAGTTGTAATACCCCGGATTTTTGGCTACTTATGTAGGTAATAATTTAAAAATTATACTGATTTGAATTAAGTAATGGACCATAGAGAATTTTCTTGAAGTCCTTTTAGTGATGAAATTAAATATTTAATGGTCTTAGTGGCTAATGTGATTAGATTAAATATTATTTAAACAAAGAAGAAGAAGAAGAAGAAGAAGAAGAGATTTCGACTTGGATTAGGATTTTAAGTCATATTGTGATTAAGTTAGTTGATTAGATTAAGTATTATTTCAAAGAAGAAGAGATCTCGACTTGGATTAGGATTTAAGTCATATTGTGATTAAATTAGTAATGAAGACTTTAAGATGTGTTATAATTACACTAGCAATAAGAACTTTTAGCTGTGTTATGATTGCACCATCAATTAGGACTTCAAGTCATATTAGAATTAAATTAGCAAACTATATAAGGGAGAAGAAGACATAAGAGTCTTCATATTTTTTAGAGATAAAGGAGAGGAAAGAGAAAAGAGTCAATTGCATTCTTTTGGGTATTCAAGCAAAAAGGTGGTGATTGATCTAAGATAAAGAGTCAAGTGCATTCTTTTGGGTATTTTCAAGCAAAAAGGTGGTGATTGATCCAAGATAAAGAGGAGATTTTTGACATGATATTGTTACTTTGAAGTAAAGATCCAAGATAAAGAGGAGATTTTTAACATGATATTCGTTACTTTGAGGTAAGGGTTTTTACGCCGTCTTTTCGTTTCATACACGAGAATCTTAGCGTCTTCGTTTGATTTCAAAATTGAATTTGCTTCTGAGCCTATTATTGATCATTACGCTTTTTGTAACGTTATCAATGATCTTGTCTCACTGTCTTATAATTTGCATTAAAGACAGTTCCCATGTGATTTATAAAAATTTTTGTTCGTCATATCGTAAAAGGTCATTCGTGATTATTTTGTGCTCTCAGCCGTTCTTTGTTCGCGGTCAAAAAAGTTACTTTCAAAGATTTTTAGACCAACGTGTCTCTCTTCTATTGGTCTTGACGTGTGAATTCCGAGTCTCCTTTGCCACGTGTCAACTTTCTGCCGGGTCTTTTTGGTTATTTACAATTTGCTTCCGCTTTCTCGATTTTCGCGCATTTCTTTTCACCCAAAACTTCTTTTGACGATATCTCATTCACCCGATCTCCGATTGAGCTGATTTTTGTTTCGTTGGATTCGTATTTTTGTTCTCTTCGATTTGAGTCTATAATGACTATTTTTGGACTTTGAATAAATATTCGCTATATTTATCAAACTACTTTGTGGGTGATATTTGTGCTTAAAAGTCACTTTTAATTATCGTGACTTATTTGTGAAGCGCCGGCTGCGATATTCGACATGGTATAACCATGATTTGTGATGCTTAATAAAAAGCAATTTGTGTATGTGACACCCACAAGTTTTGATAAATATATTTTGATATTCGACTTATTGGTTATGTAAACCTTTTTTTGAGTCGATTTGTTATTCGTTTTTGAGTCGATATTCGACTTATTGGTTATGTAACCCTTTTTTTGAGTTGATTTGTTATTCGTTTGTAAATCGATATTCGACTTATTGTTTATTTAACCCATTTTTCGGCCGCTTCTGTTATTCGCTTGTGAAATTCGACTGAGTTATCTGAATTCTTATTTATTGGTTTTATTCGATAACTCATATTTGTTAATCGTTTTTGGTAACCTTCTTTTGGTCACTTTCGTATTCGCTCGTGAAATTTGACTGAGTTATCTAAATTCCTATTTATTGGCTCTATTCGATAACTCTGAATTCGTATTCGTATCCATTTTTGGCCCTCTGTGTGTAAAAACTTTTACTGGGCAATTCGTGCTCACCCTTTTGTTTTTTGTTTCCTTTCCCTTCCAGGCCAAAAGTAGCACGAAGGGCGAGATATTAGTACAGCGGTTGGAATTGCTCTGATTTTTTATATTGAGAATAGAGCTTATGATTTCTTTAGACAAAAATTGGTTAGTTGGTTTATTTTCCTTTGGGTTCAGATATTTAGTCTGAGAGATTTGTAATAAAGTTTTGGATTATTTTTGGGAGTTAAGTTTTGAGATATAAATCATTTTGTTTGTGGTATTTTAGATGCTCTGCTCTACCATTAAGGTTGTTATGTTTTGGACAGGATTAGATTATGGTTTAAGGACGTGTTCGGACCTCCGGTTCGGGGCGTTTACAGAATGGTATCAGAGCTTAGGTTTGAGATTCTGTAGACTCCTAAGCCTGATATATGTGATTGGGATTAGACCTTGAAAATTTGGATTAAGTTTTGAGAATTTATTTCATATTGGAGCATAAGTGTTGGATAGCTAGGTATTCTGTGGGGCCGTCCGCTACATAGTATAGCGGACACAGAAAATAGAACAAAAAGGCATTCTGTGGGGCCGTCCGCTACATAGTATAGCAGACACAGAAAAGAGCTCCAAGAAAAAAAACTAAGTGTTGTATAGCTAGGTATTCTGCGGGGCCGTCCGCTACATAGTATAGCGGACACAGAAAAGAGAACAAAAAAAAAACTAAGTGTTGGATAGTTAGGCATTCTGCGGGGCCGTCCGCTATATAGTATAGCGGACACAGAAAAGAGCTCCAAGAAAAAAAAACTAAGTGTTGGATAGCTAGGTATTCTGTGGGGCCATCCACTATATAGTATAACGGACATAGAAAACATAACCAAAAAAAAACTAAGAAAAAGAACTAAGTGTTGGGAAAATTCTGCGGGGCCGTCCGCTACATATTATAGCGGACATAGAAAAGAGAACAAAAAAAAAACTAAGTGTTGGATAGTTAGGCATTCTACGGGGCCGTCCGCTACATAGTATAGCGGACATAGAAAAGAGCTCCAAGAAAAAAAACTAAGTGTTGTATAGCTAGGTATTCTGCGGGGCCATCCGCTACATTGTATAGCGGACACAGAAAAGAGAACAAAAAAAAACTAAGTGTTGGATAGTTAGGCATTCTGCGGGGCGGACAGAAAAGAGCTCCAAGAAAAAAAACTAAGTGTTGTATAGCTAGGTATTCTGCGGGGCCATCCGCTACATTGTATAGCGGACACAGAAAAGAGAACAAAAAAAAACTAAGTGTTGGATAGTTAGGCATTCTGCGGGGCCGTCCGCTACATAGTATAGCAGACACAGAAAAGAGCTCCAAGAAAAAACAACTAAGTGTTGTATAGCTAGGTATTCTGCGGGGCCGTCCGCTACATAGTATAGCGGACACAGAAAAGAGAACAAAAAAAAACTAAGTGTTGGATAGGCATTCTGCGGGGCCATCCGCTACATAGTATAGCGGACACAGAAAAGAGCTCCAACAAAAAACTAAGTGTTGGATAGCTAGGTATTCTGCGGGGCCGTCCGCTACATAGTATAGCGGACATAGAAATTAGAACCCAAAAAAAATTAAGTGTTGGATAGTTAGGTAAAAAAAAATTAAGTGTTGGATGGTTAGGTATTCCAAGTGTCGAGGTGTCTGCTCTGCCGTCCGCTACATAGTGTAGCGGACGGTCTAAACACCAAAAATATTCTAAGTACCTTAGGTTTCTAATGTTGTGCTGCGCAGTGTAGCGGACAGTGTAAAAAATCACATATAAAAAAATGAGAGTAAAGGTTATTACAAAAAAATCATTACTAAAAAATTATTACAAAATGTCCGACAAGTTTGATGGCTCATAAAAGATTATTACAATAAATATTCAGTAGACTAAAGTTCCACTGCAGCTTGTTCGTCCTCATCTTCGGCGTCATCTTCTTCCCCGTCTTGCAAAGGCACTGGACTTATCCCCAGTGCCTTGTAATGGTTCCGCTTGTCGTGGTCGGTCATTTTGTTGCACAATGCACACCTTCTCAGCTTTTTTGGTTGAGTTGCCGTTTCAATAGAGCTTTTCATCCGCGTAGATCTCTTGCGGCCTTTCGTTTGCGATATAATTGGATCCAAAGGCCGGATATCATTGTCGTCTCCCTCCCCCGGCTCGTCATCTTCTGATCCCGTCGTAGGCTCGGTGTCAACCGCATTGCTGACTGAAGCTGCTTCCAATTGGTCGACGATGGGCTCTTGCTGCTGAGCTACCTCGAGGAGATGTTTATATCCGACCATTGTAGCAGCACCCTTTACGGACAAACGGGTGAACATCGTCACCAGATGATTATACCGCAACGTCTCTGATTCTTCAAAGTCAGTATACGGGTGCTCCGGAAAGGAAATGGTACCGTGCAACCTGTTTGCACCTTTCGTCCACCGTGGCAGGACGTATTTATCGGGGATTGTCCTGATATTCTTCTGTGTGAAAAACCGCAGAATGTGTCTACACAGGATGCCATGGAACTCAAACTTCTTGCAAACACATGTCACCGAGTCCGTCAATGTGTCATGGGTCACCGTATAAATTCTGCGCAGCTTCTCAGGGACGAGGTCATTCACGAGCGAATAAACCTTGTACTCACGCGACAACTTTTCTGCCACCTTGTTTATACTGTATCGTCCCGATTTTTGCAGCTCTACTTGGTATAGCAGGAAGATCTCCTTCGTATAGACTTTGGCACCGTTCAGCTCCAGCGGGGTCTCAAGCAACCTTCTCCTTTGCTTGTACGTGGTTGCAAAGTCTGCAGCCCTTTCTTTCACGAACAACGACGCAACCGCTTTTTGTGCAGATGTGACGAAACTCTTCAAATTGGTAGCTGTACCCACATAACTATCGAACGTGGCATTCATAGATTCACTCCTGCCCGTCGTTTTCATGCCCGCAGAAAAATGCCTCTCGTGTAAACGCCAATCCATTGCTCTTTGAGCCCGTACAAGTGCTGGAGCCACTCGTTGTCTTGCAATGAGTAATCCCGAACAAGCTTTTCCCACCTCTCCTCGAATTCCTCAATCGTTAATGACTTGAGGACGCATTTGTCAAAATCCTGTTTAAAGTCTGGATACTTTGCGTACACGTGATGCAGACGTTCCGGGTATTTGTTGCTTATGTGCCAAGTGCACAAGTTGTGTCGAGTATCTGGGAAGACGGTAGCAATAGCCTTCTTCATTGCCAAATCTTGATCGGTGATGATAACTTTGGGTGCTTTGAAGTTCATTGCTTCCAGCCACACCCTAAACAACCATTCAAAAGAACTCTCGCTCTCGTCCCTTAACAAGGCGAACCCGAACAGGATGGAGTGATAATGATGATTGACGCCCGTGAAAGGAGCGAACGGCATCGAGTACTTGTTGGTACGGTATGTGGTGTCGAAAGTCACGACATCCCCAAAATGCTTATAAGCTAGCCTCGAACGACCGTCGACCCAAAAAATTGTGCTAACTCGATGCTCGTCGTCAAGTTTATAGTCGAAGGTAAACTGCGGGTCCTCCATCTGCATCCGTTTCAATAGGCTCATTGTCGATTGAGCATCATTGAGGTCATACGCGGCTCGTCTATGGGTTCGGACCGCGTTACGAACGTCTGTCGTGTTAAAGTTTAAATTTTGAATTCCCCCAGCCTGTTCAGCAAGAACATTAATCATGTCGGTAGGTCCTAGCCGCGCATCGCTCATTGTGTGAATTAGGCTCCTCGCGACCTTACCCATCTTCTTGTGTTGATGCATCTGACTCACCTTAGAAGGGGTTACTAACGGGTGATTGTGTGCCAGTTCCAGGCTGGTAATAAGCCAATGATCTTGTTTGGCTTTATAGCTTACGAACATCTTGACCTGGCAATTCGTGCGCGCAAAGCAGTCCCGTCTTCTCCGCGCATACCCTATTTCGTCATCATCAGTGTCATCGTTGCCTACGCGTGTCTCATTTTGCACTGGGTTTCTGCCCCTATGACACTCGTATAAGCGAGAGCATATCCTTTTCGATACGCTGCTTGTTCTTGTAGTTTTTATTCTAATGCCAAAACCAACCCTCAATGAATACGCTCGAAAACATTCTCCAGCTTCTTCCAATGTTTGAAAGGTTCGTCCTAGATACGGATCACTAGCATCTACGGGGGTGTTGGAGCTCGACACGAAATCAGACATTGTGAAACAAGACCTATGTAGAAATAGACTACGCTTAACAATCAAATGACATTTTCAACTGAAAATATTATCTCAAAATTATCTTGACGAATAGACCGATTTAGGATACCATATACATAATCTCAAAAGTGTCTCCCATTTTGCTAATTATAATTTATTGAACATAACAAATTAAAATTACTAAGATAAACAGACAAATTCACCATGCCAAAATACAAGAAACATATCTCAAAAAATTCGAATTTAAATAGGATACATGTGTCGAAGTTAGCGAACCTCAAAAAAATTGAAATTAACTACAATGAATTAGTTTAAAGTTAACAAATTAATTTCTATAACCACACAAGTTGATGAATAAAGTGACAAATTTTTAGAACATCACCAAAGATCTATACTTTTTTGTCGAAAAAAAAATATACTTTATCAGTCAATCAACCCAGAAAACTTTTGAGATCACAAACTTACCTTGCTAGAGTGAAGCTTGAACCAAGTGTTACTCGAAGCTTGAAGGGAGCTGAAAATGGAAGCAAGTGAATCTGAAGGCCGCGAAAATTTTGCTAGAGCTGATAATTAGGGAACTTTTGGGTAAGATGGCAATACTGTCCGCGACACTGTATAGCGGACATAACTCCCGACAACTTTGACACGTGTCAGAAATAAATGTCCATAAATAAATTTTGCATATAGCGGACACTGTTGACGTCACAGATACCAAGGGGCACAGTTGTCGAGGCTCTGACAGGATAGGTCCTGACATGTGTCAGCCTAGAGGTTGTCCGCTACACTGTGTAGCGGGCGCCTTTTTCCTGACACATGTCAGGAACTGAATGTCGTCCGTGAGACAATCTCGCGAACATGGGAGGGGGGCAAAAAGGTAAAAAAACCCGTCCGCGAGACAGTCTCGCGGACGACTGACATTTTCTTAAAAAGGCGCAATCTGGGCCGTCCATCTTTCAGGATGGACGGCCAGATCGCGCTAGCAAAATACCCCATTTTGCTAGCGTTATCAAGGGATCAGCTCCCATATATATATATATAAAGGATAATTTAAGGAAAGAAAAGACTAGTCATTTAAGCCCACACGTATGGGCTTAAATGTGTGTGGGCTTAAATGGCTAGTCTTTTCTTTCCTTCAATTACCCTTTTTTGTTTGATATTTTCATAGCAGATTAAGGGTGAGTAAGGGTGTTTTTGACTTATAACATTTATTTTTCATTAAATACCCTTTCTAAATTAGAGTTTTATTTTAAAATGAGGGTGTTTTGGACTTCCTATATATATATATATATATATATATATATATATATGGGAGCTGATCCATTGATAGCGTTAGCAAAATAGGATAAGTTGCTAGCGCGATCTGGCCGTCCACGGGTGATATGTAGACTGTCCAGATCTTTTGTTTTGCATTTTTTTAAGTCCGTCCGCTACATTATGTAGCGGACAATTTCTGGACAAAAATACCCTCCAACTCCGTCCGCTACATTGTTTAGCGGACGAGTTGGCATTACTTTTTCTCTCATTCTCTCTCCTTTCAGTCATTATTTTTCTGACATGTTTGTCTCTCTCTCTCTCTCTCTCTCTCTCTCTCTCCTTTCTGTCATCAATGCTCGTGTCCTTCTCTCTCATTTCTCTTTCTGTCATCAATGCTCATTGTGTCCGCTACATTATGTAGTGGAAGAATTGCCACAACCAAATTAACTGGGTTCTGTGTTAGATGTGTTAGATGTTCTGGGTTCTCTATATTTTCAGTAACGCAATGTCTTTTATCTTTGCAATATGCAAATTCAAAACAATGTCTTTTGCCATCAACAAACCCACAACTGCCATCATCGCCGAAGAACCACCGCGCCACTCTAGCCGTAAATGTTGAAATGAGTAGATAGATCCACCACGCCACTCCGGCGAAAAGCAATCACTTAAAAAAGCTAGTAAATCAAAAAACGCTTTTCAATACATGTTCCTCCGATTCAAACTCCGCTCCAGCTCAGATCTTGCGGGTCTCCGATTCGATTCTCCTTACGACAGACAAGATCACTGCCAAAGAGGATAAATAGAGAGAGATGAAAGCGAGAGAAAGGAGAGAGGAAGAGAAAGGGGGAGAGAGAAAGAGAGATGAGTCAGAAAATTGATGGGAGAGAGAGAGAGACAAACATGTCAGAAAAAAATGACTGAAATGAGAGAGAATGAGAGAAAAAGTAATGTCAACTCATCCGCTACACAATGTAGCGGACGGAGCTGGAGGGTATTTTTGTCCAGAAATTGTCCGCTACATAATGTAGCGGACGGACTTAAAAAAATGCAAAAGAAAAGATCTGGACGGTCCACATATCACCCGTGGACGGCCAGATCGCGCTAGCAACTTATCCTATTTTGCTAGCGCTATCAATGGATCAGCTATATATATATATATAAGCACGTATGAGCTTAAATGACTCTTTTCTTTCCTTAAATTACTCTTTTCTGTTTGATATTTTCAACAGATTAAGGGTGAGTAAGGGTGTTTTTGACTTATAACATTTCTTTTCCATTAAATACCCTTTCTAACTTAGAGTTTACTTAAAAGTGAGGGTGTTTTGGACTTCTTATATATATATATATATATATATATATATATATATATATATATATATATATATATATATATATATAGTACGTATGGGCTTAAATGACTAATCTTTTCTTTCCTTAAATTATCATTTTCTATTTGATATTTTCATAAAAGATTAAAAGTGAGTAAGAGTTTTGACTTATAACATTTCTTTTTCATTAAATACCCTTTCTAAATTAGAGTTTTATTTAAAAATGAGGGTGTTTTGGACTTCCCATAGGATATCAAGTATCTTTTCTTAAAATACTATTATTGGAATATATGTTTTTGTTAGAGTTAAGGATTGCTTTGACTTTGATTAAATTTTTTTTATTAAATGCTTATTTTTAATAAGTGTTTTACAAAATAAGAGTATTTTTTTACTTTTCATATAATATCAAGTTTCTTTCATTAAATTATCTTTATTAGAATATATGCTTTTTTCAGAGTAAAAGGATGTTTTGGTTTAAACAATAATAGAGTTACTACATTTTTTCCATCAAATTCGATTAAAGAAAATAACTTGTAGAAAACAGAGTTTCTAAAGTTTTTTCCGAAAAATATAATATACCTAAGCTAAATTCAATATTTTGTAAGAAATTCAATCATTTTTCATTTTGTATTTCATATGTCTATGTTGATGTGTATGCTAAGATTTAAATTATTCTGCATGTACATAGATTTCAATACAGACATATTAGCACATTGAAATTGTCATAAACTTGAGGTTTGATTCTAGATATTTAATACGGACATATTGATATAAGGAAAGTATTATAAAACTAGAGTTTTTAGAATTTTCTAAATGCATATGTAATCTTGACCGAGGTTAAATAGCCAATTCTCTTTTTTTTTCCCTTAAGATGCCCTTTTTAAACTAAAATCTTCACTTGAAATATTTTTTTCCATCAAATACTCATTAGTGTTGTTAAAAATTAAGAGTATATTTAGCTTCACTTAGGATATCAAGTATCTTTCCTTAAAATATCCTTATAGGAATATATGCTTTAGTTAGAGTTAACGGTTCTTCTGTCTTTTAGAAAAAAAAATTATGAAAACCTATAAAACCACCCTTCTGCGTGTTTTGTTATTACTGAAAAAATTTCTATTAAAATCTACTGCTTCTATTCACGTTAAAACTAAACTACCTCAAACTACTACATCTTCTCCATCAATTTAGATTAATGAAAATAACTTGTAGAGAACAATTTTCATAGCCTTAAAAAATATAAACATAATCTACTTAAACTAGATTGAATATTTTATCAAAAACTTAATCATTTTTTAATTTGTATTTCAGATTTGTATGTTGATGTGTATGCTACAAATTTTAATTATTGGGCATGTATATATATATATATATATATATATATATATATATATATATATATATATATATATCAATGTAAACATTGTCGTACATTGAAACTATCATAAAACTGATGTTTAATTCTAGATTTCAATTACAGACATATTGGTGTAAGAAAACTATAGTAAAACTGATTTTTTTTTAGAAAATTTTAAATGCATAAGAATTGATTTTATCATACAATTTTGTTCCTAATTATAATCTAAGTTCGTGGCAAATACATAATCCTATATTCGGATTAGAGTTATTAGAATACTCTTATTTCACGATAATATATTTTTCATATGATTATTATCTTTCTATGATGCATTGTATCCCTAGGTATCATATATTTACATGATAACATGTTTTATATAGCTATTGTCTTTACATATTTCACTCTTATAAAGTGATAGGACTAGATGAACTTCAATTAATAAAGACTCCAATTTTTTTCTGCTCAAATGATTATTAACTTTTTTTAACTTGAAAACTCTCAAGTTTTTATATGCAAGGGGTTAAATAACTAAATATATATATTTTTTAAAATATTTTTTTTAAGTTAAAAAGTTCTCTAAATATTTTGGAAGGTGAGGTTAAATTACTACTGTTTTGACTAATTTTAAATATTTTGACACTAAAGAGGTCCATTAATGTATCTTTTAGTGAAAAAAGACTATTAATATAACCAAAACGGGTGAATCCCTCGCCCCAGCGTACAAAATAATCTCAAACGATTAAAATGGCTACAAATTTTTCATTAAAAATACCTTTTTAGAAATAAAATGTTTACTAAACTTATGTGTATTTTACTTTTAAGAAAGTGGGCTTAAACTAAAATATCTTTACTTAATCATAAATAATTTGCTACTAAAGAGGTTAAAAGTTCACTAATGCATATTTTAATGACAAAAATGTAGGAGTGGATCTAGCCTAATCGTATAAATATGATTGTAAGTCTTTGTTCACCTTTAAAGAAAACTTTATCAAAACATAACCTTAAAACTTATCAACATCAAAATCGATAAAACGAGCACCTTAATTGTCCCTACTTCTTAGAGAACCGTTCCTAAGTCCAGATATTATCATGATTTTTTTTATAAATTAAGGTGCACCAACTATTGCATCTATTAACTTTTGTATATAACTACAAATTTAAATTTATTGATATATGATAAAGCCAGAATATCAACAAGTTCGACTAGGTGAATTCTTATAATTCTGGGACTCATGTCCTCGAGGTTTGAATGAATTACAGTCAATGATAGTAAATTTTAAAAGGTAAAGCCATATTGATCTGTTAAAAAATATATATTTTTTCTTATGTTGATACGTACTTTTTAAATGTTGATACTCCATTCATTCTGTATCTACAAGGCATATGCAACGTAAAATTTTACAAATCCTAATTTTTCAAATTAGGCTTTTAACCCAAATTCTCCCCCCATCCCGTCACCGCACCTTCCTTGGCAAGCACTCAGCGTGAAAGTTGGCAAACTGGCTCAGCCTCACTAGCCACATCATCCCAGCACCGGCGAACGTCAATGGTGGAATGTGGTATTATTGAAGTTACTTAATTCATTACCACTATCTGATATCAACTTCGCACTTACATTTTGTAATATAGATTTCAAAATGACACACACAGACACATATGTATATATACTTTTTAGATGAGTAGGTAAAGTCTGTGTTAAAAATAAAAATCTTAAAGAAAATATATACTAAATTACATCTAAAACTAAATTAATAGCCTTATTTTACTACTACGATGAATAAGGTCATGCTAGATAAATATAAAAGAGAGCTTTAGAGTACACTATCGAGAGAAACTTAGATTACATTATAGATTTTTTAATTGAAAAGTAGAAAAAAAAAGTATAATTAAGATTAGGGCTAATTACACCTATGTCCCTGAGGTTTAGGGGTAATTACACGTAAGGACACAAAGTTTCAAAATGTAACATTCCGTGACCAAAAGTGTTTCAAATGTATCACCCGTGTCCATCCGTCAGGATTCCGTCCAAAAAGTGTACTTTTTTTATGATGTTATCAATACGTATTTTTAAAATGACGATACTGCCCCTTGTACTGTATATACTGAATATTTTTTTAAAAAATAAATTAAGATTTCAATGATTTGCAAATTAAAGGTTTCAAAGCCCTAATTTTTCAAATTAGGGTTTCGTTTGTTCAAATTAGGGTTTCATTTTTCAAATTAGGGTTCCATTTGTTCAAATTAGGGTTTTTAAATGCCATTACTTCACCTCCGTCAGTTCACCGCCGGCAGTTCCCTTCCCCGCCGACGGCCATTTTCTCCTATCTTCTTCCCCCATCCCACTTCCCCTTTTCCACCTCAATCGGTGACCCAACAAATCCAACTCGCCGCCTTAATCAATGGCTAACGACGACGACTGATTTTTGCATGGGATGTGGGCCTACCCACCGTCGATGACCGGAGAATCAACGCACCATGCTCGAGGTCAACCGTGCGTGGAGATCTGTTGGTGGAGATCGATTCCACAACCAATCTGTTGGTGGAGATCGACGAAGAGCAGGATCCGTCCGATTCCAGGAAGATCCGGCGGACCGACGACGAAGGCGATCGAGCGGAGGAAGACATTCAAGGTGGTGTCCTCGATGTAGTTGAGGGTGACGATGGAGGGGAGAGGGGGCTCCCGATGCTGCGGCTTGCTTAGTGGGGAGATCTGTTGTGGCGGCGAGGTGGGGCTTGGGTTACCGGCGACATGGGTCACCGGCGACATGGGTCGAGGAACGGGGCTGGGCTGCCGGCGGCGTAGGGCGAGGGAGGGGGCTTGGACTGCCGGCGACGTGGGGTGAGGGAGTGGGCGGCGGCAGATCTGTAGAAAAAGTTTGGAAAATTGGGTATTTTATTTTAAAGTCAAGGGCAATCAAGTCTTTTTATCAAAACCGTTAAGTATTTTTGTATTCCGTTTGTCAACGGACATAAGTGCTACATTTTGAAACTTTGTGTCCTCGCGTGTAATTACCCCCAAACCTCAGGGACATAGGTGTAATTAGCCCTTAAGATTAAGCATCATTTTAGATGAACAATACTCAAACGTTGGAACTTAAAGATTGAAAAAAGTTCAAAAAGACTTGTTTTGTACTTTAATCCTAAAATAAGAGATACATGAAACTTATACTCCCTTTGTCTCAAATTATTTGATCATATTTGACGCACGTTTGTTTAAGATATAAGTTTTATTTTATGAGTTCTTCATTCTATCCCCAAGAGAGAGAGGGGCATGGCGAAATTGATCCAGTAGAGAAAAATGGGTTGGTGAATGACTAAATGTGGAGAGAGAAGTAGAATAAAAAAAATGTCTACAATCGGTAAACATGTAAAAACAACTACAAAATCTTTTTAATTTGAAAACTGATCAATTTTTTTAGGACAGTCCAAAAAAAATTAATTTTTTTTATTTTAGACCGAGGGAGTTATAGAATAGATCATTATCAAAAGCAAATAAAGTGCAGGGGAGATTTTGACCCCCAATAATCATCACCACAAAAGTGGCCATAACTGGGTAGAAAGAAACATGATAGGTAATGAATGATACTGAAAATCATAAGTGATGATATTTTGAACTTTAATAGTGATGCTTGCAGGAAAAAGTGTCAATATTCCAATATAAACACTTGATATTAATTATCTCAAAAAACTTTTTTCACTTTTATCGTTGTATAATCAAACTTGTAATATTTCGTTAGAGTTAGATATTTGTGGGAGATGTTTGAGATTAATTGTAATGCCAGTGTACAATTCTGACTATTCAACCAAATATTGTTAATGGGAAGGTTTCGAGAGCATCTTCATGAACACTTTTATATGTTCATGCTCTTTTTTAAGTGTAAAAGTAATTTTAATGTAACAAAATGACTAATAATTTCGCATCTGAATAACATATGTTAAATGCCTATGTAATTAGTTAGGATATTATGATAGTTTAATTGGTCAAACTCAACAGAGTGTTTTTCTTAAATAAACTTCTATTGTCATGGTAAAACTCTAAAAATAGACTATTATATGTGTATCCATCTTACTCTGACAATTTTTCGTCAGTATTATTTCAAGCTTCGAAGTCCATCACAGCAAACTAGAACATAAAAATCATGCCAAAGATGAATATGACAGATCAAAGAGGGCCAATTGGTTATAAGGAACATGCATTTTACCATAATAAAGGCAAGAAATTTTTAAATGGACATGATAATTAAGCAAAATTTAGTCCAAGAGATCTATAACATTAGGAGTTTCTATGTTTTTAGTTACATGAACATGCACATTAAAAGGCGGTTTCATTGTCAAGGTTGTTTTGCCAGATCATAGTATCCATAGAAGCAAACAGTGGCTTAAAAATATTTTTCAAGACAATCTACTGATATGCTTGATTGTATGTAGTCACCTATGTAGTTCAAATCGTGTTGGTGTCATGGAAAACATATCCCAAAGGCCATCTTATGAAATATAACCAAACAACAAGTCTTCTCTAGTTATCATCCATCGACATTTAGAATGGCACCTCCCATGATTCCTAGCAGCATCAAACGCGTCAAAGTGATACCAAGCAGGATAAAAGGAGGAGTCTACGAATAAATTTATCTAAAGTTTAATAATTTTGCAACATATACATGAATAAAAAGAATTAATTTTTTTTATTCAGGCCGGGGCTTGACCCTAGCTAGTCTTAAAGTTAAGGCCTAGGGTTGGGGCTTGGGCTTAGATAGAGCCAAGTTATCCCCCAATTGGGCCTGGGGGGGCCAGGCCCAGTTCCTACGACCCGAAGCCCTATCTGGCTGGGCCTTCCTCCGGCCCGCTCAGCCTAGGCTGTGCCAGCTCAAGCCCGGACCATTGACACCTTTATACAAATGTCTATTGGTGTGTGAATGCATGGATTTGGGTTGGGCAGTTGGTGTAAGTATGTGTTGGCAGTGGGTGAGTGTGTGTTTGCAGAGTGTGTGTTTTAGGTGCGTGGGTATGTGTGTGATTGTGTGTAATATGTGTGTATAAATGTGTTAATGTATGTGTTTAGGTGTAATTAAGGGTATGTAACTATTTCTAATGTGTTTATGGGTAACATTGTGTGTTTATGGGTATGTGTGTGATTGTGTGTAATATGTGTAAAATGTGTTAATGTATGTGTTCAGGTGTAATTAAGGGTATGTAAGTGTTTCTAATATGTGTTTATGGGTAACAATGTGTGTATGTGAGTTGTGCAAGTGTGTGTGTCTTGGCAATTAGAGGAAGAAGATGACTTGTGTATTTTGAAGGTGTAATAGTGTGGGTTTTGATGTGTGTGATAATGTGTCTTGGATAAAAAAAAAAAACCCAAAATGTGTGGGTGTACCACATCGGTTATTCAGAGAATGTTACAACTTGGCCCTAAGTATATAAGTCTTGTACCACATTTGTTATTTAAAGAAAGTCACTACTTATCTCCAGGGATATATATGTTGTCTTGTATTGTGTTTTAAGTACAAGAGAGAAGATCCATTCTTTGAGAGGATTTGTTGAGAGAGACTGAGATCTGCAATCTCCAGTGACAAACATAGTGAAATCGCTACTACCACTATGGAAGTCTTTCGCCGAATCATGTAAATCTTATATCTTATGTGTTTCTATTTTGTGTTATTATTTTTTATTCTCTTATTTATTGCTTGGTAAGAAATCTACAATATTCTTTAATAAGTGGTATCAGAGTTGAGATTCACAATAGATTGAAAGCAACTTCCAATGGCACCAAATACTTTGATGAAGTATGATTAAGAGAAGTTTGATGGATCAAACGTTTTCAGTTTATGGAGGATGAAGATGCGTGTTGTTTTGATTCAACAAGGGTTGTTAAAAGCATTAAAGGGGAATCAAGGGCTTTCTGAGACGATGTCTGCTGATGAAAAAGAAGACATGTTGGAGAGAGCCTATGGGGCCTTATTGCTGTGTTTAGCTGACAACATGTTGAGAAAGGTTTCTCAGGAAACGACTGCGGCTGGATTGTGGCTAAAATTGGAGAGCTTATACATGACGAAGTCTCTAACAAATTGCCTTTATTTAAAGTAACCACTGTATACTCTTTCGGATGAAAGAAGGTACATCGATCATTGATCATCTTAATGAATATAACAAGGTAATATTAGATCTACAAAATATTGATATCAAGGTAGAAGATGAGGATAAAGCTTTACTGTTGCTGTGTTCTTTACCTCCGTCATATGAACATCTTGTTACTACCTTATTATATCAAAAGGACAGTATCTCCATGAAGGAGGTTGAGGCTGTGATAAATTATCAGGAATTAAGGAGGAAGGTTTTAGAAAATAGGGGAGAAGAACATGGTGATGGTTTGATGGCTCGAGGCCGAAGCACTGACCATGCTGAGTCTAGAAATAAAGGAAGATCAAGGTCACAGTCAAAGACCAGAAAACTGAAATGCTACCATTATCACAAGGAAGGACATTATAAAAAGGATTGTCCCGAGCATAAAGGAAAAAAAGGATAATTCTAAGACGACTGATGCTGGAGTACTAGAAGAAAATTCTGACAGTGCTAGAAGACAATTCTCTTAATTACTATTAGTTCCTCGAATAGAGGGTGGATTCTTGATACATGTTTCTCCTATCATATGTGTCCCAATAGGGATTGGTTTGCCACTTATTGCTCATTTGATGGTGGTAAAGTTCTTATGGGAAATGATGTTGCCTGTAAAGTGGTTGGGATTGGTTCAATTCAGATTAGGATGCAGGATGGTATTTTGAGAACTTTGATTAATGTCAGGCATGTTCCAGAGCTGAGGAAAAATCTGATTTCTTTGGATACGCTTGACTGTAATGGCTGTAGCTGTCGGGCTGCAGGTAGAGTTATGAGGATAATGAAAAGCGCTCTTGTTGTAATGAAGGGGTTGAAAAAAAATAGTCTCTATTTGTTGCAATGTAGCACAGTTACAAGAACAACAGCAATAATTTCATCTTCTGATATAGATTCTGACACTACCAAGCTTTGGCATATGCGTCTTGGGCATACGAGGGAGATGAGTATGGATGTGCTGAGCAAACAAGGTTTGTTGGGAAGCAAGAAAATAGGGAAGCTGGATTTTTGTGAGCATTTTGTGTCTTCGGGAAGTAGTGCAGGGTGAAATTCAGTTGGGTTATTCATACCACCAAAGGTACGGTGGATTATATCCATTTAGATCTTTGGGGTCCTTCCACAGTTCCTTCTAAGGGTGGTGGCAAATATATGTTGACCTTGATTGAAGAATTCTCAAGAAAGGTCTGGATGTACATTCTGAAAAAGAAGAGTGATGTCTTTGTTCAGTGGAAGCAAATAAGATGATGATTGAAAAACAGACCGGCAAAGAAATTAAATGCTTGAGGACTGACAATGGAATGGAATTTTTCTGGGATGAGTTTACAGAGTTCTACAAGAATGAAGGCTTAGTGAGGCATCACACTGTTAGAAAAACATCACAGCAGAATGGGGTTGCAGAACGAATAAATAGGACTCTCCTTGAGAGGGCTCGATGTGTTCTTTCAAATGTCAGGTTATCGAAGGAATTTTGGATAGAAATTGTTAACACAGCTGCATATTTGGTAAATAGGTCTCCATTAACTACAATTAATCATAAGACTCCAGAAGAAGTTTGGTCTCGTAAGCATGCTAATTATAAAAATTTGAGGACATTTAGTTGTCCTACTTATGCTCATGTATTGGTAAACTTGAGCCAAGAGCAAGAAGTGCATTTTCTTAGGCTATGCAAGTGGGGTAAAAAGGTACCGATTATGATGTCCTGATTTTAAGTCATTTAGGTTCCTAATTAGCAAAGATGTGACCTTTGATGAGTCTTCGATGCTTTCGAAGAAGGAGGAGATGATTGATGCAGGGAAAGACCACTGTGTCAGGGAGAAGGTGGACCAAGAGGTTCAAGCTCCAGATTCTTTACTTATAATTTTTCAGATGAGGAAGATGATTATCATTCTACCAAAGAGAATGAAGAACCTCAGGAACAATAGTATAGTACATGCCAGAAACAGATTGAGAAGAGAAATTCAACCTCCTTGGAATTATGGATATGCGGATATGGTTTTTTATGCTCTTAGTGTTGTGGAGAGTATTGAGATTAAAGAACCTGTTACATAAAAAAGGCCATCAAGAGCACGAAATCAGCGCAATTAACAGTTACTATGAGTGAGGAGATGGAATCTCTTTACAAGAATCAAACATGGGAATTGGTGAAACCGCCTGTGGGCCAGAAGATTGTTGGTTGCAAATGGGTCTATAAGAAGGAGGGAATTCCTAGAACGGAAGATGTAAGGTATAAAGCATGCTTGGTAGCTAAGGGTTTTACTTAGAGAAAATGTATTGATTACAATGAGATATTTTCTCATGTTGTAAAACATACTTTGATAAGAGTGTTACTTGTTATGGTTGCTCTATATGACTTGGAGTTAGAATATCTGGATGTCAAGACAGCTTTTCTTCACGGCGAGTTGGAAAAACAAATATTCAAGCATCAATCAGAGGGGTTCGTGATCCAGGATAAGGAAGATTATGTTTGCTTGTTGAAGAAATCCTTGTATGGATTAAAGCAATCTCTAAGGCAGTGGCACTACAAGAAAATCTAGATGTAACGACGTCCATAGAAGGATGCTTTACAAAAAGCGTCCTAAAAAGGTTCTTTATAAGACGCTACATTAAAAGCGTCTTTATTTCTCATATATAATAGGACGCTTTGCAACACCCTAAATAGATCGCCTCTATAAATTAAAGGTTTTAAGAGCCTCGTAAGTGTTTGCCCTAAATATTTCCCCCTAATTCCCTTATCTTCCTTCCTTTCATTCCGTCTGGCCACCATCTCTCCTTGCACAGCCGAAATCCAATGCCCTCATAAACTAGACTACAACTACTTCATTGGATCCTTAAAGCCAAAATCCATATCCGACTTCTCTTTCAGCGAATTACTCTCTTTCTCTGCCCCCCACGTCTTTTTCTTTCCACTCTCGCATCTATGCTGTGAATCTGCCACAAGAACCAGTGGTACAAGCACCCACTTACCACCGTTACCATTTTTTAGCTATGCCCTCCTCAATCTGCTGTTCAATTACAACTCTTAGGTAATCACCATCTCCTTTTGTAACGAATTATTCCTACTGTTCCAATATTTGGTTGCATTAATAGACGATTTTAGGTTAATTTTGTTAATTCTAGATAAAGAAATGCCAAACAAAATGCTTCTACTATTTTAACCCTAAAGACAGTCCTCCTTCTTTAGTTTGTTTAGGGTTCTTACTCCGGTAGAAATCTGGGGCTTTTTTTGGACATTTGGGGCTTTTTCCATATAGGGTAGAATTTGATTGATTTAGTCAAGGTGTTATTGAATTCTGTGATGGAGGGCCTCCTGTAGGAACTAGCTTGCTAAAAACTATAATACAACCATTGTTGAGTATATTCCATATACTTGTGTTGAGCTACTCTTGCATGCGTCTTTACTAAATTAGAAATCTCCTTTTAATCACTGTTACTTTGTCTATGGCATGCCCGCTTAAGAAGAGGCATATCCTGTAACGACCCTGTCCACGGCCCCACCACAGGGCATTGCCTCCC
This sequence comes from Escallonia herrerae, assembly GCA_033070095.1. NCBI lineage: Eukaryota > Viridiplantae > Streptophyta > Magnoliopsida > Escalloniales > Escalloniaceae > Escallonia > Escallonia herrerae. The sequence continues at coordinate 33,948 of JAVXUP010000452.1, forward strand.
TCAAAAGGGCTAGCCAAGTAGGTACTTATGAGTTCCTTGGCAAGGTCTTATAAAGGTCATCTCATACTATTCCACATTCGATGTGGGATATTACAATCTCCCCTCCTTATACATTAGTGTCCTCGCTAAGGTTCGATCACACAGAGCCCAGAATCTTCCTCTTTAGCCAATGTGGGATATACCAGGCTCACCCTTCATTGCCCCAACCATCCTCTTGAGGTGGGATATATCTGGGCTTGCCTTCGTTTCCCCAACCATCGGCAACCCGGCTGGATATCTCAGCCCAAGCTTTCGAGAGTCGGCTCTGATACCATCAGTAACGACCCGGTCCATGGCCCCACCACAGGGCATTGCCCTCTTCAAAAGGGCTAGCCAAGTAGGTACTTATGAGTTCCTTGGCAAGGTATTATAAGGGTCATCTCATACTATTCCACATCTGATGTGAGATATTACAATCTCCCCTCCTAAAATCTGTCATGCCCCCGACTCGGAGGCGAACCTACACATACTATTTTCAAATATTCCTCCTTAGGAGAAATAGATACCCAAAATATTTTACAAAAACATAACCTCAAGAGGTAATCAGAGCTCTAAACATACCCCAAATCATTAATATTTGCATTAACCATCAACGTCTAATAAATACAGCAAAAATCCTCACAACAATAAATTTTGCCTAGGAACTGGATTTTGAAAAGTTACTTAATCAAACTATTACAAAATCCTTATTCTCAAGTGACTAAAGAGAGTCTAAAAATTAAGAACAAATCCAAGCTCATGCTTAAAGCTACCTCCTCTACCGTTGTCTTAGCTCAATTATCTAAAATGGGAGGAGAAGGGGGGGGGGGGGGTGAGCACAAAGCCCAATAAAGATCACACACACACACCCTCGGAGTACAACGCTGGTATTTAATAACATGCAGCTGAGTCCAAACGAAATATATAGAAACAAAAGTGCAAAGACGATAATTAAACCTAGTACGACGAATCTCATTTCGGGGTATTAACTCATTAAAGGTAGAATCAAAGTCAAAGTCAAATGAACACATTCGAATAATTAAACTAATAATCGAATACGATACAATCACGTAATACGTGACAGTAAAGCACGTTAACCTAAATACGTGAAGGTTCTAAGTTCAAAGTTTGCATACCGGTAACAATTGACATATCATGTCATGGTATCACGTTAACCTAAGCACGTGAATATTCTAAATATTAGTTAAATTTAAAGGATCTAATGAAGTTCAAAATATATATAACGCATAAGAATCGCAAAACATCAAAATTTTGTATTTCAAGTTGGATAGCTTAATAATTTTAAAAAATACTCGATATTAGACTCAAATCGAAGAGTACGAAAAGACGAGTTTAAGAGAAGAAAAATCGCTTTAAACCGAGTTCATATGAGCTGAGATATGACCAAAATAAAGCCATAGAGCCAAAAGAGTATAAAAGGACAAAGATCAATGATAAAGTGACACATGGTGTGCCACATAAGCACAAATTCACGGCTAAGGTGCTGGCTTTGCAAGAAAGAAAGGCTTTTCATTCTTCTAAGGCAAAAATGACACTGAAAAAGTGAAGGCCATAATTGGTTACAGGAAGAAAAGTAACCGTCGCAAGGCACATCAATATAGCCTCCTAACGTTAACCGATACACATCGGGCCATCACAAAATAAAAGTCAAAAGTGCATAATAAATGTGCAACGATTTGTGAAGGAAGAAACTAAAAAATAAAATAAAATTGTTCTTTGATACAAACCATCCGATTGGATAAAACTGAATGATAATAAAATAATCGAGACCCGTTACAACGACTTTGCATTCAAACTCGGTTAATGCAAGAAAAATCAAATTCCGATAAACAAAACTCGATTAAATACATGGATTTATGAATTTGATTAGAAAAGATGTAATGCATATAACACTTACCTCAATTCACGCTACAAGATTCGCAAAGTTGCGTAACCTTCCGAAAGTATCAAACCTAATTAATAAAATCAACCACTAAGATTAAAATCTTCAAATCAATTAAATTTTGATTAAGGTTTATGATCGATCACTTACCAATTGTGAGTAGAAAGTTGAAATCCTCAAGCTCTAATTTTCTCCTTCTTCTCCTCTCTCTAAAAGACTTAAACTCAATTTATCGATAAAAAATAACCTAATAAGTCTTTTTATTTCTCTAAACTTGATAAATAACTCAAAAGGCCCCTAAAGTAGCCCAATAATTAACTATATATTATTTGGGGTCTTACACATCCTGATATACATGTATGTACGCTGCTGCATGATAATCCAAATTTGTTCTTAGGGAGGTGATTAAGCAGCTGGCAGTTGCTAAACCGGAAAACAAAAGACTTTACATTAGATATGTCAAATCTTGTGAGTTTGGCAGGGAAGAGAGTGGGTTTCTTTCGCATGTTAGGATTTCTTTCGCCTGATAATATTTGAGTCGGTGTGTACTTTGGATTTCTTATCTTGTTGGATGTGATTTTGGTGGGTTTCTGGGTATCTTTATGTTGGTAATTGTTCTTCTTTCATACCTTGTTCTTTCAGTTTCACCTGTGGAACTAAACCCATGATAATTTCAAGATTCCAACTGTGAGAGTTCTTTATAACAAGTTTAACTTAGGTAACTTGACAAATAAATGAAGTGACATGCTCAAAAAGAAGAATTAAATGAGTTTTAGCAAATAAAGCGACGACATTCTCAAAAAGGGCAATTGGTAATTCTTGTGATAAACATGTGTGCACCATGAATTCCAAATAAAGCGGCAACATTTTCTATGCTTTTATATATTTTGTATAAGCATCAATTCCAGCATTCTTAAGCACTTGCACCTAACTCCTTTTCACCTTGTAGGCACACTTACAAGTCCGAACGACTTAATCTAGTATTCTAGTGTCGTAGTTGAGTTGGAAACGTTGCTGAATTTCTTATTTTAGTTGTTAACATGGACTTTTTTTTTATGCATTTGGTTAATCTCCCACAGCTTTTTCTATACTTTTTCCTTTTCCCAGCTTAGACGACGATGTCTATTAGTGGACTTCTCTTCTTTCTACATGTCTTTACACTTGAGACTACGAGGCTTCGCTTGTTGGAGAGATCCAGTTTCTTACTTAGGGAATTGGAACTAGTTATTGATGGTTGAAAAGAAAAAAAATGAATTGTGTTAAGAAGGTGCCTTGCTTGCATGTCTCAATTATTCTAAAGCCACTTTTTAAGTTAGTTTCTTGTTGTTAGGCAATACAATATACTGGAGTTAAGTAGGTGCCATGTGATGTGCTATCCTAAGTTGTGTAACTTGGTTCTTCTTATCCTAAGGTGATAAACTTAGTTTTACATTTTAGTTACCTTTCACCGTTGTTGCTTTAGTTTGACTCAACTACTGAAGAACCTGATATAACAGAAGCACATGGTATTGGTGCTAGCATACAAACTGTGGAAATTTTGCATGCTCTGCAGGCATCTCAGGCCTGTCAAGGCTTAGTGGGATGGTTACTGATGAGGACCCAAAGCGCTGTAATCAGGCTGCAGCTGAAGCCACAATAAGCTGTTAACATGTATGGAACTTTGTACAGAATGAACTAAAACCTTTCTATGCTTTGCATCAAGAAGTCGGTTTATGTCATTGCTTATTGTTTTCTTTATTAGCAATTTTATAGCCTTTGGATTATGCTTTTAGGAGAATATATGTTGATTTAGTTTTTTTTTTAACCTTGTTTCAGCCAAACGGTCATTTCAAAATCCAAACCACGACATGCTAAGCATGTCAAATCATCACCCAGGGTGTTGGCAACCATCATGGAGTGGTACGTTTTTTGTTTCATAATCATAATTGACTAAGTTCAGTATGAAAACTAAAGTTGTTAAGCATATGGAAATGCATCTATGAGTATTTTTATAGAGTTACGAGTTGTCATCTTTTTGAAATACTTTGGTAGAATTTATAAAGTTTGTATCCAAAATACCAAATCATCTATTTGTTACTGGTAATGCTATCTACACGGAAGAATGAGGATCTTCCTAATATCAATTTCCGTTGTATGACTATTTGTCCGTTTGTCCGATTTTGCATTTTACTTGTAGTTTGATTGGATAAACTCAATTGTTTGACAATCATGTAAATGTTGATGGAAATTGACCAGAGATTCTGCAGTCCGTGATGTTGCTTTGCGAGATTTGGAGTTATCTTCATTTATTGATATCATAGCATTGTTTTGTATATCTTTGGAACAATTTGTCTTGTCCAAGTAGATCTTTGAATTTGTTCACTTGTTTATATGATTGACAAGAAACTTTGTATTGTATGTGCTTATGACTTGTTAACCTTACGTATTAGGCGTTGTACAAAGATGATGGTTTTATGAGTTGCCTTTTACAAGTGAGGAATAACATAACTTGTGTATAGTACAATTATAAGTTCTTGTACTTTGAAATGATTTACTGCTAGCTCATTTGTTGAATATTGAAAGTTATAACATAAAATATTATATAAATATTTTTTTTTCAAAAAAAGATTTATCTTGGGACGCTAAGAAGCGTCCTAAAAGATCTAAAACAACGCCTAAAAGTGTCCCAAAAGGGTTTGATGTGGTTCAGTTTATAAGACACTCATTTGTGCCTCGTTAGGCCTTACCCCTATCGAGGCGGCGAGGCACTTTTGTGCGTCGTAATAACTTATTATGATGGCGTCTAATAGGGCAACGTTACGACGCTGTCCAAAGCGCCTTTACGTCAAAATCGTCCTTACATGATACTTGTAAGGACGCTATAAGGCGTCTTTACAGCCCGTTTTTGTTGTAGTGTGGTATAAGCGGTTTGACATTTTTATGGCAGAGAGAGGTTACACCAGGAATTCCTATGACAGTTGTGTATATTACCAGAGGCTCGCATATGATTCTCATATATACTTATTGTTGTATGTTAATGATATGTTTATTGCTACAAAATCGACGTCAGATATCAACAGTTTGAAAAAGTAGTTGAAAAGACAATATGAGATAAAAGACTTGGGTGGAGCAAAGGGGATATTAGCAATGGAGATTAAAAGGGATCAACCTGCAGGAATTTTGTACTTGTCCCAGAAAAAGTACATTACGCAAGTACTACAACGCTTTGGTTTGGAAAACTCCAAACCTATGACTACTCATTTGGCAGCACACTTTAAGCTTTCAGCAGCTGATTCCCTACATACCTAGGAGAAGGTGGAGCACATGGCGTGTGTTCCATATGCTAGTATAGTAGGCAGTCTCATGTATGCTATGATTTGTATGAGGCCTGATATTTCTCATGCGGTCAGTGTGGTTAGCAGGTATATAGGTAATCCTGGGAAAGCTAATTGGCAAGCAGTGAAGTGGATACTTCGATACCTGAGAGGTACTGCGGATACTGGTTTATTCTACCATCGGGGCAGTGATGTGAATTTTAGAGTTGTTAGATATGTGGATTCAGACTACGCTGGAAAATTTGGATAGGAGGAGATTTTGACAGGTTATATCTTTACTTTTTCGAGCTGTGTGATCAGTTGGAAGGCTATTCTACATACTATTGTTGCCTTGTCTACTACAGAAGCTAAGTACATAGCGGCGACCAAAGCAGTGAAGGAAATCATTTGGTTGAAGGACTTGGTTGGTGATTTAGGGTTGAAGTAGGAGTCTAGCATTGTTTACTGCGACAGCTAAAGTGCCATACATCTTACCAAGAACTAGATGTTCCATGAGCGGACCAAGCACATTAATGTCAGGTTTCATTTTATTGGGGATGTGGTTTCCCATGGTACTATTATGGTAGAGAATACTCCCACAGATGAAAATCCAGCGTGTATGATGACAAAGCATATTCCAGAGATCAAGTTTAAACATTGCTTAGATTTGATCCGTATCAACAGTATTTGAGGTGCAGCCCTATGGGGCAGGTATGGTAGCAGCAAATGATATTTTTAAGTTGTTTGTGGCTTATTTTATCTAAGCCAAGGTGGATATTTGTGATAATGTGTCTTGGATTAAAAACTTGAAATGTGTGGGTGTCTTACATTAGTTATTCAGAGAATGTTACAACTTTGGCCCTAAGTATATAAGTCTTGTCTTCCATTGATTATTTAGAAAAAGTCACTACTTATATATATATATATATATATATATATATATATATATATATATATATATATATATATATATATATATATATATATTTGTGTGTGTGTGTATGTGTGTGTGTGTGTTGTCTTGTATTGTGTTTTAAGTACAAGAGAGAAGAACCATTCATTGAGAGGGTTTGTTGAGAAAAACTGAGATCTGTAATTTCTAGTGACAAACATAGTGAATCGCTATTACCACTGTGGAGTAGGCTTTCGCGGAACCACGTAAATCTTGTGTGCTTCTATATCCTGTTATTTTTTATTCTCTTCTTTATTGCTTGGTGAGAAATCTATTATATTCTTTGACAATGTGAATAGTGACTGTAATTGTCACTAAAAAGAGGTGGCTAGGTTAGCATTCCTGTGTGATTTTTCTATAAATAGTTTGGATTAGAATCTGAAAAAAATTCAAAGCAGTGACCCCCAAATATTTTATGAGATGTAGACTGTGGAAACTTTTGAAAATTTTTTGTATCTGCGAAGAATACTAAATTAGAATATCAATGAAAAGAAATTCTTGAATTATTTAATATAGCAAACCAATTTATGTTAATCTAAAATTTTTGAGAAACCTTTATTTTACTGAAATGTTTTAGTATCTAGAATTTTGTGTCATTCTGAGCTCGATAGCTATTTTTAGCCCAAAAATGACTACAGGGTACTTAAAATAGTATTTAAATGTGTTTTTTAGATTCTTCCGATGCGAGGATCACCAGAGATGTTTGGTACTTTGCCACCCATTTGGTAATTTTACCTATAAAATGTACTTTTGGGTAAGTTCACGTACTGTAGGGATATTTATGTAATTGTATTTATAGGAAGGCCGTTATGGTGATTTTAGTATGAGATGGGTGATTTTGGTAATTTTACACCTAAAAGGCATTTTGGTAATTTTTCCAGCCATGTGAGAGGGTTCATTTTAGGAGTATGCGTGAGTCAGTATTGAGTTTATAATATCATGGTGTAGACTGTATTCTAATTATTCGATTGTTCTGTTTAGATTAAAACAAAAGATTTTCAGTTAGGATAATTTAGTTTCGGATCCAAGTAAGAGTTTTTATCTGAACCCTGGGTAAGGATTTCTATCCAAACCCTAATTTTAATAACTTGTGCTTGTAAGTATTCCTTCGATTTACTTATTGCTATTGTCAAACATTGAGATATGCATTGATATCAACATGTTATTGTCAAGTAAACCCTAACATTGAACCTGAATCAGTTATTTAAAAATCTTATCGATGCTCGCCTTTTATCGTATGTTAAGCAAATTTGATAACTGTTTGTGTTCTTTCTTCTGAATTATTGTGCCTAAATTCAAAAATTATTCATATTTGTTCTTACTATTTGTTTGTGGTTATGCTTGAGTTTTGAGTGATGAATTGGTATTAGCATGTTTGATTGTCATTGAAAACCTAATTAATATTGATTATTTGAATTCATGTTAATGATCATTTTTATTGCACGTCAATTATTGAACTTCTTGTTGATTCTATGATTGTTGCCTTCTGTGTTGATCTAGGGGTCTGTTTTGAGGGAGGCATTATAAGGATGGTCTGTTCCTGTGCAGGCTAGTCCCTTGAACGATGGAAATGGTTAGTTGTCGTACATCATGCATGTGTACACTTTTTGTGCATTGCCTGAGTGGCATTGCTTTGCCAAGGATCAATATCTTCTGAATTTTTTTACATTGTATCTTATAATGATTATTTTGAAAATGAATGTCTTGATATATGATTGAAGGGGATTGTGTTGAAACTCTTCCCCATATTATGATCAAACTGTTTGTGGTTGTCTGAAACCCTTCCCCATATTATCCTCGAAGTATCTGTATTCGTTTTGAAATTATTGTGGTTATCTGAAACCCTTCCCCATATTGTCCTCGAAGTATTTGTATTCGTTTTGAAATTCTTTGAAAAATCATCATTATATTTTAAAATGATGGCTTTGAAAATGATCTTCAAAATGATCATTTTAGTGTCTATTTATGATTGTTCATTATCGTTTTGGAACATCATCATTATATTTGAAAATTACAGCTTTGACAATAAGCTTCAAATAATCGTTTTAGTATCCATATATGACTATTAATGATCGTTTTGGAATCTTTAAAAAGGATCGTCAAATGATTGTTTTGGTATCCATTTATGATTGTTAATGATCATTTTAGAATCTATTGTGATTGTTAATGTTTATTTTGGTATCTATTTATGATTGTTTATGATCATTTTGAAAATCATCAAACTATTTATAATTTTTTGAAAAGTTTTGAAAAATTATCAATGGATGGACTCTTGAGTCGTTTTTGTTCTTTGAACGACCTTACTGAGCTCTCAAAAGCTCACTCTTCGTTTATTTTCTTCTGCAGGTAATGATAAAATGTAGAGTACACGAGAATGGGTTTAGAGACTGTGTGAGTTTCTGGAGTGCCCACTACTCCTTTGCGTGATACGACCCCTACGTGGGTCAACATTATTAGCTTGTTATTCTGTAAAGAACCTAAGTTTGAGTTTTGAAAGTTTTAAAATTTAAAACTAGTTTAAGTTTTTTTTTAGACCGTGCATTTTGAAGGATTTGAATTCATGTCTATTTAGAAGTTCTAGAGTTCTCATCGGAATAGGGCCTGTTTGATCTTATATGGTAGGTTAACTGTGATACCCCGAAAATATCAAAAATTAATCGAATCGTGAGTTTGATTTAATTAATAGGGGTTATTTTATTAAGTAGTATTATGTGGTGATAATTAAGTGTTAGGGAGCTAAATAAGGGATTACTATGGCCTTGGGGTTAAAATGTAATTTTAAAAAGTTATGGGGCAAAAATGTAATTTTGAAAATTTTGGTGAACGGGATGCATATTTTTATTAAATATAATCATTTTGGTGATAATTAAGTCTTAGGGGATTATTGAGGGATTAATGTGGTTTTGGGGTTAAAGTATAATTTTTCTAAACTAAATGGGTAAAAATGCAATTTTAGAAACTTGAGGGGCCAAAGTGTAAATTTTAAAGTTGCAAAAGGTATCACAATTTGGGGAGAATTCAGTCAAATGTTTGCCACCTCTTAGTTAAATTGAGCTGACTAAGTTTCATAAAATAATAAAATACTGTTGTGTTTAGTCGAGTCCAGTAAGTCGTGTCCACGTTACATTACATTTGATTTTATTCTAGTATTGATGATTTTAATGATATGTATTTCAATGATGTTTATCTTTACTATCTTGAATTTCGGTTCACTTGCATAATCGGTCCCTTAGTCAGTCAGTCAGTCCTGTCCATGAGAAGGTGACAGTAATGTTGTTCTGTTGGACCTTCAAGCCGCTTAGTCTGAAGAAAAAACATATCGTTTGACAATCATATTGATGCCATAAATTTATTGTAACTCTTGATTCGTTGCTATCGTTAAGATGATTATTATTCCTCCGAGTCTCTTGAATCATTTGTTCACGACACTTCACGTGTTGTCTTCACTGGGCAATTTGTACTCATTCCTTATATTGTGTTGTGCAGATTATAAGGTTGATCATGAAAAGCCCTCTAGAAAGGAAAAAAGAAACAAGCTAGAAAAGATGAGAAAGAAGATCAATTGAGAGAAGTAAGACAAGCTAGAAATGGTGAGAATTAGATTAAGCTGCGAGGTAGGTTGATAAGAGTTATATGACTACAGTCGTATATTAGGTTGTAATCATTCATGTTGTTTAAAGACCTGAAAGCCTTCTGCTGCAGTGCGATGTATGTTTTTATAAGGAATTTTTTTTTGTAAGGACGTATTTTAGAGCGTCTACTAATGATGTATTAGTATGAGAATGTAGTTACTTTGTATTCTGCACAGGGTTTTGAATGTGATTATGATTGATAACTCAGCCAGGTGATGTCATCAGGGTTGAGGGTGTCGCATTAACGCTCTGAAAGTTCAGGGCAACGGAATTCCGAATTTTTGGGTCATTACAAATAGCCACCCTAATTGGAGAAAGAGTGCCTGTCTTTTTGCTGGAAGAAAAAAAGCACGTCGAAAGTGGGTGGCACCTTAAAGATTTAGTATGTGGGTACCAACCTTGGTATATCTTTGTTAACATTCTGCCATAAACCACCATAATTTTACTCCGTAGACAAATTCAGTTGGGTATTTCATCAAAGACCTCCAGGGAATTAGTTTACATGCCATATTTTTCTTACTTTCCTGCGATATGATTTTTCTTACAGCGAACTAAACAAAACTCACACTCAGCTAGTCTTCTATACGAATCGTTGCAACTTTCTTTCAGAGTTAGCATCCACCGCGGTGGGTTGCGAGCACTGCACGTGATGGGTAAAACTGGACAATTGTTATCGGTGAATCTCATAAGAAATGGAGATGTGGTGGTTGTCGGAATAAATTAACAAGAAGAGAGAAAGAAAGAATGGAGAAGTGAGAGAAACATAAAGAAAGGAGAAATGAAATATATCTTCATTATAGTAGAAAATTTTCATTGTGGCGGCATTCTAAAATTTTCACCAAAATTTTGGATTTCAAATTTTTAGTTAATTACGGTTAAGGTTTCTATTTGACTAGACACCTGTCCCTCATCCTAATTAACTTTGTGATTTGTCACGATATTAGTAATAGTCTAACGCCACATAAGCTAAGGGAGATGGCATTAGACAACTACCAAAAATTTTCTCTTGACTGACACGTACGGCACTTACATAGTTCTTTTTGAATGGCAGAACTTAAGCCACGTATATGCGACACTAGTCCATTTTTTTTCACTGCATTTGTTTTTTTACAAGATTATATAGGGGTTTAGAGTAACCCTATTAGGTCCAATGGGTCAGATCCCAATTCTGCGATGTCGTGTTTGATTATATTTCCTTAGGAGGATGCTTGTATGTTTTTGTCTTTTTTTTTTGCCTTTAATTCTTATTTTATCTTTTTTGTTTTTGGCCTTTTCCTGGTTGAAATGATTTTATTAGTGATTATTGTATTTGACCTTTATCGTATATATGTCTGAGTCTAAGTCTGTTTGTAGTTCCTGATGTTTGTCGTTAGCTAATAGTCCTTAAGTTTCGCTTAATGACTTGGCTGTAGGGATGGTGGGGGGGTTGGCATGGGTGAGTGTGGTTGGGATTTGGTGGGGAGATGAGGGGATTAGGTCTAGGACAGGGGCTTGGAGGTAGATTTGCTTGGGTCATTCTTCACTCTAGACTGCCAATCTAGGAGGGTCTTTCGATCTTAATGTTATCTTCTTGGTTCATACCTTGGTGTTAAGTAATGGTAGTCATTTGGTGGGTTCTTTTGCCATGTCTAAGAGTTCTTTCATTTACATCTTTTGAAAAAACTGTCTAGTCTGTATACTTTGACTTCATCACACGATCTTGTCTTTAGTAGGTACCTTAACTGGGACTACTTGAACTGTCTCCTTGGCAAGGATCTCGCAAACTAATCAAACCTCAGTTTTTCTCGTATAGGACTGGTCTCAGCATTGATTAGGATGTGACTAGTCAGTTTATGTCTTTGAGATTCCTGTCAAGGGCTTCGGGCCATTGCACATATTTTAGAGCTCTGAAGTTGGCACGCCAGATTACCACCATAGGTGCTTGGTCACGAAGACCGATCCATTTTTCCAAGGGAAGACAGCATGCAGTTCTCCTCTGACATGTCCTAATCACTTGCTCTACAAGGAGTGATGCTTGTTAACCAGCTGCTTCAAAACATTTCACAAGTGGAAAGTGTGATTTTCTTGGCCCTTGAGTTTTACTTTTGCTGCCCTGTTTGTTAAGTTATCATGGCATGTAAAGCCTTTGTTGGCCTAAACGTTTAGTTTCTTTGTTGGACTTTTTATAGGAGTTTGGAAATTAAGGGATAACGGGGTCGATTATTCTTGTCATCTGCATCTTACATAAATTGATCATATTTCTTTTTTGAGCAATCTCACTTAAATTGACCTCTTTTCAAATTAGGAAAGATTCTATAAGTGTTTTTCGATATTTACCCCTTTTACACTTTTTTTATTCTATTTTTCTCTCCAGGTTTAATTTTTTACCAACTCATTTTCTCTCTCCTGACCCACTGTTCATACCCTATTCTGGTCACACCCCAGGACCCGTTAAGGGACCCACTTTGCGCGACACATCACCCAGTCAGCGGTCAACTTTTCAACGCTCAAGAGCCGGTCAAAGCAATGCATGCCCAAGTCACGTGAACCGCTCGTGAAGCGACCTCGGCGTTCCTTCACCCTTGGGGGTCGGCCATCCCAAAGGGGTCTGCATCACCCTTGGGTTCGGCCATCCCAAGGGGTCGGCCACCCTTGGGGGTCGGCCATCCGAAGGGGTCGGCCACCCTTGGGGGTCGGCCACCTGCCTTGACGATCGACGACCGACGACCGTCGTTCGCAACCTCGCTCAGCCGTGGTCGCGACGACCATCACTCTCGGCCGTGTTCCTTCGTCGCGATGACCATCGCCCGCGGCCACGCTCCGCCATAATCACGACGACCGTCGCTCGCGGCTGCGCTCCACCATAGTCACGACGACAGTCGCTCTCGGCCGTGCTCCGTCGTCGCGATGACCGTCGCTCGTAGCCACGACGACCGTCGCTTGTGGCCGCTCTGTCGCCATGACGACTGTCGCTCACAGTCGCGCGCCATCCACGCAATGACCACTGACGCTCTCTGTCACATTACAATACCCCGGCACCAGGTAAGGACTCGCGACAGTTGTCACAGCGCCCATGCACCACAATTAATGTCTCGTGCTGTAGGCACCGCGCCTATGCGCCACAATCATGTTATATGCTTACGGGATAGGCGACTCCTCCAGGACACTATCTCCGCCAGGGTGCCTGCGTGACTGGCCTACATGCTCTGGCACTGGGGGCTCGCGTCGGTACCCCTAAGGACTATGACCCCCGGGTCACTCCGAGATGGGAGCAGGTCTTCGGAAGGGCATCTTGCCTAGTCCACCTGGCAGCTGGGCGTCGGGTCTTCCCCAGCGGAGTCGCCAAAATGATGATGCGAAAAATGGTTCGATGCTACGTGGAGGTGCCACAAAGGATGCGGTCTGAGTCAGCTTCCAGATAGGCAACGCGGGAGACAGCAAGGACGGCGTAAGGGCCGAGGGCAAGGCTCCCCAGACAGGTCGCGAGGGCTGGCAGCGCCGCGCAGGCAGGGGGACGACGAACAAGGGCGACAGTCGACGGTCCGTGCGACTGGGGCGCAGCGTCGAGGGTTCGTGGACGTGAGCCAAGTGTGTTTCTCTCACTAGAATTCCAGAGAGAATGTCGTTTTAGAGAGAGAAAGTGAAGAGTCCAAAATGAGAGAAAGATCTTTGAAAAAGCTCCAAAGTCCACTATTTATAGGCAAAAACGTGCATGTGTCATAAGTTGACATGTGTCACCCCTGGGAACGACACGTTGCCAGGGGGCTAAAGCACTGATCCTCCGTTAGGACTGCCGGTCCCTAAGTTCGTGCTGCCCTGCCCTTGCGACGTCTCTCTGCCTGTCTGAGGAGACTGATCATGCCGCGGTAGCATGGTCAGAGTAGCCCGTTGCCCCAGCCTCCAGTCCAAGCCCTTACTGAATCCCACAGGCCTAGCAGCGGTGGAGAAGACCCTACGCCCAGCTGCCAGGTGGACTAGGCAAGATGCCCTTCCGAAGACTTGCTCCCATCTCGGAGTGACCCGGGGGTCATAGTCCTTAGGGGTGCCGACGCGAGCCCCCAGTGCCAGAGCACGTAGGCCAGTCACGCAGGCACCCTGGCGGAGATAGTGTTCTGGAGGAGTAGCCTATCCCGTGAGCATATAACATGATTGCAGCGCATGGGGCGCGGTTGAGTGCGGGCGACGAGGGTCGCAGAGTGATCTCCGAGGGACAAGGGTCGTTGCGTGGATGGCGCGCGACCGTGAGCGACGGTTGTCATGGCGACAGAGCGGCCACAAGTGACGGTCATCGAGACTACGAGCGACTGTCATCGCGACGAAGGAGCACGGCCGAAAGCGACGGTCGTCGCGACTTTGGCGGAGCGCGGCCGCGAGCGACGGTCGTCGTGACAACGGAGCACGGTCAAAGGTGACGGCGTCGGTATTCAAGGTAGGTGGCCGACCCTCAAGGGTGGCCGACCCTCAAGGGTGGCCGACCCCCTAGGGTGGCTGACCCATTGGGGTGGCCGACCCATTGGGGTGGCCGACCCCCAAGGGTGGCTGACCCATTAGGGTGGCCGACCCCCAAGGGTGGCCGACCCCCAAGGTGGAAGGCACGCCGAGGTCGCTTCACGAATGGTTCACGTGACTTGAGCATGCGTTGCTTTGACCGGCCCTCGAGCGTTGAAAAGTTAACCGCTGACTGGGTGATGTGTCGTGCAAAGTGGGTCCCTTAGCGGGTCCTGGGGTGCGACCAGAATAGGGTATGAACATAAGCCCCCTGCGTGTGGCGTGCGCAGAGGGGCAACCCGAGCGGGCGTCGCACGCGTAAACGATGTGGTTACAGCCCATCTTGCTGCGGGGGCCAGGGTCCCTGGTGATGGAGCCGGCGATGACGCTAAGCCCGTGTAGCAGTTTGATTGAGCCGGCGATGGCGCTAGCCCGTGATGGCGCTCAGCCCATGCCGCAGTTTGATTGAGCCGGCGACGGCACGAAGCCCGTCCCGCAGTTTGATTGAGCCGGCGATGGCGCTAGCCCGTGATGGCGCTCAGCCCATGCCGCAGTTTGATTGAGCCGGCGACGACATACAGCCCGTCCTGCAGTTTGATTGAGCCGGCGACGGCACGAAGCCCGTCCCGTAGTTTGATTGACCCGGCCATGGCATACAGCCCGTCTCGCAGTTTGATTGAGCCGGCGAGGGCACGAAGCCCGTCCCGCAGTTTGATTGAGCCGGCGATGGCGCTAAGCCCGTGATGGCGCTCAGCCCATGCCGCAGTTTGATTGAGCCGGTGACGGCATACAGCCCGTCCCGCAGTTTGATTGAGCCGGCGATGGCGCTAAGCCTGTGATGGCGCTCAGCCCATGCCACAGTTTGATTGAGCCGGCGATGGCGCTAGCCCGTGGTGGCGCTCAGCCCATGCCGCAGGGAGGGGTCCTCGTGCTGGAGCACTACGAGCGGAGCCCCCATGATGCCGCACACTCTGGAGAGTGGGTCGGGGATCTTCCATGCCCATGGCGGGGGCGCACGGCGTGGTGAACGGGTGTTATGCCCGGAGGGTTGTAACAGGGTCGTGGTGCATCGGCATGGCGACGATCGTCGCGGGGACAATACTTGGTGATGTTGTCGTGGCAATTGAGCACGGTCGGTGACGAGCATCAAGAGACCATTGGCATTGAGCGCGCGTTGCAGAGAGCGCGATGAGTTAAGACGGGCGACATGGGTCGAGGAAACGGCACGCTGGGGCCAGTCTCGGAGTTGTCATGTGAGTGCGTGCGACGAAGGCCGTAGGGGTGGCGCGTGGGTGCGCACGGCGGTCATGGCGGCGACGGCGCGTGGTCGACAAACTGTGGCAAGGCGCCGGCGAACGAGAGCGTAAAGTAAAGGAAAAGAAAAAGAAAAAGAAAAGAAAGAAAGAAAGAAAGAAAAGAAAAAATAGAAAAAGAAAAGAAAATGGCCCACCCCTATATAAGGAGAGGAGGGGGAGGGGGCGGAGGCACCGCCATTTGTGCCCACAAAAGCCAGAGAGAAAGAGAGAGAGAGAGAGAGAAAGAGAGAGAGAAAAAGGGATGGTGAAAGAGGAGGCGGAAGGGGGCGAGGGGTCGTCGGGGCCAGGGGGTCGGCCGAGAGGAGAGGTCGGTGGCTCTGCGAGGGGAGGGGGGTCGGCCGCACGAGGGGGGTCGGCCACGTGAGGGGGGTCAGCCCCGCGAGGGGGGTCGGCCGCATAAGGGGGGTCGGCCCTGCGAGGGGGGTCGGCCAGTCATGGGGGGTCGGCCACGCAGGGTGTCCGACAGGCCCAAGTCCCAACCTCACAGCCCGGAGCTACGCCAACAGCAAAGAAAGTTCGGCAGAAGATGTGGGCGAAGCCGCGAGGGGCCGCGGCGGGTACATCGCGACTGCCGCGGGGTATGATGACTGTACCTGTGCCAGCGCCGCCAGTCGATGAGGCCATACCATCAGTGGGTGTCGAGGCGGCAGTGCCATTGACCTTTGATGATGGCGGTAGGAGGTCCTATGATCCGGAGCCGGATAAGACAAACACATTGCTAGGGGTGAGGGGAGTAGTACCGTGTGTACCGGACCGGGAGCTGTGGAGGGAGTTGGCTATTCGTGTGGCAGACGGAGCGTTCACGACACCGTGGGGTGGTCCGTCGATGGGAGAGGAGCCTCAGCTGTCGTCACCCTACCTTCGCGCCCCGAGCTGGTCGGAGGCGCCTGTGATGTCGCCGAGGTATGTACCGGCATTGTTGATTGGGAGAGAGGACATACCTTGGTCGCCGGTGATGTTCAAGGGCCATAGTGCGATGCCGGTAGGGTGGGACTTTTGGTGTGAGCATATGGTGGAGACACCGAAGAGGGCGCAGGTGTTGCAGGCACTGGGACTGTTACCGGCGATCAATATCACGGCGAGGGGGCTGGAGTTATATAGGGATACGCCAGGGATGACCCGATTGCTGGCAAGATGGAGTACGCAGTCGCATACGTTCGTGACCGAGTTTGGGGAGATCGTTCCGACGTTACTCGATGTGTTGATGCTGACAGGGCTGCCGATACACGGGGAGGTGGATGCACGGGTGACCCGGCTGAGCGGGGAGGAGCGGTTGTTGCAGACACAGCTACTAGACATCCTGGCGGAGACGAAGAAGCACCGGAATGGGACGTACGGTGGGTGGCTGCGCCAGTTCTATGGTACGCCGCAGGCGAGGACAGGCCAGAGGTTGGGCAATGCTGCCCAGTTCGTGATGGGGCCGTATCATGGCAGCGATCGGTACGAGTTGGTGGCGTTTTTGGCTATGTTCTTGTCGAGGTAAATTTTCGTACTGTCATGTGATTATGCGTGAATATATCGTATGTCCTGCTTGCCATGTAAAACGTCAAACTGACATATGTTGCCGGTCGTTGCTTGCAGGTTTGTGTTTGAGGGGACACCTGAGGATGGCATTTCCCCGAGGGTGTTTCCCTTGGCCATTCGGATGGCGTAGGGAAGGCGGGTCGGCTTGGCTCCGGTGTATTTGGGCACGTTATACTCGCGGCTAGATCAGTTCGTGAATGACGTGAAGCGGTCATATGGTCGGTATCAGGTGGCGACATACGTGGACTGGATGTTCTTGCAGAGGTACCTGTACGAGTGCTTTCCAGGGTATCGGCCCGATGGATACCCACTCGCACATCCGTCATCGACGATGGGGACAGTGACCCGTCCAGGCAGGTCACGGCAGGTAGCGTTATGGTGCAGCGGGTCTCGGGCATTTGCTTGGGCAGGCATCAGGAGGCCGGGGTGTCCGTTGGCACAGATTCTAGACAAACGGGAGGAATGCGAGCGACGGCCCTATATGGAGATGCATGCGTCATATGGTACGCCGCCATGGCTGCACGTGCAGGAGGTGACGACAGATCTGAGCAGGAGAGGCGAGTTAGTGCCAGGACAGCTGGCGCTATTGGTTGTGTATTTTCCCGGCTGGCTCCCGGTGTTGACAGATGATGGCGGGAAGCCCGCCGAGTGCTGCTATTATGTGGCGAGGTATTGCCCGGACCATCTGTCGTTGGCATTCGGGTATGACCTAGAGCCCCCATGCGGTTATGACAGCCCTTGGAGTGTGGCGACGGCTTTTGGGTATACACGATATGACAGAGCCCGCGAGTGGCCGGCACCGACGACAGAGTGGAGGCAGCCAGGGATAGAGGTGGCAGGGGCGGTGACAGCGGATTATGCGCATTGGTGGGAGCGGCTGCGAGGGAGTTGGGCCAGATGGCTGGCACAGACGTCAGGCACACGTCGACAGGTAGATGTGTTCGCATGCGACTGAGCCCTGAGTCTGATATCGGCCACAGTCGTGAGGCAGTGCGGGATGCTGTCACTGGTGACCGGGAGTTCTGTTCCGAGCTCGAAGAGGGAGGCGGAGGAGGATGCCGGAGAGTTGGGGGACGCTGCCCCAGGGGAGGACAGCGGAGAGGAGCTTATTGCAGAGGTGCCGAGGGTGCCGGGGGCCGGCAAGGGCCTTTTATCGGCATTACGAGTGGGGACGATGGAGACAGCGCATCAGGCTAGTACTGGTACATCAGCCCCACACATATCAGGGGCGAAGAGGCCGCGCGACGTATTAGAGGAGCTAGACTCTGAGGTTTGCTTCTGTCTTTTCTTTTTGTCGTATAAATATGGTTTGCATATTGCTCATAATTTGTGAACTGACAGCGGTTTTGCCAGGGGGACGAGGAAGAGGCGGTCGCGGAGGGTAGCGAGGCTGAGACCGAGATCGAAGGCGAGGAGGCTATGGCAGCCGAGGCCAGCAGATCAGTTGACAGTGATGAGACTGAGGCTGTTGAGATATTGGCGGCCGGTGTGACGAGGAGGGTGAGTCCATTGCCTGCTACTGAGGAAACGGTGGGGGCACTATACGGCGGAGAGGGGAGCGATACAGTGATGTTTGATATTGACGAGGACTGGTGAACAGGCATGGAGACGCAGGTTGTGGGAGGTGATGGTGGTGATATGGCGGAGCCTGAGTCTGTTGTTGCTGCCCCGATTCGTGAGCATGAGACACCGGTTCAGGCTGTGGTGGCGCGACGGCACGACACATTGCCGGAGTCCATGGTTGAAGTTGGCGCTACTCTACTGGCGATGCACTCAGCCACGATTGGTGGGCAGAGGGCGGGTGGAATGTCGGAGATTTCTGCAGCGGGCGACAGTGGAGCAACAGCCGGAGAGATGAGTAGAGGATCCTCGAGCGGTCAGGTGGATGTGGCGACTTGGGGGGGCCTCCAGCTACCAGCGGAGACGGTGCGCCGGTTAGAACTGGTGAAGGCAGCGTTCCCGCAGACATTCGAGAGGGTGGGGGTAGAGAACCCAGTACTACGGATGTGGGTGTCTGCCGGGTTTATGGAGTGGTTGCTGCCGTTCGCTAGTGTGCCGTCGATGGGTTGGACTGCAGAGTTCGTTGCTCGGTCGCTTTCAGAGTTCGCTCCGTTCACATCGCTAGGCATGCAGCTGGACTGGCTAGCAGATTTCTTTAGGTCAAGGAGCGGCAGCCATGAGATGGATGAGAGGCGCGCAGTCGTGGTCATGCGGAAGATGTTGCTGGAGCGGCGCCGTACAGGATTAGAGGCGGAGCGGTCAGAGATTACCGCAGAGTTGGCCGGGATTGACATGCAGGTAGCAGAGATAGAGAGACAGCTCGTCGATTTGCAGAGGCAGTTGTCCGATCTACAGAGGCGGCGAGGTGAGGTGGACGGGCGAGAGTCAGAACGGTTGAGGCGACAGGCCGAGCTTGATGCTGGATGGTCAGAGGTACAAGCAGAGCGGGAGGCACTTCAGGCATTCAGCTCCCACCCAGTTGCATCGCTGTTGTCTAGACTTTCTTAGCTTGTATGTTACTTTGCTGTAGTTGTAGCGCTCAATGACGGCTAGTAAACGTTTGATGTATATGTATATATTTTCGATGATCTTGGCTTATTGCATGTTGTGTTCGGTTGCTCTCTTCTTTCTTCTCTCTTTTTTTTTGAATGTCTTGCGCGTTTTGGTCACCTGTGAATGCTCTCCCATTCCCGCCCGTAGAAAGTGACTTAGGAAGCATAGGTTGAGAATGAGTGTTAGCTAGGCAGAAGCTGAGGTAACAGCATGACTTTGTATTGATAGGACGTGGGACAAAACGCCATTACATGAGTAGCGTAGAACGCTATACAGATCAACCAAAAAATTACAAGTCTGTAAGCAATGTCGCATGTACAAAAAATGCTATGAGAGCGCGTACTATGACGCGGGCGGATAGGGCTGGGGGAACATTGCCGTGACTAAACATAATACTTCTTCAGGTAGCGGCCGTTGATGGGGGCCGAGACCTGACCGTCTGGTTGAGCAGGAGGTACGAGCCATTAGCGCGGGCTTCGTGCACCGTGAAAGGGCCCTCCCAGTTTGGCATGAATTTAGGAGCTGACATGTTGGCCGGTACATGCTTGGCGGCTTGAAGAACAAGGTCACCCTCGATAAATGAACGTGGCTTGACGGTCTTCCCATAAGCTTTCGTGAGCTGCTCATGATACTTCTTCATGCGGCGCAGGGCCGTGGCTCGTCGTTCGTCGAGGCCGTCAAGTGCCGCCAGCCGGGCTGCTTCATTTCTGAGACCGCTGCTTAGAGAAAGTCGAGCCGATGGTTCTGCGATCTCGGCAGGTACCACGCACTCGTCCCCGTAGACGAGAGAGAAGGGCGTGGCCTTTGTCGCTGTGTGCCCGATGTTCTGTAGGCCCAGAGTGCCAGATTCAGTTGTTCGGACCACGACCGGTCGGCGTCATGCACCATTCGCGATAATACTCGTAGCAAAGTCTTGTTGGAAGCTTCAGCTTGACCATTACCTTGCGGGTAATAGGGAGTTGATGTAGCATGGCTGATGTTGTACCCTTCCATGAGAGCTCAAACCTCTCGATTAATGAATGGCGTGCCATTGTCAGATATAATACACCGAGGGATGCCGAAACGATAGATGACGTCACGTAAGAAGTTAGAAACGGCACCTCCCGTGGCTCTCCACAGAGGTACGGCTTCGACCCACTTCGTGAAGCGTTCAGTAGCAACCATGATCCATGAATGGCGTCTGGACGGCGGGTGGATGGGGCCGATGAGGTCGAGGGCCCAAGAATGAAATGGCCACGGGGCTGAGATCATGTGCAAGTCGGATGCTGGCGTGTGTATCCTGTCGGCGTGCCGCTGGCAGGGTTGGCAGCGTCGGACATGCGAGATGGAGTCGGATTCCATAGTCGGCCAATAATACCCCAATCTTAGTAATTTTGCATACAGCTTCTGGGAGCCTTGATGTTCACCACAATCACCATTGTGTACTTCGTTAATGACCTTGACCACTTGGGCACCCTGCAAGCATCGCAGGGTGCGTCCCGAAAATCCCTTGCGAAACAACTCGCCTTCCGTCACAAAATACTTGACTGCCTTGCGCTTGATGGATCATGCTGAGCCGCGGTCAGGTGGTAGAATCCCGTGGGATAAATACTGGATGAAAGGCTGGCGCCAGTCACCTTCGATGTCAATGACAAGAGCTTCTGCACCGTCGGGTGCATACAAGCACTCGGGACAATCTTTTTGTATATCCGAGGCGTCCTTGGCCATGGATGGCCAATATAGGCCCATACGCTGGAGGCGACGATATAGAGGGGGACCGTCGAGGCCACAACACTTCTGGTGGCCGAGCTGTAATTTGTGCTTTGCCTCTTCCGGTGCCAAACATCTGGCTAGAGTGCCTCCGGGACGCCGCCTGTATAAGACATCTCCCATCATTGAAAAGTCTGTAAGGGTGGAGGCATGAGCAAGAGATGGCGCTTTAAGTTTGTCGATCATCGGTTGCCTCCAATCGTCCGCAGTAACGTCCCTCGGGACTAGGTTCAGTGCTGTGCATGGTTCCATTCTCTTGACGATGGTTAGCATCCGTTGTTCACCATCGACCTCTATCTTTGACGCGATCGTGGCCAAGCTGTCTGCATGTCTGTTGTGGCACCTATTGTGATGTTCATACTGGACATGGCCGAGTCTTCCTTCCAAGTGTTGCACCAAGGCACGATAAGGTGCCAAGGCTGGTTCTTTGACCGTGAACTCTCCGTCCGCCTGCTTCATGACCAAATTTGAGTCTCCTTTCACACACAGCGCCTTAGCCCCCATACTGACGGCGATCATGAGGCCAATGACAAGTGCCTCGTATTCAGCTTCGTTGTTAGACACCGGGAATGCAAGTTTGAAAGATAATGAAGTGGTAACACCGTCTGGTGCTCGGAGGACTATGCCGGCACCCCCTTGTCGAAGGGGTGTGCCATTGGGACCTTTGCTAGTGGTAGAGCCGTCAAATTGAAGCGTCCACAGTTCATCGATGTCGGTGATCAGGGCTGTCTCCTCCCCAGGCAGTTGATCGATATCTGGTGCGCCGCGCAGGCAGGGGGACGACGAACAGGGGCGACAGTCGACGGTCCGTGCGACTGGGGCGCAGCGTCGAGGGTTCGTGGACGTGAGCCAAGTGTGTTTCTCTCACTAGAATTCCAGAGAGAATGTCGTTTTAGAGAGAGAAAGTGAAGAGTCCAAAATGAGAGAAAGATCTTTGAAAAAGCTCCAAAGTCCACTATTTATAGGCAAAACGTGCATGTGTCATAAGTTGACATGTGTCACCACTGGGAACGACACGTCGCCAGGGGGCCAAAGCACTGATCCTCCGTTGGGACTGCCGGTCCCTAAGTTCGTGCTGCCCTGCCCTTGCGACGTCTCTCTGCCTGTCTGAGGAGACTGATCATGCCGCGGTAGCATGGTCAGAGTAGCCCGTTGCCCCAGCCTCCAGTCCAAGCCCTTACTGAATCCCACAGGCCTGGCAACGGTGGGGAAGACCCGACGCCCAGCTGCCAGGTGGACTAGGCAAGATGCCCTTCCGAAGACCTGCTCCCATCTCGGAGAGACCCGGGGGTCATAGTCCTTAGGGGTACCGACGCGAGCCCCCAGTGCCAGAGCACGTAGGCCAGTCATGCAGGCACCCTGGCGGAGATAGTGTCCTGGAGGAGTCGCCTATCCCGTAAGCATATAACATGATTGTGGCGCATAGGCGCGGTGCCTACAGCACGAGACATTAATTGTGGCGCATGGGCGCTGTGACAACTGTCGCGAGTCCTTACCTGGTGCCGGGGTATTGTAATGTGACAGAGAGCGTCAGTGGTCATTGCGTGGATGGCGCGCGACTGTGAGCGACGGTCGTCATGGCGACAGAGCGGCCACAAGCGACGGTCGTCGTGACTACGAGCGACGGTCATCGCGACGATGAAGCACGACCGAGAGCGACGATCGTCGTGACTATGGCGGAGCGCGGCCGCGAGCGACGGTCGTCGTGATTATGGCGGAGCGTGGCCGCGGGCGATGGTCATCGCGACGAAGGAACACGGCTGAGAGTGATGGTCGTCGCGACCACGGCGGAGCGAGGTTGCGAACGACGGTCGTCGGTCGTCGATCGTCAAGGCAGGTGGCCGACCCCTAAGGGTGGCCGACCCCTTGGGATGGCCGACCCCCAAGGGTGGCCGACCCCTTGGGATGGCCGACCCCCAAGGGTGATGCGGACCCCTTTGGGATGGCCGACCCCCAAGGGTGAAGGAACGCCGAGGTCGCTTCACGAGCGGTTCACGTGACTTGGGCATGCATTGCTTTGACCGGTTGTCTCCTCTCCAAAATGATGATGCCGAAAATGGTTCGATGCTACATGGAGGTGCCACAAATGACGCGGTCTGCGTCAGCTTCCAAGTAGGCAACGCGGGAGACAGCAAGGACGGCGCAAGGGCCGAGGGCAAGGCTCCCCAGACAGGTCGCGAGGGCTGGCAGCGCTGCGCAGGCAGGGTGACGATGAACAGGACCGATAGTCTACAGTCCGTGCTAAGGGAGCAACGTCAAGGGTTCGTGGACGTGAGCCCAAGTGTGTTTCTCTCACTAGAATTTCAGAGAGAATGTCTTTTAGAGAGAGAAAGTGAAAAGTTCAAATGAGAGAAAAGATCATTGAAAAAGCTCCAAAGTCCACTATTTATAGGCAAAAACGTGCATGTGTCATAAGTTGACATGTGTCACCCCTGGGAACGACACGTCGCCAGGGGGCCAAAGCACTGATCCTCCGTTGGGACTGCCGGTCCCTAAGTTCGTGCTGCCCTGCCCTTGCGACGTCTCTCTGCCTGTCTGAGGAGACTGATCATGCCGCGGTAGCATGGTCAGAGTAGCCCGTTGCCCCAGCCTCCAGTCCAAGCCCTTACTGAATCCCACAGGCCTGGCAGCGGTGGAGAAGACCCGACGCCCAGCTGCCAGGTGGACTAGGCAAGATGCCCTTCCGAAGACCTGCTCCCATCTCGGAGTGACCCGGGGGTCATAGTCCTTAGGGGTGCCGACGCGAGCCCCCAGTGCCAGAGCACGTAGGCCAGTCACGCAGGCACCCTGGCGGAGATAGTGTTCTGGAGGAGTAGCCTATCCCGTGAGCATATAACATGATTGCAGCGCATGGGGCGTGGTTGAGTGCGGGCGACGAGGGTCGCAGAGTTATCTCCGAGCGACAAGGGTCGTTGCGTGGATGGCGCGCGACCGTGAGCGACGGTTGTCATGGCGACAGAGCGGCCACAAGTGACGGTCATCGAGACTACGAGCGACTGTCATCGCGACGAAGGAGCACGGCCGAGAGCGACGGTCGTCGCGACTATGGCGGAGCGCGGCCACGAGCGACGGTCGTCGTGACAACGGAGCACGGTCAAAGGTGACGGCGTCAGTATTCAAAGCAGGTGGCCGACCCCCAAGGGAGGCCGACCCCTTGGGGTGGCCGACCCCCTAGGGTGGCCGACCCATTGGGGTGGCCGACCCCCAAGGGTGGCCGACCCCTTGGGGTGACATCAACATCTTACTATGTGTTTATGCGTGCGGCGCCCGCTCGGGTTGCCCCTCCGCGCACGCCGCACGCAGGGTGCTTATGTTCATACCCTATTCTGGTCACACCCCAGGACCCGTTAAGGGACCCACTTTGCGCGACACATCACCCAGTCAGCGGTCAACTTTTCAACGCTCAAGAGCCGGTCAAAGCAATGCATGCCCAAGTCACGTGAACCGCTCGTGAAGCGACCTCGGCGTTCCTTCACCCTTGGGGGTCGGCTATCCCAAGGGGTCGGCCACCTGCCTTGACGATCGACGACCGACGACCGTCGTTAGTAACCTCGCTCCGCCGTGGTCGCGACGACCATCACTCTCGGCCGTGTTCCTTCGTCGCGATGACCATCGCCCGCGGCCACGCTCCGCCATAATCACGACGACCGTCGCTCGCGGCCGCGCTCCGCCATAGTCACGACGACCGTCGCTCTCGGCCATGCTCCGTCGTCGCGATGACCGTCGCTCGTAGTCACGACGACCGTCGCTTGTGGCCGCTCTGTCGCCATGACGACCGTCGCTCACAGTCGCGCGCCATCCACGCAATGACCACTGACGCTCTCTGTCACATTACAATACCCCGGCACCAGGTAAGGACTCGCGACAGTTGTCAGAGCGCCCATGCGCCACAATTAATGTCTCGTGCTGTAGGCACCGCGCCTATGCGCCACAATCATGTTATATGCTTACGGGATAGGTGACTCCTCCAGGACACTATCTCCGCCAGGGTGCCTGCGTGACTGGCCTACGTGCTCTGGCACTGGGGGCTCGCGTCGGTACCCCTAAGGACTATGACCCCCGGTCACTCCGAGATGGGAGCAAGTCTTCGGAAGGGCATCTTGCCTAGTCCACCTGGCAGCTGGGCGTCAGGTCTTCCCCACCGCTGCCAGGCCTGTGGGATTCAGTAAGGGCTTGGACTGGAGGCTGGGGCAACGGGCTACTCTGACCATGCTACCGCGGCATGATCAGTCTCCTCAGACAGGCAGAGAGACGTCGCAAGGGCAGGGCAGCACGAACTTAGGGACCGGCAGTCCCAACGGAGGATCAGTGCTTTGGCCCCCTGGCGACGTGTCGTTCCCAGGGGTGACACATGTCAACTTATGACACATGCACGTTTTTGCCTATAAATAGTGGACTTTGGAGCTTTTTCAAAGATCTTTCTCTCATTTTGGACTCTTCACTTTCTCTCTCTAAAACGACATTCTCTCTGGAATTCTAGTGAGAGAAACACACTTGGCTCACGTCCACGAACCCTCGACGCTGCGCCCCAGTCGCACGGACCGTCGACTGTCGCCCCTGTTCGTCGTCCCCCTGCCTGCGCGGCGCTGCCAGCCCTCGCGACCTGTCTGGGGAGCCTTGCCCTCGGCCCTTACGCCGTCCTTGTTGTCTCCCGCGTTGCCTATCTGGAAGCTGACTCAGACCGCATCCTTTGTGGCACCTCCACGTAGCATCGAACCATTTTCCGCATCATCACCCACTTTCTGATATTTTTTTTATTTTATTTCTCTTTTCACATTTAACACTTCACCAACCAATTTTCACTCTCCTGACTTACTTCTTTCCTTCCTCTCCTCTCCTCTCTAAAGAGTATAATGAGAAACATACAATATATAACATAAATCATTAACATGTGTTCCAAGTCAAATGTGTTATGTGGGATGGAGGAAGTAACCGATATCCTATATTAAGTATTTTTCATGAAATGCAGTTCTACTTAAAATCAAAATAATCACTCTAAAAACAATCTTAAATACTCTCTAAATAACCTTTGATAATAATATACTTTCAAACTAATCCCTATTCTTACGAGTCTCTCTCTCTCATTGGCAGTTACTAATTAATAATTAATAATATGTACAATAATAATTACAGCTAATAGCTCTTCCTACACCATTCGTCTCTCTCTCACACGCGCGCGCGCGGCAAAAACAGGTAACTAGCTAGTTTATAAAGGTGCATGAGGCAGTTGCCCTCTCTCTCTCTCTCTCTCTCTCTCTCTCTCTGCTGTTGCATATACAGCCAGCTAGCTCAAAGTTCATATATGGGCATCAGACAGCAAACCCCATTTCTCTTCCATTCATTTGCTTTACGTTTATCAAAAATGGTTCCTCACCGCACAAATCAAAACTAAATTCAACAACCCCACTGCCTGTACGCATATATAAATAGCCCCTTCCATCGTTCTCCCAAGACAAATCAGTCCTCTTTTGTAAGGTTTTCTCTTTTGAAGTAGTCATATGGCTTTGCAAGGTTTCCAAGCCGCAACGCGGCCCTTGGTGTTGCTTCTCGGCGTTGCGATCGTCTTGATGACCCCAAGCACCCCAGTTCTTGGAAAGAGATCGAGCGCGCGCATGAATGTGATTGACAGGTGCTGGAGAAGGAACCCCAACTGGCGTAGAAACAGGCAGCAACTCGCCACCTGCTCCGTGGGTTTCGCTGGGAAGATGACCAACAATATCGGCCGCGGCGTGACACTGTACAAGGTGACCGACCCCAGCGACGACGCATTAAACCCCAGACCTGGAACCTTGAGGTACGGCGTTACCAAAATCAAGGGGAAGGTGTGGATCACGTTCCATAGAGACATGCGCATTAAACTTCAGAAACCACTTCTCGTCAGCAGCTTCACCACCATCGACGGGCGAGGTGCCAGCGTTCATATAGCAGGCGGTGCATGCTTAATGCTGCGCAGGGTATGAGTGGAATTGTTACTCATTCTCTCCCCGATCTATAGCTTAGCTATATACATGTTAGCTCTACACAAATATGTTTGCAGTAATATTTCTCAATCTATACACGCACAGGCGACGAACGTAATAATTCATGGCCTACGAATCCACGACTGCAAAGCACAAGGACCAGGGCAGGTTGTGGGTCCAGATGGAGAGATAGTGAACCTAGGTGTGGTTGATGGGGACGCAATCAGGATTGTCACGTCGTCAAAGATATGGATAGACCACAACACGCTCTACGACTGCCAGGATGGTCTGATCGATGTCACCCGTGGCTCGTCGGGCTTGACCATCTCCAACAACTGGTTCAGATACCAGAATAAGGTTATGCTTTTGGGACACGACGACGGGTTCTTGCGGGACAAAAACATGAAGGTAACCGCAGCCTTCAACTACTTTGGTCCTGGTTGCGTCCAAAGGATGCCAAGGTATGTGTATCCCTTTTCACACCTATATACTGGCATGCATATTAAAGAATAATAATTGCCAGTGCAGAGTACGCACCCGCATGCATGCGTATGTTTTGTAGTAGAAGTCACTAGTTAAATGGAACTCATGCAGAGTCCGCCATGGATATGCACACGTTGTGAACAATCTCTACCAGGGATGGGGACAATATGCAATTGGAGGAAGCATGAATCCGAGCGTAAAGAGTCAGGCAAATCTCTTTATAGCACCCAAATCAGGGAACAAGGAGGTAAAATCATTTCTCTTCTCTTTTCTCCCTCAAATCTCTTGGCCTATGCACGTCCCCACCCCCCAAACAACCCAAAACCCAGATTACGGACCGTTACTACTTAATTCCTAGATAACCTGTACGGGGGAATCAACTGGAAAGGGATTTCGAATGTCCCTACGGCTTCCATTTGAGTCAAAGTTCCAAAACACAGCCATCAATTCCATGAACATAAGGAGCAATAAATACTGTGATAATGAATATGTATATGCAGTGCCAAGGGGATAAAAAATACGTGACAATGGAGCAAAGTTTATTAACCGAATGTGTTACAGGTCACATGGAGGAAGACTGACAAGAATGGCATGTCATACAATTTTAAATCGGTCGAAGATATTTTCGAAAATGGAGCATCTTTTACCCAGACACATGGAGGTGTAGGGTTAAAGCCAAACTATACTTTTGAAGAAAGGTTCCAGGTAGCAGATGCAAGATCAGTTAGGTCACTGACGCGATCCTCAGGTGCTTTGCGGTGCTCTAAATCTTCATGCTGATTTACAAGACTAAAGATTACAGAAGATATCAACTCTCATTCCAACCTTGTAGATTGTTTCTGAGCTAGTAATATGTAAAAGTCACTTCGTGTAATGGTAAACTTCAATTACCTACGAAATTGTTGTAATAGATAATACAGTGAATTATGACCTGGGACATTTGCTCTAACTGCATATTTCTACAAAGGACAAAGTTGTCAATACAGCTAATAAAAGAACAAAAAGAACATATCCCCATCAATCGTCTTCATTATCAGAACTCTCATATGCCACTAGCGAGCTTTTAACGGGGTTCTCCACATTGGTTCCATCTTCTGCTAGACTTGGTCTTGTTGGAAGGTACTCTTTATTCTTCTCATTACCCTCATCTTCACGATTTTCAGAAGCACGTTGACCCAAAACCACAGTGGGCTGATTTCTGTCACAAGGGCTTGAAACTCTTTGGCGCTTAGGTTTGACCTCAACCATTTTCCGCAGTAAAACTTGTTGCCTACAAAACCGTAGATTCTAACCACTCAGTATTTAGCATGAAAAACTGTTTGGTAGGGGGGTGGGGGAGAGAGAGAGAGAGAGAGATCAAACCTAATCCCACTCTTTGGCTTGGGCTCAACACGAAGTGGCAAGGGAACCGTTGCTGGTGACGAATCAGCTAAGTTAGCAGCTTTGTGCCAAGCAGTTAAGGGAAGTTTAAAATGGTAAATAAACGATCAAGATAACGGAAAGAAGCAATCACTTGATTACAGGATGTCAGCAAGAAAAAAACGATTCAACATTATGAGAGGAAGCAGCCTCTTTCATAAGCATGGTCAAGTATCTTCTCCAAGATAAAGAGGAGCAGCTTCCTTCAGTTACAGGTTACCTTACGGCTTTATTGTACCCTCTTTCCAATTACACACAAGATGGGAGGAACTGTATAAAGGTAAACGCATTTACGCATGGTTTAAGCAAAGTGTTCCTTTCTTCATGGGTTATGCAGCATTTCGCCTCACTACATTATGTTGCCACAGAAAAGGATATTTTAAAAGCAGCAAATGCCCGTTTCTCAGTGCGGCGAAGAAGGCGTTCTGCGTCCTCCTCAGCTTCCATTTGCTCCTTGAGATATAGCAGATCATCGCTGTCCAAGGCTGCATATTCATTCTTAACCAAACCTCAAGAAAAATAAGCAGAGTACATAGGTAGGACATGAAAGAAGAAGAGAAAGGAGGCATGAGAAAAATATACCGCCACGTCCATGAAGGTAGCCTCCACGTTCTCCTGCAACCTCTTGCATCTGCATATATCAACCACCCAGTACGAATAGCCAGGATCCCTGCCGGGGCATGTTATCAGAAAAATCTTACAAGATTTAACACAAAAGCACAGACAAAACATATAAGCTACACTTGTTAACGAATCTACCCCTTAACGCTTATCAGAACCTCATCTTCATTTATCATCAATGAGATGTTAAGGGGTAGAAATTACAAGGGTAAAAGGAAAAATAGGCAAAGCTAACTAAAACCATATACATGTATCTATTGTCTTTATCATTTGCAAAAGCTAACACCACATCCACTCATTCCCATGGAATTAGGCCAATGAAATGGTATAAATAGAGATGCTGGATACTGTTCTTCTACACCACATCCACTCTTTCTCAAAGAATTAGGCCAATGAAATAGTATAAATAGAGATGCTGGATACTGTTCTTCTAAAAATAAGGACCAATAGATGTCTTTTCAATAATTACCAGAAAAAAGAACTGTTGATTCAAACTAACAATCCTAGGCCAACATAACTTGGTTAGGACTTGCCCCTAGCGCATGTGCTTGGTTGAGCTAAAGATCCAGCTCGTAGTATGGTAAACCAAATTCCAAGCAAGTATGGCAAGATTAAATAAGGCTGACTGAATTAGTTCACAAGTTTTTACATCACGAACAAAATGTAGAGGGTGAACCAGAGCGTATACGTCCACAACAAATGGCAAAAGGGGGCGCAACTGTGCTAGAAAGCCCCAACACACATGGACTGTATCAAGAGCTTGAGAAACTACTTACGAACAGAGAATTAAACCCCAACTCTGCTGGAAAGCCCCAACACAGGTTTAGGTTCAACTCAAGACCCACAACTTTCAGCTTTTCAAAGCACTACAGAACCAACAAATGTAATAAAGCTGAAGCTGAGAAAACGTCTATCTTTTCTCTGCTACTTGCTTTCCTTTTGCCATTTGGAATTTAACCAATCAACTAGGTTTCACATTTTTCTCTCTTTCATGTCATCATGTCCCGCCTACTAATGAGTTCACAATTTCCATCAATTCGTACGATTTTGTTAAAACAGAAACACGCTCTCTCTCTCTCTCTCTCTGAATTTTAAAGTAAAGTCTCTCCCTCAAAATTTAAATCTTTTTTATATTTTAGATAAGCCCTGGCATTCTCTTACAAATTTTTTCTAACAAACCTAATCTCCCTCTTTTTGTATCATCACACACACACACACACACTATTGCGCATTCTATGTTCTATCATTTTTTATATCTTTTTATTCTCTTCTTGGTGGCCTTTATTAATACAAACCTCAAAATGAGTTATTATTATTATTATTGCAATTATTACTACTACTTCTATCATTTGGGAGACCATTTTCTACCATTTTATATGCTACTTTACTTTTTCATTTGTAGCTAAAAGGCTAACAATTGCTACTAAAGTCCATTTTTAACAACAAAATGTGGCAGAAGATCCATATAGAAAGGTGAAAATAATGTTTTGTTAACATTGTTGTTACTACTAAATTTGCTATCATTATTAGGCATTCAAGCAATGAACTTTTTTAAATGAGTATGTTGGTAATTATTCCTGCCGTGGGCGTTCAAAATTAGTGACTATAAAAGCCAGCACTTTGCGACACGTAGAGAGCATCAGCCCCAGACTAAAGACGATGCTACTGGCCCCACTTCTGCTAGCTTCCACCTCGAACCAGGTCCGCCAACCGAATCAGAGGATACACTGCATTGGGACCATCAACTCAGGGACAGAACCACCTGTAGCTCACCAGCAGCTAGATCAAATGCAACATTGAATCGAACCAATGCTGTTCATGCTAAGCCCTTTCCACCGAAGAGAACATGGAACCCAACCTCCCTAGTGTTGCGATTCCCCCCAAGGCATTCATGAATCCCATCTCCCCTACAGCAGTGCCCTAATTAGACAAGCCACCAAGGGGAATGAAACCAAGAGAAGGTAACCCTAGCTTACTGAAGTGGGTGGGTAGAAAAGATTCCAACCCACCACAGCCACGGGCGGGGCTGCAGAAAAAAATTAGGAAAAAAAAAAAGGAAATCCGATTGAGTGGTCTTTCTAGAGAGATGCACGAGTTTCTCTCTATATATGATGTTGTGGGTAACTTATTGTTCCATAAGCATCTTCAATTTCTTGGTTATCCGACAACCCATAACCACAAACAAAGCTTAACCCACGAACATCAGTCCTGGTGTTGTTTGTTTGTGTTTTTCTTTTTGGTAAAATGTCCTTTATTAAAAGCTCAAAAACAACTCATACATTCCTCCCCCAATCAGCTAAACTATAGCATCCACCTCTACATTCTATCCCTCCATTACAACTTAATAATGTTCTTTCTCATTTAAACCCTTTCTACATTAGCACACAGGGATGTAAGTTCCAATTTCTGCATAGTTCTTTGTTAAGCTCCGTAGCTGCTGCCTTCATCCAGCTGAGTACTCTATATTTGAGCCATACCTCAATCTTTGCCATTACTCCATTCTTCTCTGTGCTCTGCTCTGTAAAAGTCCTCAAATTTCTTTCCTCCCATATACTATATGGAGTAACAGCAAGAGCTAATTTGCTTAGTTTTGCACGAAAGCTCTTCCCTCTGAATCTGATAATTGCAAATTGAAGGAGCATCTTCCATGGTGTGAAGCACTGTGATATTCGCAATTTCTGTAGGGTGTTCATCCATATAGACTGAGTAAAGGGGCAAGCCATGAATAGATGCTCCATTGTTTCCTTTTGCTGAGCGCACAAACTGCACGTGTCATCAGTAATAACATTCCAAGCTTTTAGCTTATCCTTTGTTCTCATTTTCCATCTACAGGCCATCCATAAGATCATTGCACATTTAGGAATATTTCCAGAAAACCATATAATCTTCCACCATGGGCAGTACGGCCTTCCTATCTTAATTCATTCCAAGCTGTTTGGATGCTGAAATCTCCATTTGGACTCAATTTCCATCTTAACTTATTAGGATCCTTATTCAGGACAATGCCCCTGATTTGAGAGTTCAATATGCTTAATGCCTGTGACCTGACTGTTATGTTCGAGGCCCCAAACTGAAAAGCTTCATTTACCTTTAGGTCTATAGAGCTTACAGCATCATAGACAATTCTAAGTCCAAATTGCTGGACAATTGGACCTTGAGGCAACCAATTGTCTAGCCAATCAAGTCTCATTTCCCTTCCCAATTCTGTATTCCACCGAGTTTTGCATAATACTCCTAAGCTTCAGTAGTTTGTACCATGTCCAAGAAAGATCTGTAGGTGGCTTGAAGCTCCATATGTTCTGCCCTTTGATGATATATGAGTGGCACCCTGGTGTTGTTTGTTGCCAAGTAAAAACTCAAAATACGAATCTTTCAACGGTTTTTTTTTTGGTGGGGTTGGAAGAGTAGCAGATCAAGTGCAATTAAAGAAAGAAAAACTAGGGCAATATAATAGCAAAGCAAATCATACTCGCACATATCAAACTAATCAATCAAAGGGGCTATATCCCCATTAAGCGGACATCCAACCCAGTACAAGCTAACCTTGGCAACCATGCGTTGGAAAGTGATGTCTTCATCGTCTATTCTCCCCTTTCCCGATTTCTTATCTGCAACCTCCATGAAAGTAGAATTGAGTACTTACCCAACATTTTCCAGAAATAGAGAGAACGGGTGATTGATACTTGAAAATCCTCAGAACGGTGTTATGCTAACTTTAGAAGAAATCGAAGATACCTTTGGGATCAGAGAGATTTGTGTACTCTCGAACTTCTCTTCCTGCCATTAAGGTACCGCCACCACAAACAACTCCGCCTACCAGCTAAGCCCTGGATGGATTCGATATTTCCGCTATTGTAACAAGAAGAAGGAGTACACAAGAACAATATCTGGTGTACTCAAAATTGAACAGAAGAGGCTGTGTATCTACTTTCGGCTCCCCGCAGAGACACGAAGCTGAGAGGCTGTTTGGGTTTGATTTTGTAATCTATATTAAAATTAAATCAGACGTGTGGATGTTTGGTAAAAAAAATTATGAGATTTAATCTGATTAAAAAGTTAAAAACTGATTAAATTTATAATTCTAGAAAGTGGTGATTATGAAATAATTGCTTTTTTTCATAATTAGATTTGACCTTTTAATTTACCATCATATCCTCATTCATACCCTTTTAACTAATTATTATTATTGGATGTGACTTTTAATTAGTTTCTGGAGTTACGTTTTCTTCTACGCTAACAGAGAGAGGGAGTACAACTGTTCATCAACAGTCGTCTTCTTCCTCTCTACTATTTATGTACACTTTTCTACTTTTTATTCTGAATAAGAAGTGACAACATTTGTAACTGGTTGAAAATAACTTTTTCAATAATTTTTTTCATATATTATAGTTATTTTCAAATGAAAGTAATGTTAACATTACTTCACTAAATGGATATTAAAAACTTTATATATGTAGTGTCCTTTATGGTCATTTAGCCCTATCAAAACTGATTTAATTACTTTCTACCCAAACACTTTTTGTAAGTTAAGCTAGTTCATAACTAATTTGCCAAACAGTAAACTGATTCAGCTTAAAGTAGATTAAATCTGATTTTGAAAACTGATTCAGATTTAAGCTGAAATCTGCTTTTTAGAATCAATTACAAACGGACTCTAAATGGTCCATTCACTTTCACCGTTTCACCCTTTTATCTTTGTACTAATACTAATGTTTTTCAGCAATTCTTATGATCCTTATAATTGGCATTCTGGAAATTTAAAATACACCGTATATTTTTATTTTACTATAAATTATTTATTATTAACAAAACTACAAAACATAATAATTTTAGGAATAATTACAGCAAAGTCTCTGAAGTTAGGATATAATTACGGTCAAGGACATTAAGTTTCAAAATGTAACATACCGTAACCAAAAATATTAAAAAGGTAACACTTGTGTCCATCCGTCAAGGTTCCGACCAAAAAATGTATTTTTCTTATGATATCATAATCACGTATTTTAAAAATGTCAACTGCCCTTATACTATATACTGAATAATTAGGATTTTGAAACAGTAATTTGAAAATTAAGGGTTATCAAATTAGGGTTTACAAGCCCTAATTTTCACACATGCGCGCGCGCGCACAGACAAAAATAACAGGGTTTCCAAACTCTAATTCTTCACTCCTCTCCCTCTACTCTCTCTAAAAACCGGCATCATTTCTAATGTCGGCTTCTCTCTACTTTCTTGGCCATAGACATTGGGACAGTGGAGTACTCGACCAAGCCCACAAACAACAACGTGGGCTGCCCTGCAAGCAACGACGAAGTGTCCACCATCCAGGACTCGCACCCGCCTGCCGTCGTCGCCACCTCGCTGGATTCAACCTCATGCTACTCGACCACCTCATTGTCAAGACCAGCTTGAACAACATCGGGTGCTATAACGAGCTCAACGTTGGGTACGCGATCGACGGATACACCTGGTCCCATGGGGCCAGGGCGTGCGTAGTCACCTTCACGATCAGTGGGCTGAGCGTGTTGATCACCATTGCTGGGGTGTACAGTGAGAATCTGTTGGTTAATTTCATGGTGGATGGCAGCAATAGGGTACGTTAACGGAGGTGGCCGCAACGGGGTGGGGGCAACAGTGGAAGGGTAGGGGGGAGAGTAAAGTTCAAAGGGAGTTGGTGATGTTCTCTGGTTAGTTCCCACCCAATAAAGTCTAATTTTCTCTTTTAAATGAAGTAATGGCATTTAAAAAAAATAATCTTCTAACTTAAGAGAAATAAAGTTATTTTTTTAAACCGTTAGGTTTTTTGAGATTCTATTTGGTTAACGGACATATGTATAATTTGTCTAAACTAATGAACACGTCAATAATTTCACCCTACTGTAATTATCCCATAATTTGAAAAATCACCAATATTTTTGAAAAATCTTTCACGACGCTCATTGCTACATATTACCGATCATTTGTTAGAGAAATTTAATATTTTAACAGTAACTTTTGCTACACGATGGACAAATAAGAATTTATTGTGCATTCCAAATGACTAGCAATGCACATTGGAATTTTCCCTTATAATTGTTAGTCGCATTAGCCAATTTGCCTAGTTCCTTTAAGTTGACATATTGGTTCTCATGCACCTACAAAGAATCCAGTAAATCAAATAATGGATCACGTACCATATTGGTTCTCGTACTACAATACAGTACAAGTATATGATAAAACAAATTAACAAATGGGAAGAAATGTGCACGTATAACGTAAGGGATGAGAGAAGCACTTGACTATGGTTCAGATAAATGGTTACCTGGTGGTCCTTTAACAGCTCAATTTGGAAAGAGAATAATGTATGATGCTCGCTTGGGAAGGAATTCCATGGTCTCAGATATTATAGAAGAAAATGCTCGAAGACTACCACGTTTTAGATCTCAAGCTTTAAGGGATATGGCTGCCCTCAGTAATAATCTGGTTATGCCAAGAACGGAGAGCAGTGATCATGTTAGTTGGGACCTATAGTCCAATGGTAAGTTCACTATAAACTCTGGATGGGCCTGGTTGAGGACTAAAGCAGCAAAAAAGGAATAATGGAAAGTGATTTGGTTTAAGAGACGTATACCTAAATGTGCTGTGATGCTGTGTAAAGGAGTTTTAGAACCAAAGACAAGCTGAAGCAGTGGAAACTAATTCAAGATTATAGATGTACACTTTGTGCTTAACAACACGAGACTGTTGCTCACTTGTTCACTCAATGCCCCTATGTCAAAGAACTAGGAGAAATGATCTTTGAGAAGCTGGGAAAAATACTGGAGTTGACATCATTGAAGCACTTAATGAAGTATGCAGCTCAACAACTAAGGGGAAAAGCTTCATTGCCAAACTGTCTAAATTGTCACTTGCAGTCACTATATATGGACTATGGATGGAAAAGAATGTAAGGATTTTTTTTTATCAAGGGTATGCCAATCCCCAAGGATGCATGTTTGACTTTTACCGCTGTAACATACCATGTATACATGCAGAAAGTTCCATGGGTAAAGGTATTTTTGTTAATTTCACTTATTTTTTTATTATTGCAAAAAAAAAAAAAGAAGGCAATTAGTGACAACACTCCTTTGCTGAAATTTTGTTGCAAAAATAAGTTTTTTTTTTAAAGTAATTTTACAGCAAAAGTCCATCAGTGAAAATCCATGGGTAATTATTGAAAAGGTTGTTTTTACTTTTTTTTTTCAAAGTCCTAACGTATTTCCTATAATTCAATTTACATCACTATTTCACAAATATACACATTGCAAGTTATCCACTAACGCACCACCAATGTTTTCCTAAATGCGAGGACAGGAATAAACAACTACAAAGTCATCGAAGGAGACTGGGAAAGGAGGGGCTAGAAAATCCATGAGCATCAGGGAAGACATACTTGTAAGTTGTAGTATATTCAACCATCGTTTAAAGCGGCATCCTGCTTATCGTCGACCCTTTCTTTACCATCTGCTTCATTGACGGGAGCGGTATTGAGATCTGGCTGGGAAGTATTTCATCCCTACATCCAAAAAAATGTACATGATACTATCCTTCCTAATTGTATATTGACATTCAACCAATTAAATATCCACTTGCAATTGGTCTTCGATATGCTTCAAATAAATTTGAACATACTTGTACTTGATGCTCAGAAATCCATTTTGCCACGACTCCTGCAAGACGGGCAACTGTATTAGGGTCAACTGATTCTTGGAGGTTCGGTCTCTGTGTGTTCACAGCAGATGAGCCCGTCACGGCACGTACATGTTGGTGCTGCATATACGCCATTTCTTCTTAAAAAACAAGTCAATCTTTTGGGGAGCTCGAGTAGCATAGCCTGAGTGAAGAAGGTGGCTCCATACAGTACCCCCCGGGGAAGGGGGTACGTTTATTTATCGGAGTTCACAACCTCAAGTTTATTACACCACAACTAAAATCTCCACCCATTCTCAAGGAGCCTGATACTTGACCAAAAATACGGTTGTTTGACGACAACACAATCAAGACATAGTATAAAGAATTGATGCGTGATTAACTATTAAGCCATGAATACGACCAAAATTCAAACATACATTTAGAACTTACATGAACACTATTTAAAGCCTCTGAAGCAAACTCTTCCACAAGATGTGCTTGATCTTTATCCTTTCTCATCCCGTGGTCTTCTGGTATGATAGAGCAATCATCCAAATCTGAGCACGTAGCCCTAGTCTCATGTCTGACAATATCGTATGGCACTAACCCTCTTGTGTAAGTAGGATCTTGACTAGATCTGTTTTTGCTCCCACTCTTACTTTTCAACTCCTAATTTTCATTATTTACCCAGCTCTCAAACAATCTGCAACCACATTCTAGATGCAATCCAGTGAAGGTTCAAATGTTTCCAAGCCTTCATCGTGCAGCTCCTAACAACTCATTCTTAGCTTTTTTCAGGTGCATTATAATGCCACATGCGACGATTTTTGCTTATGTGGCTAAAAACACTTATCTCCCCCATAGCCTATTGCTCTGGTAATGAAAACTCAAAGCCCTCATGCCATCATAAAAGTAACACAATTAGTTAATCAACTCTACATAACACATTTTACAAAAATTTAATTGTTAAAAGTAACATATTAGAAGCCCTTGCGATAACGCCTCTCTCTTCTTGCTATTCGATTCCTTCCAATATGCTACGCGTAAAAAAGTCGACCCTTAAGAATAACGCCGACATTACTAGATGTCGCACACTCGATGAATATGAAAAAATGAATCAATAGGATAAAATAAGTGCAAATGTAAAAAATATTAGCATTTTCGTCGGAGTAACAATAGCTTTTTGTTTCATCTTGTGGTTTAGAATCATGCCACGTGTGGATCCATATCCACAATGAGAAGCTACAACATAAATCAGAATCTATGCAAAATATGAAACTAAATGAATAGGCAAGTGTATGCTAATGATAATTATGCCTGATGAGAAACTTATTCATGAAGCCTCCAGCTGGGGCTGCTGGATGCTAATGCCATATACATAGTCAACAATTGGACCGCTGGCCCTAGCAAGTAGTGCAAATACAGCTCGAACTCAACCGCGAATGCTAGTCAATTTATATATACTTGGAAGTAGAAACATTATAACAATATTAAGTTAGTATAAATATTCCTTATAATTAAAGGAATGGATAAGCTAGCATCTTTAGCAATAAATAAATATATAGAAGACAATGGGAAAATAAATATGCAATGATCGAAGTTTATGTCAATATTTGAAGGTGCATAGTATAAAAAACATCAATCATCTTTGTTAGACGACAGGTTAGTATGTTCATCAT
Source organism: Escallonia herrerae (assembly GCA_033070095.1). Lineage (NCBI taxonomy): Eukaryota > Viridiplantae > Streptophyta > Magnoliopsida > Escalloniales > Escalloniaceae > Escallonia > Escallonia herrerae. Next base: position 73,167 of record JAVXUP010000452.1, read on the forward strand.
CTTTGCCAACTTCATCTTACGATTCATCCTCTTCATCTTGGAATTTCTTGTTTTCATCTTGAGAGCCATTCCCTTCATCTTCAACACTTCTGCATCTTTTCACTTTCTTCAATGCCACATTCATCCTCTACAACTTCTTCTCCTAGATGTCTTGTTGGTCGAAGAGGAAGATCGTCATCCTTGTTATTTATTTTACCTGGCATATTATATGTTCCAAATTCAAGCCTTTTTACCTATATGCCATTGTTGGCGTTACTTTTTGACAGAAATTGGTTTAGCCATCTTCTTTTGTGGGTTTTGAGTGGTGACCACCTATCCAATGGTAGGTGGGTTTCATATCTTCCATCTCCAAAAAAAATGAACTACATGATATAAATCTATTATTGTTTCATATAAAATTTCATTAAATCTACACACCTCTTCTTGTTAAATCACCATTTTATTACTGTTGAGATATAGATTAATACTTTGTGCCCCATTAAGTTTCGACAAGTTTTTAGTTTCTGGGAGCTTCGACATGACCCGTAATTCATAATACCTTCGTAGAACCCTAATCTTATGTATTTAGTTTACCATGTTTTATGCATATTTCAACCTTGTAGGTGAATACTCTTTTATCTTGATCATCAATTTCTGTTCCACAACCCAGCTCAAAACCTCAACTACACTACATTCTACTTTACTTTGGATGTTTATATTGGAATTTCTTGTAATACTCCCAACAATAGTTACGCTAAAAACTTCCAAAGCAGCTTTAGACAGTTCCATCCAAGTAAGCAGTCATAAACTTTTTTGCAGGTTAATTTCATTATTGCACACCTTGCTAGACCTCCTCCATTAATTTGTAATAGTTTTTGACTGTCCTTGCAATAAATGGCAAGATATTCTCAAGAAGATGCTTACATTTTGTTTACGCTGCTAGACAAACTCACAATCAATTTGTACACCCACAGTACAATCGATTAATAGTGTGGGATCTTTTTTGCCTCTAAGGCCTGAGGACAACAGTAAAAATGAAAGCTTACTAAAGACAGGAATGCTAAATAGATCGATAGATGATAAGCCCACTAAAACAAGGATAAGTTTTACAGTACACCAAATACAAGTATGACGGCTTACAAGATTTTCTATCGATACAAGACAAATCATGCGGAAAACTTGACAACGATAAAAGAAAAAGATAAGTGCATTCTAGACTTGACTTTTCCAAGTCAGGTTTGGTTTGTGAATTTGACGCCGTTTGTCCCGTTGCCCTTCCTTTTCTTTTATACTCTTTTGTCTGCAACCATCCTTCAATTTGCCTGTAACTGTTTATTCATATCCTTTATCAAGATGGGTTTATCGATCGTTATCATCGACCTTTTAGCTCCCGCCAAAAGCTGTCCTTTTTTATGCAACCTATTTGCTAACCACTTCCATCAATTACTTTGCCCGTTTTGACAATTGTCCACTCTCATGTTTTCGTGAAAACCGTTTATCAACTGTCGCTATTGTCTTATCCTTTGTTAACAATTGTCAACTTCATGCACCCATGTTAGTCACTACTACTGATTGTCTTGTTCTTGTTGAAAGCTGTTCTCTTTGCATAATTTTGTTTATATCTCATTTTCCGCGCAATTCACATCAAACTGCTTGATTCTATCACATCATTACTGATGCCGGCATCATCTTAATTACTGCCTATCAGTTATGCCCATTTCCCAGCATCTCTTCAACACTGAGATCTTTTTCCTAAGTGGTTCTCAGCTTTCCAAGTGTCTGCACTTCTATTAGTCATGGTAAGAAATATTTATGTAGCTGATATTGTCCCTTTGACTCGTGCAACGTGTGTAGTCGTGTGAGTTAATTCCTAATCCGACTCAATTTCTAGCGGTTTCATCTACTACTCAATCGTTTTGATAAAGTTAAGTCTAAGCTTAATTCTTCAACTAAGCTTAACTCTTCAGCTTATTCTACTTAAATGAAATTTGTTTCACCTGTTACTCTTACTTCTTCCATAACCTGAAACCCTTTTCCAACTATCTTACTATACTTCTCAAAAATCATTAGAAAGAAGAAACTTATCCCCAAAGGCGACGAAGGAGATGGCATTACCTGTCCATCCAATCCTCGATTGGGTGTTGGTATCCTTAGGGCTCATATTGAACCCATCAACACACGCATTAGAATGAACCCCAATCTTTAGAGGGGTACCCAATCGATGAATTAGAAAAGCTATTATTGAGCGCACCTTACCTAGATTGGACTGGTTGCATGAATCTGAATTGCCAATTAGATCTTGGCCACCCTTATACATGGTGATTGGGGTTTATGGGTAATTGTTTGTCAGCTTCTTATGCCAACCAATGGAGACAACAAGGTATCTACGAGCTTATCCATATGTCTAAAAATCCCCCTAAAGTATATCGATGGCTTTTGAGTTCATCTTTTTGTTTTTGGCTTATTACTATTAATGCTTTTATGTTGAGGACCAAGATGATGTCGCCAACCATATTTGATGTGTGTACTCTAACAGGGCTTTTATCTGTTGGAGACTGTGCCAATGCATTAAGCAATCACAAACCTACTGATTTATCCTTTGACTCTCTATAGCCCCCGCAAAATATTCTAAAACTTTTTAATGCTTTTTCAAGAAATCGCGTTCCAAACACACAGATAACTCACCCGATTTGAAAGAGTTGACTATCTTCCTATGGATACGGCTATCTCGTCATATTTTTTATGTGTCGAGTCTATCTTTGACTAGGGAATATATGAACTTGGCCATTAGCTTAGCTCTTGTAGGGAGTATGCACTTGCGCTTTTCTGTTAGGTAGACTGTATAGGGCTATGTTCATAATGGTAAGCAAAAAGATACATTGGAGTGTCGATGGCCCTCTCTGGTTAGTCCAACTACAGCTTCAGGCTTATTTCCCAAAATTTGCGCCCTTGATTTCTCTCCAACCTTCTACCCTTTTCCTTACCTATGGTCATCGCCTGTCTTGGGCGAAATAAAGCTCCACTCTTTCATATCTTACTTTTGTATCTTTTTTTATTTCACCTATATGAAGCGCTCAAACCCTTTCCTATCCAAAGAATTTGGTCCTGCTGGTTCAAAAACCTCCCAACTCACTTAGACGAGGGAATGTCTATAGAATTACAGGACTTTACGTGGAAAGTGTGGGCCTGTTTCTTGTGTGGACGCTTTCTACATGCAGATGTCCATATCAATCATAGCCCTTATAAGGTATATAGCTATGAGCGGTATACACCTCTCAATTTGGCCAACAATTTAGAATAGCTCAAGGGATTCCTGCCCCTTTCTTTATTGATAATAGTTTCTTGGAGCCAAAGGAAAGGCTCAAAATGGTGACCCGCAACCATATTTGGGCGATAGACATGGATGTTGATCAATGGATGGATAGCTTTGTTAGGTCAAACTTCGCGATTCAAACTACCAAATCAGTTTGCCTCTTTGATACATGCTATCAAGAAAAGGTTTCCAGGCTATATGATGGCATTAAATACATTGACTGCATGGTCAAACTTGCTTCAGATGGTCCAAATCGACTAGGTATCGTACTTCAGTTTCCATTACTCGTTAATACTATCATTGCTTGTTATTTTGAATGTGTTGACTTTATTAATGCAGTTAAAGAACTAGCAATTGATACATTAAGAAAAGGGAGACAGTCTCTTTCTAAGTAACCTTCTCGGCAAGTGCAGGCCAGAAAGAGAAAAGAACCAGCTATCGAATCCTCGCCTGATGAGCATTAGTCTGATGAAACTACAAATTATTCATCCTAGGAATCTCTGGAAAAAGAAGAGTCTGAGAATGTCGTTGATAAAGAGGAAGAAGACAGCATACCTCTTATCTAGAAGTGACAAGAAATCTGAGAGAAGAAAAAGAGAACAAGTTAAGCCTTTGACTAATCTTCTTCAGATCCTCAGTTAATTGAGCCAATATCTTTTGCTCCCTTGAGCATGGTTCCTCCTGCACAACTCTCTTTGACTATTGTCTATATGCAACATCCTCAAATGCTCCTAAATCAAGTACTCATCTATCGATTTACAATACCCTATTGATGACAGATTTCTGAAGAAACCTAACCATTGAATTTGGTTTTTCAGTTGAAGAAAGTGCTAGACCAGTTAAAAAACTAACCAATGAAGTAAGGATCCCTGCCAAGCCAAGTGAAACGCTTGAAGAGGCTGCAAACACCTTTGTTGTTTTCAGTTGATAAGCGTAAAGACCAATTGAAAGTCCAAATTGCCGCGACAATGGCTAAACCTAAAGCAACTCAGAGGAAGACTATAACTCATAAAACCGGCTTTATTGCATGGACTAGGGCTTTAAAGGTATATTTCTTCCTTTCACAAGTTTACTTATCAGTTGTTCGTCATATCTCTTACCCCCCCCCCCCCAAAATTTGGGTGGTATTACCATGGATTTGACTCAGAAAAAGCACAAGCAAAGATAAGACAACCTCTTTGAGCGACGATGGTTCTACCGACGTCCCTACTGACACAACAACCAATACATAACCCGTTGGCGATGAGGGTCCTTCAATAATTTCTACTCATCACTCCCTACCACTGTCTTAGTAAGTGGGTTGATACTTAACGCTTTGTTTGTGCTATTTTAATGGTTCACATCCCATTTTTAATTTTACTAGAGCAAAGATGAATCTTGGGATATTCAAGGCGACAAAGACTTTAGTGATCATCATTCTAATCAATCAGAGAATATCCCATCAAATGCCTCTCCTCATCACAAATTCATTTATCAACTGGAATTGGTCACTTTCCAGCAGTGAGTCCAACCAAGAGCCCAATAATGGTTACTCTAACAAACTACCTAAACAATCACTATCTCTGTTATAAATGAACTGATCGATCTGATGCCTATGTCAATTACTCAAAGCTCGCTAGTTTTACTCAATTGACACACAAGGTAGCAAACACATGTGCGGTGAATGAATTAATCCACCCTATGTTGTATCAAGTGAATCATTTGATCATGTGTTTGCGCCAGCATCCGATGATATTAATAAAAAATTTCAAACAGCTTTAAACAGCCCTCTGCCTCTATTCCTTGCCTCCCGTAGAGACATCATCTTCTGCAACAAACATTGATGTGGCTGCGGTGTTAAATGTTTTCACAAGTCTGCTTAGTCATCGACTTTTAGATGTTTTAGCTAATGATGATTCATTATAGAAGCTGAATGATTTTATAGACACTTTGGCTGACAATACATCTGCATTGAACAGTGCACAAGCAGAACTAATCACCACTCTGAAGTTACAGATTCTGCTTGTATCTTCTTCTTGGAAACAAGGGATGAACATCAAGTCAAGTACCCAAATGGTGGATAAAGACACCGATGTCTTAAACTTGAAGATCCAAGAGGAGAATCAATTCAATCTATAGATTTCAAGGGACATTGAACAAGTAGCGGCTGAGATAAATGAACTGGAGATCAAGATGATTGTTTTGAAGGAAAATGAGCAAGATTTAATCCAACAACAAGGTGCAGTCTATCAGGATGTTGTTGATTTGGTTAAGGCTCAAGAGGAACCATTGAAAAAATGAGCGAGGGTTCACTTTCAGCTTGCCTTTCTAGATCATATCATTTCCAAGGCTAATCACAATGGAAAGATGTACAAACTGCTTTTGATGTTTGAACTTTTTTTATAATTGTCCTGTATTATTGCTTGTTCGTCAAAATGATTTCTCTAGTTGTTTTATCAGAACAATCTTTTAGTCGAACTTTGTTCTTTTCTCAACCACTGTTTTAATGTTACAATATTTCTGGTCTTGTTTTGCGTCATGTAGCCTTTGATAGACTAATGCAAATTGTCACTATTAATCGGTTCGATCCCTCTCCACATAGAAGGGAAATAAATTTTTGCAACATCAACTATCTTTCTTAGGAGCAATCAGAAGACCTAGGGCGTCAGGGTTAGGTTGTAGTAATATATAAGGGTTATTCCTATGTCTTTTTGCCCAAGTCTTATTATAATATCTCCAGTTTGCTTGTCTTCCACCAAGATTTCTACCTACCTGCTTGGTTGGGTTTTATGTACTTGCCCTCACTCTCTCTCTCTCTCTCTCTCTCTCTCTCTACACTAATTAATACCGTTATTTTTGTTCTTGTATGCTACTAACATTGTGCTATTCTCATACATGTTTCCTTTAGGGTTACCATCTTACGAATTTCAATTTTTTTCCTTGCATTGTATTACTAATTTTAAACTGTTTGTGTACTTTAAAATCGTATTATTCTTTGTGTTCGTCACAAGAAGGTACTTTATGAAGTTAATACAAAGAAAGAATAGTGTGTGTTACAAGAGAGGGCAGGGCAGCGGCTCTGCTCCTTTCTTCTATGAAGTAGGCCTACATAGACAATGAAACAACTTTTTAGAATTGGAATTTATGAAGCACAATTTTATTGGCAAAATCAAATCTGCTCAAGTTTTTCAGAAGAACCAAGCACAACCACCAGCAGTTAAGGAGAATATTGATGCTGTTGATGAGGACATTGACCATCTTGTACCATCAAGTCAGTACCAACGGAAGCGCAAATTCGAGAAAATAACTTAAACTAAATTAATTGAAAAACCCCTAAAATTGAAGTTCATAACTTGATTGAGAAATCAATTTAGGGTTGACAACTCTAGTTGCACCTTATTAATCGTGTCCTAAAATTTGTTATTTAAATACTGTTAAACATAACTTGAAGTAATAGTTTGACAACTTAAATTAAGGTGCCGGCGGTTGCTATCGATGAGCTCCCATCATCCTTTGACTTGATCAAATACTTGGATGAAATTTTGTGGAAGTAACCACAACAGAGAAAGTGCAACTAGAGTTGTCAACTCGGAGGCCGAAAACTTCTTTCTTGGCACGTTGTTAATCATGTCCTAAAGTTTCTTATTTCAATATGAGCATAATTTGGATACTTGAGGCTCTCTGAATATTTGTATATCTTCCTTTGACTTGATTGGATGCTTGGACCAGACTTTGTGGGTGTAACCAAAACAAACAGAGAAAGTGCAGGTAGAGCATGTCAGCTCTGAGGTTGAGGACCTCTTTCTTGGCCAAGAAAGTGACATGCCTCCATTGTGATTTTAAAAATGGTCTAAAGAAAGGAATTTTGCCCCAACACTCACAATCTGATTTTAAAAAGTTACTTTACTCAGATTGTGAGTGTTGGGGCAAAATTCCTTTCTTTAGACCATTTTTAAAATCACAATGGAGGCATGTCACTTTCTTGGCCAAGAAAGAGGTCCTCAACCTCAGAGCTGACATGCTCTACCTGTACTTTCTCTGTTTGTTTTGATTACACCCACAAAGTTTGGTCCAAGCATCCAATCAAGTCAAAGGATGATATACAAATATTCAGAGAGCCTCAAGTATCCAAATTATGCTCATATTAAAATAAGAAACTTTAGGACATGATTAACAACGTGCCAAGAAAGAAGCTTTCGGCCTCTGAGTTGACAACTCTAGTTGCACTTTCTTTATTGTGGTTACATTCACAAAATTTCATCCAAGTATTTGATCAAGTCAAAGGATGATGGGAGCTCATCGATAGCAACCGCCGGCACCTTAATTTAAGTTGTCAAACTATTACTTCAAGTTATGTTTAATAGTATTTAAATAACAGATTTTAGGACACGATTCATAAGGTGCAACAAGAGTTGTCAACTCAGAGCACACGATTCATATGGTGCAACTATAGTTTCGAGAGCGCAGTGCATTAGAATGAACCCCAATCTTTGGAGGGGTACCCAAATGATGAATTAGAAAAGCTACTATTGAGCGCACCTTACCTAGATTAGACTGGTTGCATGAATCTAAATTGCCAATTAGACCTTGGCCACCCTTCTTCATGGCGATTGGGGTTTATGGGTAATTGTTTGTCAGCTTCTTATGCCAACCAATAGAGACGGCAAGGTATCTACGAGCTTATCCATATGTCTAAAAATCCCCCTAAAGTAGATCGATGGCTTTTGAGTTCATCTTTTTGTTTTTGGCTTATTACTACTAATGATTTTATGTTGAGGACCAAGATGATGTCGCCAACCATATTTGATGTGTGTACTGTAACAGGGCTTCTATTGGTTGGAGACTGTGCCAATGCATTAAGCAATCACAACCCTACTGGTTTATCCTTTGACTCTCTATAGCCCCCGCAAAATATTCTAAAACTTTTTAATGCTTTTTCAAGAAATTGCGTTCCAAACACACAGATACCTCACCCGATTTGAAATAGTTGTCTATCTTACTATGGATGCGACTATCTCGTCATGTTTTTTATGTGTCGAGTTTATCTTTCACTAGGGAATATATGAACTTGGCCATTAGCTTAGCTCTTGGTAGGGAATATGCACTTGCGCTCTTCTGTTAGGTAGTCTGTATAGGGCTATGTTCATAATGGTAAGCAAAAAGATACATTGGAGTGTCGATGGCCCTCTCTGGTTAGTCTAATTGCAGCTTCATACTTATTTTCCAAAATATGCTCCTTTGATTTCTCTCCAACCTACCCTTTTCTTTCCTATGGTCATCGTCTGTCTTTGGGCGAAATAAAGCTCCACTCTTTCATATCTTACTTTTGTTTCTTTTTTTATTTCACTTATATTAAGCGCTCAAACCCTTTCCTATCCAAAGAATTTGGTCCTGACTGGTTCAAAAACCTCCCAACTCACTTAGATGAGAGAATGTGTTGACTTTATTAATGTAGATAAATGAACCAGCAATCCAATACATTAAGAAAAGGGAGACAATATCCTTCTAAGTAACCTTCTCGGCAAGTGCAGGCCAGAAAGAGAAAAGAACCAGCTGTAGAATCCTTGCCTGATGAGCCTCAGTCTGATGAAAGTACAAATGATTCATCCCAGGAATCTCGGGCAAAAAAAGAGTCTGATAATGTCGTTGATAAAGAGGAAGAAGACAACCTACCTCTTATCTAGAAGCGACAAGAAATCCGAGAGAAGAAGAAGAGAACAAATTAAGCCTTTGACTAATCTTCTTCAGATCCTCAGTTAATGGAGCCAATATCTTTTGCTCCCTTAAGCATGGTTCCTCCTACACAACTCTCTTCGACTATTGTCAATATGCAACATCCTCAAATGCTCCTAAATCAAGTAAGTACTCATCTATCGATTTACAATACCCTATTGATGACAGATTTTTTAAGAAACTTAACCATTGAATTTGGCTTTTCAGTTGACGAAAGTGCTAGACTAGTTAAAAAACTAACCAATGAAGTAAGGACCCCTGCCAAGCCAAGTAAAACGCCTGAAGAGGCTGCAGACACCTTTGTTGTTTTCAGTTGATAAGCATAAAGACCAATTGAAAGTCCAAATTGCCACGACAGCGACTAAACCTAAAGCAACTCGGAGGAAGACTATAACTCATAAAACCGGCTTCATTGCAAGGATCAGAGCTTTAAAGGTATATTTCTTCCTTTCACAAGTTTACTTATCAGTTGTTAGTCATATCTCTTACCCCACCCCCACCCCCCCGAATTTGGGTGGTATTACCATGGATTTGACCCAGAAAAGGCACAAGCAAGGAGAAGACAACCTCTTTGAGCGACGATGGTTCTACCGACGTCCGTACTGACACAACAACCAATACATAACCCGTTGGTGATGAGGGTCCTTCAATAATTTCTACTTATCACTCCCTACCACTATCTCAGTAAGTGGGTTGATACTTAACGCTTTGTTTGCGCTATTTAATGGTTCACATCCCATTTTTAATTTTTGTAGAGCAAAGATGAATCTTGGGAAATTCAAGGCGATGAAGACTCTTGTGATCATCATTCTAATCAATCAGAGAATATCCCATCAAATGTCTCTCCTCCTCCCAAATTCATTTATCAACTGGAATTGGTCACTTTCCAGCAGTAAGTCCAACCAAGAGCCCAATAATGGTTACTCTAAGAAACTACTCAAACAATCACTGTCTCTGTTATAAATGAACTGACCAATCTGATGCCTACGTCAATCACTCAAAGCTCGCTAGTAGTTACTCAATTGACACGCAAGGTAGCAAACACATGTGCGGTGAATGAATTAATCCACCCTATGTTGTATCAAGTGAATCATTTGATCATGTGTTTGCGCCAGCATCCGATGATATTAATAAAAATTTTCAAACAGCTTTAAACAGCCCTCTGCCTCTATGCCTTGCCTCCCGTAGAGACATCATCTTCTGCAACAAACATTGATGTGGCTGCGGTGTTAAATGTTTTCACAAGTCTGCTTAGTCATCGACTTTTAGATGTTTTAGCTAATGATGATTCATTATCGAAGCTGAATGATTTTATAGACACTTTGGCTGACAATACATCTGCATTGAACAGTGCACAAGCAGAACTAATCACCACTCTGAAGTTATAGATTTTGCTTGTATCTTCTTCTTGGAAACAAGGGATGAACATCAAGTCAAGTACCCAAATGGTGGATAAAGACACCGATGTCTTAAACTTGAAGATCCAAGAGGAGAATCAAGTCAATCTATAGATTTCAAGGGACATTGAACAAGTAGCGGCTGAGATAAATGAACTGGAGATCAAGATGACTGTTTTGAAGGAAAAGGAACAAGGTTTAATCCAACAACAAGGTGCAGTCTATCAGGAAGTTGTTGATTTGTTTAAGGCTCAAGAGGAACCATTGAAAAAATGAGCGAGGGTTCACTTTAAGCTTGCCTTTCTAGATCATATCATTTCCAAGGCTAATCACAATGGAAAGATGTACAATCTGCTTTTGATGTTTGAACTTATTTATAATTGTCCTGTATTATTGCTTGTTCATCAGAATGATTTCTCTAGTTATTTTATCAGAACAATCTTTTAGTTGAACTTTGTTCTTTTCTCAACCAGTGTTTTAATGTTACAATATTTTTGGTCTTGTCTTGCGTCATGTAGCCTTTGACAGACTAATGCAAACTGTCTCTATTAATTGGTTCGATCCCTCTCCACATAGTAGGGAAATAGTTTTTTTTAAATAACGATCGTTGGTGGTTTTGGCATGCAATTGCCTATCTAAAAACTTTAAGCAATGTACTCCCCCTTTTAATACTTTATGCACTTGAAATGGTCCTTCTCAATTTGGGGACCATTTTTCAAATTTGGGTCCTTAGATCCCACTAGATGAATGGCCTTCCAAACCAATTCTTTTTCCTCAATGATTTAGGTAAATCCCTTTTACTATAAGACCTTCTTATTTTTAACTTCTGAGCATGCAATCTATCTAGAGCATTTAATTGATTTTCGTCTAGATCTTCCAGATCGATTGTTATGGCCTCATTGTAAACTGCCACAGGAAGATTGTTTTACATAGCCACTGGAAATGACTTGAATGTTATCTCCATTGGCAGTACGGGATCATGCCCAAACGTCAAAGCATATGGAGTCACTCCTATGCTAGACTTCGGAGAAGTTCGTAATGCTCACAGAACCTCAGACAGCAATAGGTCCCAATCACTAGAGGTATCTTTGATTTTCCTTTCCATGATGTGCTTTATCAATTTGTTTGTAGCTTTGGCTTGACCGTTTTCTTATGCATAATACAGAGCAGAGTTCAATATTTTGAATTTGTATTCCTTAGCAAACTCAAGTATTTGCCCTTGTGAAAACAATGCCTCTATCAGCCGCAATAGTCAGAGATAATCCAAATCGATAGATTATATTCTCTTTGATGAAGGTGATGACATAATCTTGAGTTACTGTCTTCATTGGCTTAGCTTTAGTCCACTTGGTAAAGTAATCAGTCACTACAATGATAAAACCATGTTTCTTAGATGAGTGGGGATGTACCTGGCCTATCAAATCCATAGCCCACCCACCAAAAGGCCATGGTTTTACTATCGATTGCAAATATTTACAAAGTGCTCGATGAATCGCACTGTGTTTTTGGCAAGCTTGACATCCCTTTACACATTTGATGCAGTCTTCCATTATGATTGGCCAATAATGACCATGATATTTAATCAACCATCTTACCTGTCTGATGGGCACCACAAGTACCCTCGTATACTTCAGCCATCACTTGCATGGCTTCTTGTCGCCCTAAGCATCTTAATGCCAAACGTTCTGACGTTCTTTTGAACAAATTGTTATTTCAAATAAAGTACTTAGCTGCTTGTAACTTTATCTTTATTTTCACTTTTGATTGAGGATTCTATAGAAATTGAATAATGGGAGTTCACCATTCATCTTAGGTTATATCAATTGGATTAAGCATCTCTACCTACCCGTTTATATCTATCACCAATCGATGGCAAGTATTTTGACACTTTTCTCCGTTGTTCATTTACTCCATCCAAAATTCTCAGTGCCAAAGCTAATTGAGCCATAACATTGACGTCCCCATTGCTTAATCTAGGGACATGAGTTATAGTTACATCATCAAAAAATTTTACCAAATAGGAAGCAATATTGAAATACATTTCCAAAGTGAGAGCATTATACCCAAATTCTCTGGTTAATTGTTTTATAACTAGCTGGGAATCTCCAAATATTTGAACTGCTATTATATGCATATCCAATAGTGTTTTCATACCGATAACCAAAGCTTCATACTCTACTTCATTTTTGGAGCATTCTTTCTCAATTTGAAAAGCAAATTGATAAACATTCCCTATGAGTAAATTTAACACTACCCCAGCTCCAACTCTATTACTGGTTTTTGACCCGTCTAACATCATTATCATGCCGACGTAAATTGCTTCTCTCTCGACATCATCACTTGGACGATCTGCCAAGAAATCAGCCAATTCTTGTCCTTTCACGGGTTTCTGAGCAATGTAGGTTAGGCTACACTCTATCATAGCTAGTACCCATTTTCTTATTTTCCCTCGTAAGACCTGTCTCGATAGCATATACTTTATGAAATCAGTTTTTTGCTACTACTAAAACATCGAAAGGCAACATGTAGTATCGAAGCTTAACTGCAATAGAATAGAAAGTTAAATATAGTTTTTCTACATTAGAATAATTTCATTCAGTTACATTTAAGCCTTGACTAAAATAGTAAATTGCCTGCTCGAAGCCTTGATTTTTTTTCTTGAGCTAGCAAACTGCCAAGCAAAGAATTCACAGCTGATACATAAAATTTTAGTGGCCTTCCGATTCTCGGTGGCATCAGGACTAGGGGGCTTCACCAAGTATTCTTTATCTCCTGAAAAGCATGCTGATGTTCTGTTCCCCAACGATATTATGTATCCTCTTTTAACTCTAACAGTGTTGAGAAGGTTTTTGTTTTTCTTGCTAGGTTAGCAACAATGTTCTGCTCGACGTAAGAAATTGACTTGGCCTAAAAAAATGGTGAAGTTCTTTCTTGTTTGAAGGAAGTTTATCGTTTATAATTACCTTTGCTTTATCTCTATCGATTTTAATTCCTTTTTTATGGACCAAAAATCCTAAGAAGTTCTCTGCAGAAACTTCAAAAGCACACTTCAAAGGATTCATTTTCAAACCATGCTTCTTATTCTTACGAAGGCATCTTCTAACGTTGTATATGTTCCTGATGATCATTTGACTTAACAACCTTATCATCAACATATACTTCTAGAAACTTACCAATCATATCATGAAATATTAAACTCATTGACCTTTGATAACTGGCCCAGCATTCTTTTGGCCAAGGACATGACTATCCATTCAAATGTCTTGATCACTCCAGGGCATCTAAATGATGTTTTATGAACGTCTTCATCCCTAATAAAAATCTGGTTATCCCCAACACTTTCACCCATAAATGACATGACCATATGCTTTGACGCTAAATCAACTGACAAATCCACAATAGGCATAGCATATTAGTCTTTAGGAGTAGTAGTGTTTAATTTTCTAAAATCAATGCATACTCTTATCATTTTTCTTTAACACAGGAACTATATTAGACATCCCTTCGACATACCTAGCTAGTCAAATGAACCTTGCCTTGATCAGTAGCTCGATTTCCTCTTTCATCAAAAGTGTCACTTCATTTGACATCTTCCTAGGCACCTGTATGAATGGTCTGAATCCTTGTTTGCACGGAAGCTGCTGTTCCACTAGTCTTCTGTCCAAGCGGGGGCATTCCTCGTAGTTCCAAGCAAAATAGTCCTTATAACTCTTGACCAGTTCTATAACTTGCTTTGCACTTCTTCTAGTAATCGAGTGCTAACGAAGATGGGCAGTGAATCGGCCTTTGTTCCCAAGTTTACTTCCACTATAGGATCATGTGTTTGTGCTTTCAAATCATCCAACTTCGCTAGAGCTAATCTTAAATCTCATAAATAAACTCCCCCTAATCAATCATCTTCATCGTCTTATATGCATTCCACCCAACCAATAGAAGATAACTTTGCCAATATTTTTTCTATGGCATAGATCATCAATTTTTTTAAAAAATCGCCACTACTGTGTCATGTTCTATTACTCTTAACGCTAGGATCAACTGTTGCCAGTTTTACTTTCCTATTTTTAGCATCATCTTAACTTCCTCAATTAATGACGAAAAACTCTTATTCCTTTCATAGCTCATCATACATTTTCTATCATAACTATCCATCATCAGTCGTTTTCACTCTCATCTGGCAAAATCATCTGATGCTAGGTCCAGCCACTTCTTCCCCTATCTGCTTATTATCTGCTACAAATTTTCCAAAATCAATACCTTGACCATATGTCACTATCCCATCTTTAGCTAATGTCAGTGGCTCTATCCCTTACTGATAGAACTTTGCCTTTACACAGTTCAAATTAGTTAGGAATGGTTTATCATTCGCCCAAACCAATTCGCCACTTTCTTCCTAGCCTTTTCTTACCTCCAGGATATCAATACCTGGTGAAACAAAGATGGTATGCAACTATTGATGTGAATCCAGTCCCTTCCAAGTAACACATTAAACTTGATGATAAAGAATGGTGGACATCTTTGTCTTTTTGCCTACCATGAGTTCTATTGGGACCACCCCCTTTGGCCTTAAAACACCCCCAGCAAAATTGCATACCATAAGTTCGGATATGATTAAATCTTTCTCATCTTTGCACAACCTTTTCAACATCCTAGTAGGAAGAATGTTCTCCGCGGCACCATTATCGACCAACGCTTTAGTCATTTGCTGATCGTCCATTAATGTGGAAATGAACAAAGGATTCAAATGCCTTGTCCTCTGCGGGTCTCCCCTGCTCAGTATAACTTGATTCCCATGGTCAATAATGATACCTTTATAAGAATGATTATGTCATATTCCATCAAATGCATCCTCTTTCTTTTCAAGGATAAAACTATTTGGCATTGGGGCTTTGTCATCCTCCACATCTTCTGCGTTCTGAAGGGACTGCTCTCCTTGTGCCTCAAAGGTGAGGAAAAAAATTAATATCATATTGCAATCGATATTGACCTTATGTGTGCCAAAAAACAGTTTCCTCTTTACTTCTACATTCTTGTCTTCCACAACTATCACACCTCTTTTTTCTTCTTTTTTCTTGCTCGAAGCATTTATCTTCGATTTCTTGCTAGTCGATGACTCTTTAACCTGCTTGAATTTCCTAACCGTGTTGACATCCTTACCTAGACTTTCAACCATCACCTGAGATATTGCTTCTCTTTTTTGTCTTTGTTGTACACTCCCAACTGTGTTCTGGCATTTCCCCCTTCTCCATGTTCATTTCCTTTGCCCAATTTGAGCTTGCTGGATTTCTAACTCTTTCTGCATTATGGCGATAAATTTTCTCTGAACTCTTCTTTTTTTATATTCTGCTCAAATCTTGATATGTTCTTAGAAATGAAAACTTCTCCTGACTGCCTGTGTGCCATTGATTATCGAATGGCACTTTAGGTTTAAGTATTCTAGGCTATTCTCAATGCTCATTCATCATTCTCGGCTCACCTGTTTGGCCGACCATTATTGGGTTCTTGCCTTTGTAATGCTTGGACACATATTTGGGATCAAACTGCCTAAATCTTGGTTTCCTCATGCTTGAGCCAAAATTTCCTGTCCCAACATTATCCTAGTATATCACCTGACTGGTTATATTGGTTGTCTGAAGCTTATACCTGGTTGATTCGAGAAATTTCATTGTTCTTGACTTTTTCTTTCGATAACCTTCTTGCAACATCTTCCAGCTAAATTTTCTATCATCTGCTCTTTTACCATATTCTATTTGACCACTCGCTTGAAGAACCATAGCTTTGACACACTGGTTCCCCAATAGGCTCGATATTAGATATGGATGTTCCTAATTTCAACAACAAACTTCCTCTATTGGAACTAGACTCTATATCAGCCCGTATGGTTCTTTCTTTCCTCTTGCTATTATATCTAGTGTTTCTGATGTTCCTCTTCAATGATTTTCTTGCCTTAAAATTATCCTCGTCTGAACTTCCGTCATTGCTTGAGCACTCAATCGGACAAAAACCAACCGATACCATGTTGACAACGAGCGCCATTTCTATCACTATCAACTTCCATCACTTCCTTATCCTTGTCTACAAACTTCAAGAGCCCTGCTTCAATTTGATCCTACACAGCATTATGAAAAATAACACATTATTAGTATTATGACTAATGGTGACATTTACAAAATTTAGCTTTCTTATCCTTTGAGGGCCTAAGGGGGACTTGAAGCTGGATAAACTTAATCTTCAGAAGATGGTCAAAAATTTGATCTGTATGATTAATGTGGAACAAATATTTTGACAAAGTAGGTAGGTTCAACTTATTAGGCTGCTTTGAATGTAGGCTGATAGGACTCCTAACTTTGACCAAAGGCTCACAGATGACTGGTTTCTTTTCGATCATTTATGTAGCTTCTACTTCCAAATCGATGGGATCTCGAAAATAGGTCCCCATCAATGAATTTTTCCTAACTTTTTCCTCCCTTAACATTTTGTATCAAGCCACCCTAGAGGATAACTCAAAATGTTACTAAATTCCATACCCTTAAATCACTTTCTAATCTCAAGATTTAGGTCATTAAGAACCAGATTGGCCAATTCTGACTCTGGCATTTGAAAAGGACATTCTATTCTTAGAGGCTTTAAATCTCTCTAAGAATTGTTCTGCAATTTCCCCTGAGAATTGTTTCAATCTAGCCAAATCGGCCAGAGAAATTTTTGGTTCCATTCTAAAAAATTGTGCATGGAATAGATCTTCCATGTATCTCCAAGAAAACACTAAGTTTGATGGTAAATTTGCGAACCATGAAAAAGCTATTCCAGTCAGCGAATATTGAAACCATTTTAGTTTGACTCACTCGTGCTAGCCCAAATCCCCACATTGGAAAGTGAACCTTGTGACAATGCTCGATGATCGACTAGTTCCCTTCTCCGTGGAACAGGCTAAACTTTGAAATTTGCACTCCCCTTGGTATTTTCATCTAGGCGATCTCGTTATGGTACGGTTTTCTGTAAAGAGGCTTGTCAATTAGCCTGTACCCCTGACCTGCACCTACTTGATGAAACTCATAACAAGGTTGGGTCCAAACCTAGGACCCAACCCCTCTCTAAACCCCTGACCCTTTGGTCGAGTGATACTAACTACTTTCTCAAACATAGGTTCTCAAATTGAGCGATCCCCTCTTGATTTCTCTTAGAAAAAAGGGCATTTATGCTCTCGACTCCCTGACCATTGTCGTACTGGTCGACTCCATTCCTAGGAAATTGAACATTGTTAGGCCAAGTTGTAGAGCCTTATCTATTTACGACCGTGTTCTTTTCACTTGGCCAAAGCTCTCCTTCATTGGCAGACACAGGAATGTAACAATTGGACTCATATGGGTGATTTGAACTTAACCCATTTGAATGTTTTATGGCATTCTCAATCCTCGTGGGAGGAATATCTGTCTCCATCGCATCATCTTGGTAACGGACAGGAGCTTTTCTTTTTTTGTAGTTTCACATCCACTATCTCAGTAATAAAAGATGGCTGCTTTTGGATCTCTCCCGACAGATCTTTAATTATTTTCCTTTCAGAGGCTCCCTTCTCCTTTGGAAGTCATCTCACTTCGTCCATTATCTTAGAACTGGACTGATCTTGGATACTAACCATCTTGTTTAAAAGCATATTTTGTTTTAGCATGATAGTTATAAATTGAGACATCACAGTTGTAAATGCTTGCATTGATGAACTAACATGGTTCATCAATTGGTTCAAAGTCTGACCGTTCTGATCGGTAGTCAGCATCTTAGTATTAGGACTTGCACCATTGTTAGAACTTTCCCCGTTTGTACTTCTTGAGTTTTGAATACTAGTGTTCATGTTATCATTCCCAATCATGCCATCAGTGGTGGAATGTTTTTTATTTCACCCAAACTTCACCAATATTGGCAGTTTGAGTTTCGGTGCCATTATTGGCGCCATGCAATCTTGGTTACTAACCATCTTGTTTAAAACCATGTTTTGTTTTAGCATGACAGTTACAAATTGAGACATCATAGTTGTAAATGCTTCCGTTGATGAATTAACTTGGTTCATTAATTGCTTTAAAGTCTAATCATTCTGATCGGTAGTCAGCATCTCAGCATTACGACTTGTACCATCATTAGAGCTTTTCTCGTTTGTACTTCTTGAGTTTTGGACACTAGTGTTCATGTTATCATTCCCAATCATGCCATTAATGGCTTGAATGGCTTTTATTTCGCCCAAACTTCTACCATTATTAGCAGTTTGAGTTGTGATGCCATTATTGGCGCCATTCAATCTTACAACATTACTATGAGGGTGTTTAGGGTTGATTCTAAATTGGTCAAACTTGATTAAATTCAAATTAAATCAGTTTTAAAGTGTTTGGCAAAAAAGGTAAACTGATTAAATCTGCTCCAATGTGCTCAAAACTGATTATATCCATAATCCTCATTTTCTTGGATTAAGATTTAATCAGTTTTGGAGAACCGGGTTTGACCAAGAGATTTACCAAAATATCCTTACATATAAAACAGAATTAATGCTCAATTTCACTTTGAATACACTATATGGTAATTTTGCTATAATAAACCTACTTTTATCTTTTTTATCCAAACAACTTTTAATCTATTATGCTTAAAATGGATTAAAACTGATTTTAGAAACTGGTTTTATTTTAATCAAAATTGGCTTTTAAGAATCAATCTCAAACGGCCTGCTTGACATTGTTTCCTTTTTAGTTATAAAGTTCGCACTGGGCATGCCAATGTTTATGCTGGTGGGCAAACTCATATTCGATTTGTACACCCACGGTACAATCGATTAACAGTATGAAATCTTTTTTGCCTCTAGGACATGAGGACTTCACTAAAAATGGGAACTTACTAAAGGGCAAGATGCTAAATAGATCTATAGACGATGCGCCCATTAAAACAAAGATAAGTTTTACAGTATACCGAATACAAGTACGACAACGTACATGATTTTCTATCAATACAAGGCAGATCATGCAAAAAACTTAAGAAAGATAAAAGAAAAAGATAAGTGCATTCCAGACTTGACTTTTCCAAGTCAAGTTTGGTTTGTGAATTTGACGACATTTTGTTCTGTTGTCCTTCCCTTTCTTTTATAATCATTTATCTGCAACCTTCCTTCAATTTGCCAACAACCGTTTATTCCTGTCCTTTGCCAAGAACAGTTTATCGGTGTTATCATTGACCGTTTAGCTCCTGTTGATAGCAGTAGCGGTCCTTTTTCATTAGTCTATTTGCTGACCACTTACATCAATCGCTTCGCCCGTTCTGACAACTGTCCACGCTCGTGTATTTTTTTAAACCATTTATCAACTGCCGCAGCCGATCGTCTTATCCATTGTTGACAGTTGTCCAACTTCATGCACCCATGCTAATTATTAATTACTGTTGATTATCTTGTTCTTGTTGACAACTGTTCTTTCTGCACAATTTCATTTAAATCCCATTTCCCGCACAATTCACGTCAAACTCCCCTCATTATTGACGACCGGTAGCATCTTAATAACTGCCTATCAGTTATGCCCACTTCCCTGATAAACGTGCGTTTCTTCAAGACTAAAAAAATTTTCCTGAGCAGTTCTCAGCTTTCCAAGTGTCTGCACTGTTATTGGTCACGATAAGAAATATTTATGTAGCCAACGCATACATTTCTGTACATTTGCATATTCATACATGATATTGCATCAATCGAGCAAGAAATATATGACCATAGTCCTTCATTGTGGAGATTACTTGTATTTTTGGTAAGAAAATTAGAGCAGTATCAATTATTGACAAACCTGGCAGAAGTACCTTTAATTTCCTAAGAAACGCAGATATACAATAGAGATCACATCATTCTCGACAATAGGTCAATAATTAAGTTGGAAAAATTCAGAGCCATTTATAGATTTATCATCTCACGAAACAGTATGTTTACTATACATTTGGATAGTTAATTCACCCCTCTTAATTATCAGAGACTTGGTCTATCGATCCAAGTCTTGGATCTAGTCAATTGGATTGCTAAACCATTCACTAATCTGGCCGAAGGAAAGAAACAAATGCGATCCTCTTTAATTTGACTCCACCTGCAAAAGCATGCAATCTTTGTAATTAGTAACCTTGAAGAATTAACATATGAAGTTAACTACCCTATAGTTAAAGATTTATATATGTACATGGCTATAGTTTTATTCATTCAGCATTAATGCATCAAGGTAGGACAAAGGAAAATTACCTGTAATTAGTGACAAAGTAATGAAGAAACATAGCAATTTGAAGCCGAGCCAGCTCTGCTCCCGGACAAAAGCGAGCCCCTCCACCAAAAGGTGCATAGAATGGACTACTTCTCCAATTTCTGTTTTCCTAATTTATCATAAAAATAAAACAACACTAATAAAATTATTTATGAATAACGCAGAAATGTGGAAATTATGAGTTCAACATTTGTACCTTTTTTTTTTTTTTGGCGAGAGCACGTCTGCATGTGCGTATTTTTTTTGTCAAAAAAAATATATATATTAGTCACCTGATTGTTAGAGTCCAGCCACCTCCAAGGATCGAATGTGCGAGCTTTCTCGTATAAGTTTTCATCTAGATGGACTGCCGAAAGGAAGGGAACAACAAAGGTTCCTTTGGGAATAACATAATCTGTAGTTGATACAAATAAGGAAAAAGTTATTTTATAAATGTAAGATCGAGAAGATGATTAGTTACTTTAACACTATGTTTGCTTACCATTTTCTTTGGTTATGTGCTTTGATGTAATTTTCACATCGAAAGGAATTATCTCAACGAGCTTACAAATCTTGAAAATATTTTACGCACTTTCTTCCTCCACCTCCTCTCAACTCTCTCTGTGCTTAAAAACCCCATGCAAGCTGTCATGATTTGGAGGTATCTTGACAATGAGACTGAGTAAGTTTATGAGTTGTCTCCGGGCTTAGGGAGTTGTCCTCTCTATTTGAAGAGCTTTGGGTTGTTTCTTCAAATTAGTTTCTTGATATAAGTTGGCACGACTGGATTTACTTTCATTGCCTACTTATGGTTAGTTTTGGCAAAGATGAGCAATGTTGTAAGCATAATTGTTAGTTAATCCAGCTCTTGTGACAAAAATTTTCGTGATTATCAACAACGTAAATAGGGCTTGGTGGGTACAAGTTTGTCTGTTCATCTTGAATCCTATTTTGATGCATTGTCGTGTGTAGACATTCAAAAACAAACTCATGAATTTTGAGATCCTTAGATACCTTGATAAACTAGAATGTGACGTTTACACATTTACTCTTGAGGTGAACATTTGAAGTTGTTCAATACCACATCGTGTAAATGTAGTAAATTTTGGAAAGTAAGTAAGGTGTAGGTCAAGTTAGCCCCCATCGATCATATATAGGTCGGGTATCTTAGGGTGGACACTGACTTCCTATTATCTCCCCCAACATGGTATCAGAGCCTATGGCTGGTGATTTTGGTTATGCACACGTGTCATAGATTTGTTGGGTGTGTGTGTGTGTGTGTGGGGGGGGGGAAGGTCGATTGGGGGTGGATTCACACGTGATGAGGGAACTGTTGAGGTGCACGTGAAAAGACTTTTTGTCGTACATTTTATAAGTTTGAAAGGTACTTCTTACTATATATGTTCACGGGCCTTCGCCCCTTCAAACGAAACCTACAGTTTTTATTTAACTTCTTTTAGCTAACCGGTCAAGGGCAGTGAATCAATCCGCTATCACGGACAAGTATAATTTGATGGAACTAAGTCCGAGTAGCATAAGCTTTTAGGTAACTTTGCTTCATCTTGTATATGTAGACTTTCATGGTTGGCATTCCAACTTCCTATTATGTCTCCCTAACACGCTACCAGAGCCCATGGTGGCAAGCTTGGCTCTGCACTCCTGTTGGTGCGCCGTGGATAATGGTGGTTCTTGGAAGAGCTAGCATGGGGCGAGGGGGAGCTTGGACATGCACATGAGGGTATATCCTAGAGGTGCAAGTGTGAATTGAAGTTGCGTTACTCCTACATCACTGAATTCTAAGAAGTCAGAAGTACATGCATTGAAGAAATCACAAATGTTAATGTCAAGTATAATAGTACTAGTAAAACATTAGAATTACTTTGGAAAGGAAGAAATGACACGCACGATGAGACTTGTGACTTTGTATAAGAATGAACTTTGGCTCCCTTGATTAAAAATTAACAAGCGGAAAAAAGAGGGCGAGTTATTTTTTAATTTTCAAGAAACAATTTTTTCCTCCATACTTTAAGATATGTATGAGTAATAATGATAAAAGCTGCCACAGACAATATATAGCTTTTACATGCGTAATACTCAGAGAAAGAGAACTAGCAACTTACCTTGGTACTCAACGTCTTCTTTTGCTTCTCTCATCAACCAAATTGCTATGCCTCCTAGGCGAAGTGTTTCATCAATGACCTATAAATATATACGTGCAAAGCAAAGAATCTTTATGTTTGCATGAACGGATCGTCTTAACACCAGAACTAAATCTCTTTAATAAGCTAGCTAAATCTCTTACCTATATATGTAGAAGCAAGATTAACGTAAATTATAACATATATATGTGGCTGTGAACTAAGTCAAGTGCTGTCATGTAGAATGATTTTTGTTAAGCTACTTCAAAAATGAATTGGCTCGAAAGGTGTACGTACTATGTATCCAACAAAAGATAGATTCTAAAACGTAGAAAGCATGAAAAACTTACACATTGAGTGAAAGGCATGGCTTTGTATTCATCCCATGTTAGCATCTCTTCAGCATGGAAGCTATTCCTTGAACTTTTTAGGGTCTCTTGTTCATCCTGATTAATTTTTGCTAGAGGCTTGTGAGAATTTGAGGAATACGTAAACATGAAACTTTGAAGAAGTTTTTCATCCCTTGAATATATAGGTTTTTGTAAAATTACATTGATGCATTCCTATGTGGTAATCATAACGCTTGCAGTTCTGCACAAACTTTCACTTGTACATGCATGACTTGCTAAAATTGGGGGAAAAATTTTTCTGATCTTTCGATCATTATCCAGCTGAATAGGAGAACTCCATATACCCGAGATTTACTTTGATAAAATTCAGAGACAAGTACGGCAATGAAGCTTACTACACGAAGCAATTGAATTACAATTTGTACAAGGTTAATCACGTGAAACATAAAAACTGTGAAGTGAAGAAGGTTTGAAAGCTTGTAAGCATGCATTGCTGAAAATGAAGTACGTACCAGTAGTTGATCCATGGCTTTGGGAGAGTGAGTGAGGAAGTAAATGGCGAAAAGCATGGTTTTAGCCGTTGTCTCGTTTCCGGCAAAGAAAAGGTTAATAACAAAGTCGGCCACAGCATCATCGGCTAGACTTTCCTCCTCTATTAATCTTCCAAGCAAGCCGCCGCCGCGACCAGTTTCTGATGAAGAGGCCGGTTGTTGTCTATGCATCTCTATAACGGTGTTGATCTTCCTTATTATATTTTCCCTTGCCTGCATGTTAATTCACCACACCAACATTCATAATACTCTATTATCATCTTGAACCAACCTAATAAAACTAAACGAGATTGAAATTTTGACTCTTTGCAGCCTTAATTATAATGAGCTACACCGGGGTGTGCTTAGCGTTGAAAGCCGTCGCTAAAGAGACATGAAATCTCGCATTTTTAGTTATTTGGGCTTCACTTGTATCGTTAAGTGCTTTAAATGCATCGCTATATAGCATAACTTAAAGTACAAGTGCACTTAAAAGAACAAGATATAGAGCTTAAACATCAATAACTTGAGATGCACCTTCATTGCCGTGCGGTAAGCAAAACCGGGCAAATTGATGGGAACGGAGAGACAACCATCCACAAAATCGGAGAAGTACTGAGCCATCTCATTGACTTCAGACTCTTTGGACGCTCCAAACAATTGATTAACCATCAGATTAATCGCCACCTGAACGGCATTAATTGATTTTAATAGAGATGAATATATAGAACTAGCTAGTATCCAGCTGGTAGAACTAACGAGAACAAGAATGCACTAATACTAAATGGGCACTCGTGTATCATTCTAAATGATTAGCACCTGCAAGCATGTTATTAAAATGCAACCCTCTCTAGTATCCAGCAGTAGGGATTGCAGAACTTATATGTAGGGGTTAACTACGGAGCTCACCCCTCGTCATTCGGGTCAAACAATTTCCCATTTATATTGGATCAAACAAATTAGCCTAAAACCTTTGTAACTCATAATAATAACAATAACCAATAAAGCCAGACGGCTAGTAAACCCAAGGTGGTTAGACTTTTACTATCAAATTGAATTGGGTGAATGGTGATCGTAATAACATTTATACCTCATTTCCTACATATAAGTAAATACTATTAAATCATTAACTTGCAAAAACACATTTCTTTGATTTTGGACTTCATTTTTTCTTCACTTTGCATTTTCCTCTCTAATTAACCATTCAAAGGCTTGGCGAAGATTGTCGCCACAAATATGTGTATGGTATTGGTACACGTACCTTTCGGCAAACATCCTGGAGGAGAATGATTTCATTGTTGTGAAAACTGGTCAAGTGTTGACGCATGACAACTTGAATATCCTTCAAGAAATGACGCTTGAGCTTCTCAAGCCGCATCATATTGGATGCGATGGAGTGCAGCTTCCTTTGTTGGTCTCCCTGGGCAGTGATCACCCCATTCACTCCGACCAAGTCTCTGAAAGATTTTGGATAGCTTGACTGAAACAGCTTCCCTTCGTTGTGCATAACGAACCGGTTGAAACTTGGGTCGGCAGACACAACTGCCCTTTTACCAAATAAATTGCACGAGAATACCTTCCCAAACCTGATAATAGACAACATTTTAGTCCGAGCTTTTCAACAAAACGGCTTCTACCAAGAAGATTAAAGGGGATGCAGATACATGTATAAGAAGAAAGGGTATCCGGGGGTACCTCTTAACTTGTTCTTCGACAAAGCCCGGAGGATGAGAGCTTGCAACGGCGTTGTACCAGTTGATGCTGTCACCTATTATCGGCCAGCCTCTTCTTCCGGGAGGCAATTTACTACTGCTGTTGCCTTTGGCATTCTTTTTCTCACTTGTCACGTACTTTGCCACAAAAACGAAGAACAGTAATAGTGTTGAAATCACAAATCGCCACATTGTTCAATAAGTTTCTCTCAGATTCCACCAGAAAGATGGAGGGTTGAACAACGTATCATGATAGCACTTCTTATACACACACGTAAATGGTTTCTTAAATGACACTGTACTTAAACAACTCTTTAGTTTGAATAAAGTAAAGCGATGCCAGCCAGCGCTTAACAAAGCGGATCAAGTTTTGAAGATCTACTAACTAGACCCACGTCTACAAATTTTTAATGTAGAATTTAGACTCCCTAGCTAGGTGCTTAGCAGATTCAGTATCGCCAAATAAATCGCGTTAACGGCCAAAAGCATGAAGGATATGTATTTGGAATATTGCTACTGTTAGGCGTAGGAGATTTCGTGGGATCTTTGGTCAGATTCTTTGATGTGTATATTGTGGAACAAACTTTGGTTCCTACTCATATCGTAAGAATCTTCCTTCAATCTCGCGTATAGTTACAATTAATTATTACTAAATATTTCTAGTAATTTTTCTTCTAATACTTTCAGCGATAATTATTAACATTTTTTAGTATCACTAAAGAAATGTCACTAGAAATATTTAGAGACAATTGATTGTCGCTATATAGGGAGTAGAAGAAAGATTCCTCTAACCGGGATAGCAGCCAAATTTTTTCCTATTGTATCTTGCTATAGGTCCTAAAAGATGCCGTAACAACTATATCTTAATAAGCAGTTCTAAAAGTACGACAAATTTACGCGATGCAAACTCTTTAGCAACCAACAATCAAGTGGTTTCATACCACCAATGACAACCTTTAATTGCCATCATGCAGTTGTTTGACCATAATGCTTCAGATTTACTATTTTAACAGCAGTGGAATTTTTGGCAATCGAAAGTAAGGGTGCAACTTGGGTCGGTTAGATTGGGTTTGTACCCAACTCAAGAAAAATCGTGTGTTTTTTAAGCTAACGAGCTTTAATTCAGGAAAAAAATGAATTAATCAGGTTGAGTTCAGTTGGGTTGAATGGGTATATCTAGGTTTCAATAGGTGGATCAAAACAAAATAAGACTTTTTTTTCTTTGAACAAAAAGTAGAGTGGTGGTGGTCGAAGTTGACTGCCAACAGCAATGGTGGCGACTGTCATACGAGGTGGCGACTGTCATAGGAGGTGGCAACGGTCGACAACGGTGGCGGCGGCGGCTACCGGCGGTGTCAAATGGCAGCAAACTACAGGTGGTGGTGGCTATTCATGGTTTTTATTTATGTAAGTTACCAACAAAAAAGAGTTTTTACACAAACGAGTTTTAGAAGCGCAACTCATGATAACCCATTAAAATATGAGTTCAACCCACCCTAAACTATGTCAGGTTGGTTAAAATATCATATTTTCTTTGATTGACTTGATTAAATCATTGTTCCCAACCTATCTTGGTTGCAACTAAGGGCCCAGCGGGAGTCCTATTTTGCACGACATGTCGGCACAATGAACAGTCAATATTCAAAGCTTCCAACAGGCCAAAACATGCACGCTCAAATCACGTGCACTTCTCACTTGTGTGACGTTACTTCGTCACCAAGAAATTTATTTTTGCACAACTCCTCATCGCGCCTTGACCGTCGCATGCCGCACATCGCCCGTCGGTGTGCCTTGTCACTTGCCCAAGGAAGTGGGCCTTGGCCTTCCCCTTCCGCAAGGCCTCGGCTTGGCCTTCCCCTTGGGTCTGCCTCGGCCCACCTCCCCTTGGGGTTGGCCTTGGCCTTTCCCCAAGGTTGGCCTTTCGCCTTCTTATCACTTTCACTTCTCTTTGAGGGGTCATGTACCTCAGCGACTTCCATCGCCTGCGATGACTCGCCGACGTCCGTCGCTACGTCGACTCCGCGACGTTTGTCACCTGCGTTGACTCACCGACATCCGTCGCCCGCACTAACTTCGCGAAGACTCCGCGATGCTCGTCGCCCATCGCTCGGGCATTGTCTCCGAGACACCTGTCGCCTGTCACACGGGCGCTGTCTCTGTGACCCCCATCTCCTACGCCCGCAAGTCGTCTCTGCAACCCCCGTCGTCGACACCCACGTGTCATCACTTTACACACTCCGATGCACCGCACCACTAATACAGTCGCACCCCCAGCTCCTTGTCACACTACAGTGGCCCCGACACCTCACTCACTCTGTCGAGCCCATGCACCACGCCTCTAATACAGCCATCCCTCCCGCTCTCTGTCATAATGTCGTACCCCCGGCACCATACGCACTTCATCACGCCCATGCGCCACAATCATGTTACATGACCCCGGGCACCACAATCATTCACCACACCATACGCCCCCGCCATGGACGTGGAACATGCTTCAACCCACTCTCTGGAGTGTGCAGCATCCCACGGGAATAGACAACTCCTCCGAGACACTATCTCTACCAGGGAGCTTTTCAACTCCCCTTCTGCCAGGTAGACGGCTCCTCCGGGATACTTCCTCGACCAGTCGGGTAGACGGCTCCTTCGGGATGCTACCTTAACGCGCTCTGAGTGCTCTGGCACAAGGACTCACTCGCGAGGATAGAGGACTCCTCCGGTACACTACCTCTGCTAGGGAGCTCTTCAACTCCCCTTTCGCTAGGCAAACGGTTCCTCCGGGATGCTACCTCTGCTTGTCAGGTAGACGGCTCTTCCGAGATGCTACCTCGACGTTCTTCGAGTGCTACGGCACAAGGACTCACCCGCGGGATAGGCTCGCTCTATAAGACACTATCTCTGCCAGGGAACTTTTCAACTCCCCTTCTGCCAGGTAGACAGTTCCTCCGGGATGCTACCTCGGCGGGCCAGGTAGATGGCTCCTTCTGGATGCTACCTTGGCCTACGGAATATGCGACTCCTCCAAGACACTATCTCCGCTAAGAAGCTTTTCAACTCCCTTTGTGCCAGGTAGATGGCTCCTCTGGGATGCTACCTTGGCCCGTCAGGTAGACGGCTCCTCCAAGATGCTACCTTGACGCGATTCGAGTGCTGCGGTGCAAGGACTTACCCGCGAGATAGGAGACTCCTGCGGGACACTATCTCCGCTAGGGCGTCTTCGTGACTGGCCTATGTGCTCCGGCACTGAGGGCTTGCATTGGAACCCCTATGGATTATGACCCCTAAGTCACTCTGAGACGGGAGCAGGTCTTTGGAGGGTATCACGCCTAGTCCGCCTGGCAGTTAGGCGTCGGGTCTTCCCCACCACTGTCAGGCCTGTGGGACTCTACAAGGGCTTGGATTGGTGGCTAGTCAAGAGGGTTCTCTGGCCACACCGATGCTGTAGGAGCCAGTCTTTCCAGACAGACAGAGCGACGTTGTACGGGACAGGCCGGGTGAATATGGGATTCGACAGTTCGTGGAACAATGGCAGCTGTGGACCCCTCGGTGACGTGTCACTCAGAGAGTGTCATGTGTGGCGTGATGACATCATCATCTTAACCTTTATAAATAGGGGTCTTGAGAAGTTATTTGGAGAAGATTCCCACACTTGATCATTTTCACTTTCTCATTCTAGAATCCTAGAGAGAAAAACATACAGGACCTTAACTCTGGACTCAAGCATCGGAGTGTGACTGTCGTTGTATATTCGCATCGCGCCATCGCCCTCGCAGCACTACCACCCTCAGGCTTTGTCTGGGAAGCCCTTGGTCTCTGCCCTTTCTCCATCCTTGCTTGTCTCACATCACCATACTTTGCATCTGACTCGAACTGCATTCCTTGTGTCACCTCCACGTCGACTACAAATCCACTTTCTTTGGCATCAATCATAAAGCTCATCCCAAATTGTAGCACTTGTCGAGAGGATTGAGATGACCCATGCATGAATCACAGTGAGAATTCTTTTTTATAAAGTTGACAAAAAAGAAGTGAATGCAAAACGTGTTATGCCCAAGTCCATATCAAATAAGTTCATTTTAATTGATATCTTACACCAATAATAACGATTTAACGTGGCTCAAGTTTTGTACCTTTGTATTTATACAAAGTGATTGCTCAATGAAGGAAGCTAACTCAATCCGCGTGAATAGTTTTATTCCCCTAGAGTCCAAGTTTAATTTGAAGATTGTATAATGTCAATTAGGTATCCAATGTAGAAATCGATCACATTGTTTCGACTCTCGTGAGGGCAGTTCTTTAAGTAAAGATCCTTGAGTTTCTAAGTCTACTGGAGTATATGTTTTCTATGTGGAGGTGAATCGACATGAAAAACTTGATGATATCTTTCTGTGCGTGTGCCTTTCCCTACAAAACTAGCAAAATAAGATTTTCATATGAAACTGATAATATGTGATAATATGCATGGCGGATCCAGAAAGTCAACTCCAGGAAAAGTCAAAAATATTAAAATTAAAAATAGTTCATTAGGGTTTTACAAAATAAGAAAACATAAGAAAAGTAACTCTATATATCGATGGTCGTCAAAGTGAGACTCGGCATCTTATGAGATCGCGAAAGTCATCAATGATCGAGTTTATAGTAAACGTCTTTACAATATCTCTCTCAATATGCACAATCGAAGAATCCGTGAGACAGTCATCATCGATCTTATTTCGGAGTTGAGTTTTGACCATCTTCATAGTCGAAAATGCTTGTTTAATATAGTGATTTAAATGCAGACTAAATTGCTCATTTGACTACTAATTTTTTAATTTTACTAATCATAGTGATTTATTTAACTTGATAAAGTTGGTCAACAACAAATTGCTAATCTTGCATGAAAGAAGTTTAACTCTTACTGTAATGTATTACTATTGTGGGTGTGTCTTTCCTCTTAAACTAGCTAGATAAGTTTCTTATATGAAACATAAGATTTGGAACACGGATAAGTAAAAATAAACTAAGCATTCCAAACTGACATTGTATGTGTGAGACACCATAGAGGGGATTAATTAAATAAAACCATGATCCCCCTAAACAAACTGTGAAAAAAATGTTAAAATTTAAAGAAAAAGACATGAAAATCTGAAAAGAAAAAAAATATATATATATATACACACACATGTATTGTACGGTTGTGTTATATTCTCAAAAAGGGACAGTAATAATAATAATAATTACATAATAGCTCAACTTGTTCACATGAAGCTGAAGTATTCAGATAAACCCAGAGCGTTGACACTTAATACCAGTTGGGATTTGACTCAAGGATGTCAGGAGGGAAGTTTCCTTTGAGGTCTGAAGGGTATGTGAGGGAAGAATAGCTGGGAAATGCTCCAAATTGGACACTCATTTCCAGCAATATACTAATGCTAGTAGTAGTAAATACTTTCAATGCTTTCCTCCTGCGATGTCTTGTGTGGTAATCAACAGACAGGCTCAGAGAAACCTGGTGGGTGACCTTCAAGTTAAAGAGATGCCAGCTGACTAGTTAAAGTTAGCGCAGGTAACAAGTTTGACCGTGCAACCTTGTTTAATATCCCCAATATATAGTTTTTCCCGAGACAAAATCTGATTTTCCTTCGTAATGATTCGTTTGTTTCCACCTTCGTGTACGCGTGTGTATATCGATTACTACACTCAACTTTCAAACATTTACGATACGTTTTTATCACCAAAAGTCTTTACCGACGATTTTCAATTGTTGAAAAGCGAAGCGCAATCATCAATCGCTCACATTTTCATGTTCTAGTTCTCAACCATTACGGGTAACCAAAAAGAGAAGATACCTATTTCTATACGATGCAACCAAAATGACCATCTTGTTGGGTAACGCTGCAACAGTGTGTTTCTGTGTAGAAGTGCAATTATCAGTTGTCGTTACTTTTGAGATGGACAGATAATGCACGACGTACAAGCATTTCAAATTCTGTAACGGCATTTGTGCACGACCCACAGGCATTCCAAGTTCTGTGGTGATATCTGTGCAACAGCATGTGTGTGCGTGGGTCTAAGTAGGAGAGAGATTATCAATTGGTCAATTGTTTTGCAGGCTCAAGGTTTAGACTTGGACTGGGGCAATGAAAGGTTATGAGTTGATTCAGGAAGAGTGGAATAAAGGACATGCCAAACTGTTGATGCTTAAATAAAGTAGTAAGAGCTGGAACGAGATTGTGACTTTCGAGCGAGCAGTGAGTGCAGTTTCGAGGGGCCGTTACGGAGCCACTAAACTTCCTGCCCAATACCCTAAAGCTAGCAAAGCAAATGTCCAATTATTATTATTAATATAATACTATTAGTTTTCGTTGATGACGCCAGAGTTGTCACTGGGCCGGGCTTGGGCCGGCCCGGCCCAGGCCCAGCGGGCCTCCAATGAAATCGGGCCAGGGCCGGGCCTCACAAATAAAAACGGGCCGGGCCGGGCCGGGCCTAAAACCTGGGATATATGGGCCCAGTCCAAGCCCAGGCCCTAGGCCCAATATTTAGGGCCGGGCTTGGGCCGGGCCCGATCCAATTTTTTTTTCTTTTTTCCCAACTTTTTATTAGACTTCTTCTTCAACAAAGGGCAAAGTTTTTGTAAACGGACCACTGAGTATACAATCACTTTTTCACGAATTAACCCCCTTTCGAAAAGGCAAATTGATGTTGATTGACCATTAACCACGGATTAAGTACAAAAACTAGTTGTTCTAGCCCATACATACTGATTTTAAGTGCAAAATTCAATCTCTTTCGTAATATGGTGTAAAACCTGTAAATGTCAAAGAAAAATAGAGTAGATCAAATAAAAACAATAACGAGATCGATGAAGATAAAATAACATCTTTTCTTATTACATTCAAATTCTTTGGTCATTTAAAGAAACATGAGATTATTCTTCAAGGCTCTTTAACATGTCACTCACTTCATGAAATTAAATTTAGAATTCAATTCACCTCTTTTGGTTTGAAACAAAAAGAATACATAATTTTTATTTATGTTTAGAATACATGATAATTGTTTTTATAATTATTCCCTTAGCTTGTGATGTAGAACACAAAGCAAATTCTGTAAAATACAATAAATGAAAGCCCACTCAGAAATCATCAAAAACACGTCACAGTCACCACACACCCATACTTCTCTGCGTATGTTAAAGAAAATACTGATCATATGAATTCAATAACACCTCAAAAATTATTAATTTAATTAAAAAGATCCAAAATATCAAAAAAATAATAATGTAATAAAATAGACTTCAAAAAAAATAGAAAAGAAAAAAAAATTAGGGGGGGCTAACGGGGCCGGGCCGGGCCAAACCCGGGCCATTTTAGGGCCGGGCCAAAAAAGGGCCGTTTTAGGGCCGGGCCGGGCCCGTTTCTCAAAGAATTCGGCCTGGCCCTGGCCCTAGCCCAAGCCCTAAGGGTTAGGGCCAGCCCGGGCCCAAAAACGGGCGGGCAGGGCCAGCCCGCCGGCCACCCGGCCCATTTGACATCTCTAGATGACACGGTACGTCTACAAAGATAAAATTAATAATATGATATTTTTATAATATCGAACTTAGCTTTTGGAATTTATTTTAACATTATTTTTTGATCAACTTTAAATTATGAAAACTAAACTTGTCCTTATATATAGTTATTTACCATTTAAGATATGATTTTTATTTTGTCACTTTTTTAAAAAAAATTTGGAATGCCACTTGTCACTTTTTTAGTTTAGATAAGTAGTTATGTAACAGCAAAGGAAGTGTTACACTAAAAGGCTCATTCTCTTTATATATTACGATGTGTTTGAGATTCTGTCGTTGTATAACTGTTGGTTACTTTTACGTGGTATTTAATAAAAATTTTATAAAATTGCAAAAAAAATGCAAAGGCAAAGAGAGCATTACCGTTAGAGCGTTGAGAAAAAGAATTGTAAGGCCATCAATTGTCGATTTTGATATGCAAAGAAGATGGAGGAAGGGATAAGAGGCGAAAGGAGAATGGCATTTACTTGATGTATAAGGAGTGGGAAACTCTATGAGATAACTGAAGATTTGAGAAGAGTGGGTAATAGCATTTTATATTTTTGTCCTGATAATTAACACGTGTCGGGATCTGAATGAGTTTCAATATAACACCAAAAGTATATTCCACTAAAAATAAAAATGGTGTTCTCATTATAAGTAGTATAAACGAGCTATCGTGCATGGTACGCGATGCATGTGCAACTCATTCATTTTGTAAATCTTATAATAGTTTCTTACACAGAATTTAATAGAACACTACAACAAACAGGACCTTTAGCAACCGAATTCAGCGGCTGTCAAAAAATGTGGTCGCTAAATCACACTTTGGCAATCGCTTTTGTGACTGTATTTATTCGCGATCGCTAGGTATAGACAAAATCTGGCAGGGTCAATAAAAAAATTAACACATATTTTAGCGATCGCCAGTCGGTCACTAAATTTAGCGACCGTTAAGGCAGTTGCGAATTTTAACGACCGTTAAGGCAGTTGCGAATTTTAGCAACTGCCATTACGATCGCTAAAAGTGGTCACTAAATTTAGCTACCGTAATGGTTGTCGCTAAATAGAATGTATAAGAACCCTCTTTTCGATCGGCCCTAATCTCTCTCTCTATCTTCCTACCCAACTACCGCCTTCCCTCTCCTAACCACCGCGTAGCCGTGAGCGAAGGCCACCTCTCCCCAAACCCGCCCATGCTGGCAAGCCCACCTTGACGCGAACCCACCCACGCCGCCACTGTTGCTGACCGTGCCACCGTCAATCCTTTGTGTTTACATTACATATGGTTTAACATCTCCGGTGCCAGGTATGTTACATCAAGCCCACTATAATATTTTTTTTCCTGATGTTCTAGATTTAGGTTTTAATATCGTTTGGTGCAATTTAGGTTTCTGATGCTCTTGATTTGGGGTTTAATTTATAATTGATTTTTTATAAGTAATTTTCTACAAAGATAAAGTTCATGTACAATTAGTCTTAGAAACATTTATGTGATATTTCTTGTGAAATTTTCATTTGCTTATGCAGAAATACAAAATTTAATTTCTTTTGCCATGAGTTCATGCAAAAAGTCATTAGTGTTGTATATAGTTGCTTGGAGGGGAAAGGGGGAACTTTATTCAACTCTTCTCTTTTCCAGTTTCCATTTAATAGATTTGAAATTAGATAAAAGAAAAAAAAAGAAAAGATTATGCCCATGGTCAAACTAATATCAACCATTGTTTTGATATGTACTCCTAACTAAGTACCATATATATCTTAAAAGAACAAGACCTAATTTTTTTGGGCAATCGATCAAAACTAGTCTTATTCATGAATAGTAAGTTGGAATTCATGTAAAGCCATGCATGTTGGTGCTCAAGTAGCTCCTTCCGTTTATGTTATAACACATATTTGATATGACATTTTACTCATTCACTTTAGGTTTAATTTTATAAGATTCTTAAATAATCCTTAGTTTTAGATTTGGTTCGCTAGATATGAAACATTAAGAATGAAACAGAACCAACCTTTCAAGCCATACATAGGAGATGCTCTATAAGTGCAGCCTCTAGTGAGCTGCTTATTAAGACTTGCTTTAGAAAGTGTGTGTACTTATGGAGAATGTTTGTATTAAGGGCAAAACCAACTTATTTGCACCCAATACGTTAGTGTGGCATATTGTAATATTTTTTCACCGCATCGATGAAGTAGTAAGGGTTCTGTCTGATATAGACATACCCTGTTAGTGTCAGTGTCAAATGCGGTGTCTGTGTACTTAGTTTATTGTGCATAAAGTAGTATTTCTTATCCTTATTTGCGAGCATTCCCAAAGTGAATTTTTATGGAAAGACTAGCTTTTCATGTTTATTTTTAAGTGATTGCTCAATATATTTTCTTCAAATTGAAGGTTAATCTGGAACTCGACTTGTATAGGTTCACTTGGTAGTAAGAAATATATATCATGTCAGTGGATAGAAGTTGGATGCAACGGATGATTGCTCCAAGTGGAATTGGAGTATCAGAAGAGTTTAGACAGGGAGTGAACGGGTTTATTCTTTTTGCTTTGAATTAACGAGACTTTGTGGATGACGGCACAATTAAATATATGTGCAATGATTGCCAGCTGTTAAGTTGGAAAACGCGCGACGATTTAACTTATGATCTCTTTCGTAAAGGTTTTATGAGTAATTATATGAATTGGACTCAACACAGGGAACCAAATCTGAGGGTGCCGACTTAGATGCCCACTGAGGTCAGACAAGATAGCCCTAGAAATCCGAAATTTTCTCAATATCAACATATGGTAATGGAAGTTGGGCCTAGTGGGATTAACTGAACTAACTTCTTTAATGATGGCAATCCTAATGTGAAAGAAGAGTCAAACCCAAGTTCTGAGAAGTATTATAAATTGTTAAAGTCCTCTAAAAAGAAAAGAGAATACATTTAAATTTACATATAAGACATAATGTCTTTCAAATCAGTAAGCACAAACATCCTTGCACATGTAAAGATGCTTTCGAGAAAATGTTTTAAATCATCCTGCTTTTTGAACTTGCTGTTTTTATTGAATGCATCAAATAGTGTGCTTCAAACTTAGTAGTAATGTGACTACGAAACACTAAAATATTATTACCAGATTTTAACACAAAAGTAAAGCACCAACCCTTGAAATAAGTCCAGGTAACATCTCCGTTTTTCCATTAACTAGAAACTTACAAATGATTAGGTCTCAATCAAAGCACCCCTTGCATGTCTCTGCGTGTGTGTTGTGCCTTGTGGTTCCACCGTTCCACCACAAAGACTAGCTATGTGGATCCGAAAAGCTGTTCACCTTCATCACCACCACACCACCAACTGATCTTCAGCCATCACCTGTACTATATTCACCTGACCCACTTCATCATTCAGGTACACATGATGACACACACACAACAAATAACACACAACACGCACCTGCAAAAGCACACAACTCACACACAAACCTATAAGTTTACATCATATTGGCTACTTCTTGGTGTTCTGCCTTGTTTATTGGGTATAGGTGTGGTAATTCTGTGAGCCATGTAACATGGTATGTGACTTTTTATTTCTGACTTACCTATGTGGATTGGAACGTGGGTTAGCTCAGTGTGATGACCTGGAGGTCATGATCTTATTTTCTAATGTCAGTATATGACCTTCTCAATTGCTCTTCTGGTGTTTGTCTTTGTATAAAAAGATATTTGGCATTTTGATATTTGGTCTCGTACAAATTCCCTTAAAAATTATGTACATCTGTAATTTTGTTCTCTCCGATTTTCAGTATCCGTTTGGTTGGTTTATGAGTGACCTTACTGGGCATTGACTCACACCCTTATTGTTTTTCTTTCAGGTGATCAGTAAAAGGGACTGAATTACGAGACTAGCTATGAAGTTGAGAGCTAGCAATTTAATCCTAAGTTAGTTTGACTATTTTATAGATTATTAAAGATGATTCATTTTGATTTAGAGGTCATTTTGGAATTCCATGTATGAGTAATTTGGGATATATATATATATATATATATATATATATATATATATATATATATATATATATATATATATATATATATATATATATATATATATATATATATATATATATATATATATATATATATATATATATATATATACTGCTTTAGGATGGTTTGGAATTTTATTTTTTTTAATCTTGGAGACTCATTGTTAGGTGCCGTGGATACCCAGTTTGGGAGACATTTTGGATATGTTGAGGTTATTCTACCTTTGTTTATCTGTAACTTAAGTTTCAAAAATCGGGGCATTACAGAGTAAACCAATGGAATGGTCAGGTATTTGTTTTCCCCGACTACAGGTGTTAGGTTACTCCCTTAGCATGACTTGTATGATATACCTCTAACCCGCAACTTAGGTAGTTATAATGAGTGATCATTATCATTGGTACGTGTATACAAGTCACTTTAGTATATCGAGATACCAAGAGGTCTTGGTACTATGCTTTGGAGGTGAAGATACGGTCAAAAATCCCCTCCCAACTAGGAAGCTCAAGAGTTCAACCGTTGCACGCAATTGATGGGATCGTACAATTGTGCGTGTGTGTGACATAAAAAAAGGACAAACACGTTAATATGAATATGCACATAAATACGTAAAAAAATCAAACACACATGGGAAGATAAAAATCATACAAAGATCATAAACCAATTTAATTTCTAGGGCCAAGTCCTCTTATTTAAGTCCCCAACGGAGTCGCAACTTTAGCGAAGCGCTCTAAAAGTTAAGACCAGGAAAGGTCTAACTCGAGTCAAAATCTTGTTTGTAAAATAAATTTTAGTAAAAAAAACTTAATTGCACTTTGAATTATCAAATTTAAGCTTTAGACCTACGTAACGCCAATTTCATATTCAACGTCGAAGTTATATAGCGAAAAGGTGTTAGGCACCTACTATACCCTAATCAGTCTCTAAAGTGTTTTTATGTGATTTTTAT
This sequence comes from Escallonia herrerae, assembly GCA_033070095.1. NCBI lineage: Eukaryota > Viridiplantae > Streptophyta > Magnoliopsida > Escalloniales > Escalloniaceae > Escallonia > Escallonia herrerae. The sequence goes on from JAVXUP010000452.1 coordinate 111,038, forward strand.
TCCAAAAAAAATAGAGAACAAAGTCTAAATTAAACCTAATTTGGTTTAAATCCGACAAATGAGAGGTCAAATGGCATATGTACATGACCGAACAGGTCGAGTTCAAAACCATCATAATTAGACCGGACCCTACGAGAGGTGACCTAAATTTCGATCTTGGACTCTTATGATAAACACAACTCTTCTAGTCGAAAAGGACTTAGATTGGTCACGGGGAAGGGAGATAATCTAGACTTCGTAAACTAAAAACGCGAAGAGATAGGAAAATTACCTCGAGATGGAGCTTGCTTGGATGACTCATAACAACATCGTGATGGATCCACAATGCAAGTAGACTAAGAGATTGTGAACCGAGAAAAGGGTATTCAAAATTATTCTTTCTATTAGAGTTTTCACAGTTCTCACTAGAAATAGTGCACCAATGCTAGGAAGAAATGTCCAAAATTTTTAGGGAGAAAGACTAGGGAAAGCGCCCCCCCCCCCCCCCCCCTCTCTCTGGTACCTTAAGGGATCAATTTATAGTACAAATGGTAAAATTGACTTTTTTGTGTCTAATATATGTGATTGAAAGAGAAGAATTTTGAAGTAAATTAACAAATCTGAAAAGTCAACTTACCGACCTGTTCTTTGTAATTAAAATGCCTTACCATTGAGTTTGTCTAAAACTGGACGATTTATCCCTCAATTTGTCAAGATTGTACCCCAAATTTCTAAAGACATTAATGGTCCTTTAATTTGAAAAAAAAATCTCTAAAAAATAGAACAAATATACCAGATTTCAGGAATTAACCTCAAGTCACATCTTTGAATCAAAGAATTAAAATACAGCACAGATCAACTGAAATCAATTCCGAGTCATGTCAATCAAGTCCAAGTCTCTCGACTGGGGTTAAACATAACTAACTGCACTGGTTTAACCAGCTGGACCAAGCTCTAACTGGATTGATTCTGACTAGATTCGACTAGACTCTGACTGAAGTGGACACTAACTAAACTGAATTCCAACTGGATTAGACTTTAATTAATTATGCTCATTATATCCCATAATTATGAATAACCTAATTCATACTAAAGTCCAATGATAAATAAAAGAGAAGCTAGCATGACTACAAAAATGGGGTGTTTACACCTACATTGTCTGGCATTACGACTAGTGCAGTTTGTGTTCGATCTAGGTATAAAGTTTGATAGGCCACTACCCCAACTTTTTGAATGGCTAATTGCATTGATAACCAAACGAATAGCATGCCTCTACATAATCCAAAACAACAAACACAATATTTTCAATTCGTTAGTATATTTGGCTGGACAAAGATGAGATAGCACTACAAGGCGACATGTATTGCCCCATGTAAATCACAAACAAACAACAAAACCTATATCGTGTGCCATTTGGGCAAACCTTACATAAGCAAATTCTAACCAAACAAGACTGTATGCACTGTCATGTAGGCTTCAAAAGGAAAGAACCGAATCCAATGATTATAGCTTACACTCTATACTCAATTCTTGTCACTGCTTAGGAGATCAGACAAGTTATATTACTATTGATGCGAATTTGAACAGAATTGTCTGAGACACCAGGGGGCGGGGGGGAGTGTATGTCATGTAGCCTGTGAGAGTAGGAACATTCAACAACTTATTTTTATGATTCAACACACCCCTTTGCACTTACAATTTATAGGCTCTAAGCATCAAAAACTCATGCACATCATAATTTACAGTAATTCGAAACATTTAGTTGATTAGGTGAATGACTGGACTTGTTTCCTGTAGCAACTGCCCTAATTATATATAAATATTATATTACTACTATTTCTCATTCCTGCAGTATTATCATAAGAAGCAACTGTGTTTGGTTGGCTACTCTTGCGTGCAAATCAAGATCATTAGTATCCATAGGACCGGGCTCCTCCAGGATTAGGTACTTGAAGTTTTTTTCTAATTTAGACAGTTATGTCTTCATATGGTTAATTGGATTATGTAGTTTTTTAAATAAGAAGTATGACTTTGCAAAATCCCTTCGTTGTTAAAATGTTTCTACTACTAACCACCAGCAGCCCCGAAAAGTGACATGTTGTGTACATAATATCTCTTTAGACATCAAAAGGTAGACTATAAATGGATGTTTATGTAGATTTTAAAAAACTAATGCAGCTTAGTGTAATGACCACAAAGGTTAAGACAGTCCAGTGTAATTAGCCCTTGTGGCGATGTGTCATCTTGTTTGTTATGTTAAAATTTTCTTGCTTATAGGGTGCCATTAATTATTCTTATACCAAAATTCAAATCAAATCCCATAATCATTTAGTAGTTTACTAAATCAAGTTTGTCCATTAAACAAATGATTTAGTTTTTTTTTTTCTTTTTTGGGAATGAGAAATATATATCATGAGCAAAAGTTTACATATCGTTGGTTTCCTTTACAAGAAATATAGGCAGAAGGTAAACAACCTAATACATATAGAACTCTAAAAGTACTAGAATGGGAGAACAACCCCATCCCCTGGGACATGTTGAGATAACATCATGCAAAAATCCGTTAGGGATAAGTACAAACTGTAGTTGAGGAAATACCTAGCGAAGAAACAATCTAATTCAAACAAAGGAAACATCAGCCTGTACACAATCAACCCATTCCTGTTGTATTCCTCCGACTGATCTCGAATGAAAAGATACCAATGCTGAAGCTAGATTTAGAATGCACTCTTCAACTCGACCAATATGCACTGAATGCAAAGATATGCAGTTGTCTGCCATCTTGTCCAAAATAGGCTTACTATCTGAACATCTCTTCTCGCGGTTCCACGTTATTCAAATATGGTTGATGGAGAAATTAATAAGACGATATGTAAACAATGCAATTGTACGAACCATTGGAACGTCAAACAATAGTGTATGCTTGGTCACACTTGGAATATCATGTTGACAAAAGAAACAATGCGCGATCCTATCAGAACCCAGCAACAATCGAACGAGACCATACCTACTCCAAACCTATCATCATTCCCCACCTATGTAGCTGCCATTACACAGGATATTGGTGCCTCTAGTATGGAACGCTGACATTGAATTAATCAATGAAACGGATAAAAAGAGGTGAAAAAAGTGAACATAACCAGAGGGCTTGTTACTGCCATCACTTTCCATTTTTTTAAGGGAGACATTCGGCTGACAAGAACTTTTGCAATGGTTTTATAAGCTACATTACAAACTAATGGGCATAAAATCTGCTGTTATCTCAAGAAAGTCCTTTTTCGGATCAAGTGTGATGAAGGAGCTATTCACCTGTCTTAACATATGCCCCGAATTAAGAAAAGATAAAACAGCACGAGGTACGAGGGGCCCCATAAAATCCTAACATCTACAAAAAAAAAAAAAAACAACTGCAAGAATTCCATCCGGACCAAGTGTCTTGAATCCATTAATTTGGAACACCGAACTTTGAATCTCATCCACTGGAAACGCCTGACTCAAATCCTATATTTGAGCTGGTAGAAGAGTATGCAGGGCCAGACTTCGCAAGCCTAGGGTTGTCTATGTTCCCTGAAGGATTAGGAGGCAAGTTGAGTGAAAACAATACAACCCCATTCCTATCTTTTAAGGAAGTTATTTGGCTGTGCCTTCTACTGATGGTCATAGAAGTATGAAGAAAAAAAAAATTAGTATATTCTATCACCTAATGGTAGTCAATTAAAACACCTAATGGTAGTCAATTATTTTTTAGAGCGTTGAGCCCAAAACAGCTCTTTACATTCTAATACAAAATTCAGCTTACAACGAAGATGAAAACCAAGTACAAGACGTAAGTCCGAATCTAATCCCTAATTTTGCAGTGATAATACTAAGCTTCTAGTGTGTTTAATAAACCTCGGGACACTACCAAGACTCTTCACAAATGACTTTGTCTTGACTAGTCGCAGGGTCTGATCAATGGTCGGGAAACATGGTGATGCCAAGGAAAGTGGGTTCGCAGTCGATGTGAAAGTGGCACAAGGAATGCAGTCCGAGTCAGATGCCAAGTGTGATGATATGGGACACAGCAAGGGCAGACCAAGGGCAGAGACCAAGGGCTTCCCAAACAAAGCCTGAGGGTGGCAGTGCTGTGAGGGCGATGGCACAGGGTGAATACACGACGACAGTCACAGTCCGATGCTTAGGTCCAGAGTCAAGGTCCTGTATGTTTCTCTCTCTAGGATTCTAGAGTGAGAAAGTAAAAAATGTCAGAGTTCCGAGAATCTAAAAATCTGAAGTCCTGAAAATGTTTCGGGTTTTCAAATGAATTCTCAAGACCTCTATTTATAGAGGTTGAGATGATGATGTCATCACATGACACGTAGCGCTCCTCAGGAGTGACACGTCACCGAGGGATCCACAGCTGCCGGTGCTCCATAGACTGTCGAATCGCATATTCACCCGGCCTGTCCCGCACAGCGTCGCTCTGTCTGTCTAGAAAGACTGGCTCCCACAGCGTCGGTGTGGCCAGAGAACCCCCTTGATTTAGCCACCAATCCAAGCCCTTGCAGAGTCCCACAGGCCTGGCAGTGGTGGGGAAGACCCGACGCCCAGCTGCCAGGTGGACTAGGAGCGATGCCCTCCGAAGACCTGCTCCTGTCTTGGAGTGACCCGGGGGCTCATAGTCTATAGGGGTGGCGACGCGAGCCCTAGTGCCGAAGCACGTAGGCCAGTCACGAAGACACCCTGACGGAGATAGTGTCCCGAAGGAGTCGCCTATCCTGCTGTTGTGAAGGGTCGTCGTGCTGGAGCACTACGAATGGAGCCCCCCGGAATAAAGACGGTGATAGCTTTATGGTAACGAGCCTATCCAGCTGCGAAGGGTCCTCGTGCCGAAGTACTACGAGTGGAGCCCCCCAGAATGAAGACGGCGATGGCTTTGAGGTTGGGAGCCCATCCCATGGTGGCGATGACTATAAGGCTGTGAGTCCATCCCGCTGCGAGGGGTCCTCGTGCCAGAGGCCCCCGTGATTGTGACGGCGATGGCTTTAAGGTTGTGAGCCCATCCCATGGTGGCGATGACTATAAGGTTGTGAATCCATCCCGCTGTGGGGGGTCCTCGTGCCGGAGCCCCCCATGATTGATTGTGACGGTGATGACTTTAAGGTTGTGAGCCCATCTCGTGGCTGCCATGACTATAAGGTTGTGAGTCCATCCTACTGCGAGGGATCCTCGTGCCAGAGCCCCCCCCCCCCCCCCCGTGATTGTGATAGCGATGGCTTTGAGGTTGTGAGCCCATCCCGTGGCGGCGATGACTATAAGATTGTGAGTCTATCCCGCTGCGAAGGGTCCTTGTGCTGGAGCCCCCCGTGATTGTGACGGCGATGGCTTTAAGGTTGTGAGCCCATCCCATGGCGGCGATGACTATAAGGTTGTGAGTCCATCCCGCTGCGAGGGATCCTCGTGTCGGAGTCCCCCGTGAATGTGAAAGCGATGGCTTTAAGGTGTTTAGCCCATCCCGTGGTGACGATGACTATAATGTTGTGAGTTCATCCCGTTGCGAGGGGTCCTCATGCCAGAGCACTACGAATGGAGCCCCCCGGAAGCATGTAACATGATTGTGGCGCATGGGCGTGGCGACTACCGTCGCGAGACAATACCTGGTGCTGGGGTATGTATCTTGAGAGTGGCGCACGGGCGCGGCGACTACCGTCGCGAGACAATACCTAGTGCCATGGGCACATGTCATGGAAGTGGCGCATGGGCTCGGCGTCCAACGTCGCGGAGCAATACTTGGTGCCGGAGGCACGCATCATGAGAATGGCGCAAGGGCATAACGACGAACATCGCGAAACAATATTTGGTGCAGGGGGCACGTATCATGACAATGGCGCACGGGCGCAGGCGACGAACATCATGGAGATATACTTGGTATTGGGGCACATGTTATGGAAGTGGCGCATGGGCGCGGCGACGAACGTCGCAGATAAAATACTTGGTGCCAAGGCACATGTCATGAGAATGGCGCATCGGCTCGGCGACGAACACGGCGACGAACTTCATGGAGCAATACTTTTTACCGGGGGCACGCATCATGAGAATGGAGCAAGGGCACTGGCGACGAACATTGTGGGGATATACTTTGTGCCGGGGCACATGTTATGGAAGTGGCATACGGGCGAGTTAACGAACGTCGCGGAGATATACTTGGTGTCGGGGCACATGTTATGGAAGTGGAGCATGGGCGCGGCGACGAACGTCGCGGAGACAATACTTGGTGCCGGGGCACATGTCCTGAGAATGGCGCATGGGCGCAGCGACGAACATCGCGGAGCAATACTTGCTACCAGGGGCACACATCATGAGAATGGCACAAGGGCGCAGGCGACGAGCATCGCGGGGATATACTTGGTGTCGGGGCACATGTTATAAAAATGGCATACGGGCGATGCGACGAACGTCACAGAGATATACTTGGTGTCAGGACACATGTTATGGAAGTGGCGCATGGGCGCGACGACGAACGTCGCAGAGACAATACTTTGTGCAGGGGCACATGTCATGAGAGTGGCACATGGGCATGACGACGAACGTCGCGGAGCAATACTTGGAGCCAGGGGCACGCATTATGAGAATGGCATAAGGGCGCAGGTAACGAACGGATATACTTGGTGCCGGGGCACATGTTATGGAAATGGCGCAATGGCGCAGCGACGAACGTCGCGGAACAATTCTTGGTGTCGGGGGCACGCATCATGAGAATGGCTCAGGCGACGAACGTCGCGGGGATATACTTGGTGTCGGGGCACATGTTATGATGATGGCGCACGGGCACGGCAACGAACGTCGCGGAGCCGGCGCACGGGCTCGCGTCGGGTGTCCTGAAGACGGGATGTGAGCTGAGTGTACCTGTCATAACAAGATAATGAATGCAACATGTAGTAATGACAAAGTCAGGAGTAATGGTATGCGGTCGTCGGCGACGGGTCACGAGTTTGATGCACGACGTACGTCGCGAGGTTGATGCACGACGCACGTCGCGAGGTTAATTCGCAAAATGCATGACGGACGTCGCGAGGTTGATGTACGAACGTCCGTAAACATCGCGGAGCTGCAAAGATTCAAGAAAACAAGTGCGTGCGGGAGAGGAGGCCATAGGCCAAGAATTGGATAAGGCCAAGGCCACCACCCCTGGGGAGGCTGAGGCCGACTCTAACGAGTGGCCAAGGCCAATGGCCAACTCTCATGAAGGGAGGCCAAGGCCACTCCCCCTTTCGGTGAACTTCGGGTGCGCCGACGGTAGGATTTTTATGGCAATGACAAATCCGGAGGTTACGCTACGACGAGTGTGTTGCCAAGAATCGTACCCTTATGACTAAAAAGGTGCCAAAGTCTCGTACAAAGCGTACAACGTGAAAAAGTGCAAAAAGGGAGGTGAGAAAAGGGGTGAACCACCGGGGGAAAGTGGCTGAGGCCCACCCCTCCTGGAGGCCAAGGCTGACCCCCTAGGCCTGGGGAAGGCTGACCCCCTAGGGTTGGCCAAGGCCAAATGGCCAACTTCCATTTTTGGAGCCCAAGGCCACTTCCTCTTTTGGCGAACTTCGGGCACGCGAACGGTAGGTGTTTTGATGAGCGATGACAAATCCGAAAGTTGCGTCATGACGAGCGTGTTGCCAAGAATCGTACCCACATGACGAACAAAGTGCTGAAATCACATAAAGAGCGTATGGAGAGAACAAAGTGCTAAAGAGACTTTGCGGGAAAAGTGAAGAACTGGGGGGAAGGCCAAGGCCAACCCCCCATGGGAGGCCGAGGCCAACCCCATGGCCTTGGGTGAGGCCGAGGCCGACCCCATGGGGTTGGCCAAGGCCTTTGCCCCTTGACCCCGTCTTTTTCGGTTGCGCCGTCGGTCGACATATTTTTTGAAAAGGTGTTCTGGTGGTCTTGGTGCGATGGTCGTGCTACCTTGAAATAAGTTGTCTAAGTCACGCGCCTTGTAGCAAAAAATGTACGTGACTTGAGCGTGCACGCGCTGACTGGTTCAATGCGTTGAAAATTTGACCGTTGAATATGTCGACGTGTTCGCGAGAAGCGGGACCCCTAGTGGGTCCTTGGGTATTACCAGAATGGGTTGGGAACATAAGCCCCTGCGTATAGGTTGCGCGGAAGGGCAACCCAAGCGGGCGCCACACACATAAACACTTGGAAGAAGTTTTGATGTTCTTTGGCTGAAGAGTAGCTGACATCGTCTCTGAATGACGAAGGTGAAGAGTAGGTAGCTCGAGCCACCTCGTGCACCACCTATTGAGACCTTGGAATGCTTGGGACATTGACATAAGGGCACGATGATAGGGGGCCTGAGCGTGGTGGTGGAGTCGACGCACGAGCGACGGGGGTTGCAGAGATGACGTCCGGGCAACGGGGGTCGCAGAGATGATGTCCGGACGACGGGGTCACAGAGTGCCATCCGGACGAGGGTGACAGGGATCGCTGGCAATGCAAGGCTGTCAATGTTGCAAAAGAATTCTAAGTATGAAAAAATAGACGGGCACGACGAAGTGAGTAAGGTGCTAAGGGCACTATAAAGTGACAGTGAGCTTGGGGGCACGACTGTATCAGTGGCGAGGTGCACGGGCACGGCAGAGTGACGTCCCGACGACTTGGGTCACGGAGTGACTTTCGGGCCACGGGGGTCGCCGAGTGACGTCCGGGCTACGGGGATCACAGAGACAACGCCCGGACGATGGCGACGAGCATTGATCAATGAGGAGTAAGTGGTTCAAGCAACCTCGCGCACCACCTAGCAAGTACATTGATGTCGGGGGACATAGTCATGAGGGTCACAACAAGGGCGTGGGCGGGGTCGTGATGCTGGGGCAGTCCACGACGGGCGACGGGGCGCGGGGCAATGGAAGGCGATCGATGTTTCAAAAAAAAAATTTGAAGTGCATGTTTGTGAGGATGATGGCGATGATGTTTGGTGATGGTAGTCGTCGTTATAGAATGGTGGGGTGAGGTAGTTCGTCCGTCTTGATGGTCAACTATGATGTGAAGATCTTTGCGGCGTTGGCTTTGGTGTGAGGTCGTTGGGTGAATGTGTGAAGGCCGAAGTATGTATTGGTTGTCGACCTTGGTGGTCGGCCAAGAGGTCCGCCGTGGTGAGAAAGGTGAGAGAGAAAGGGGTGGTTGTGGTGTGTTTTTGGGCCGATGGGTGGCCGAAGTGAGAAAGGTGAAAGAAAGGGGTGTTGAAGGTGTGGAAGGTCGGCCTCGTGGTCGACGAAGAGGTTGGAGGTCGGCCTTGGTCAAGGTGGCATGGCCGTGGTATAGAGGTCGGCCTTGTCCATGGAAGAAGGTGGAATGGTTGAAGGTTGAAGTTTGAAGGGGGAGGGGAGATGAGATGAGAAAAATTTGTGAAAATTTTTCTAAGTGTAGAACGAGGGTAAGAAGGTGGTGACCCGACCACGAGCAGGCAGGGTGAGAGGGAGGAGGGCGGAGGGGGAGAGAAATTTTTCTAAGTGTTGAGAACTTTTTTTGAGTGTTGGAAAGAGCATAAGATATAGGGGTGAAAAATTTTCTAAGTGTTAAGCTCGGACAAGGGTGCCGAGGGAGACCGCTGAGGGTGATCATCGATGACCGGTTGCGAAAAAAATAAAAATTTTTCTAAGTGTTGGGCTGAGTCAAGGATGGCGAGGGAGACCACTGAGGGTGATCATCGATGATCGGTTGCGAAAAAGAATGAAAATTTTTCTAGGTGTCAAAAAAAGAATGAGGGGGAAATGATGCGACCGTAGTAGCGTGGCTCGAGCCACCTTGTGCACCACGTATCAAGTCGCTGCAATCTGAGGCGGAAGGGGTTGGGAAGGGGTGAAGCCCCCAAGGGAGTGGGTGATGGTATCAAGAGTGGTGTCAGTAGACTTGTGCAAGAGCAATGTAGCTTGAAAATTTTCTAAGTCTGGAAAATACGACTTTATGGATGGCTGGGTTAAGGCTGTGATTGGTAGTCCTGGTAGCCCTACGTTGCTGAGGCATGGTTGCTTGGATGTGTCATGCAGGGGACGAACTGCACTACGATGCTCGCCGCCCTAGCGGAGTCGCCAAAATGATGCCAAGGAAAGTGGGTTCACAGTCGACGTGGAAGTGCCACAAGGAATGCAGTCCGAGTCAGATGCCAAGTGTGATGATGTGGAACACAGCAAGGGCGGAGCAAGGGCGGACCAAGGGTAGAGACCAAGGGCTTCCCAAACAGAGCCTGAGGGTGGCAGTGCTAAGAGGGCGACGGCGCAGGGTGAATACATGACGACAGTCACAGTTCGATGCATAGGTCCAGAGTCAGGGTCCTGTATGTTTCTCTCTCTCGGATTCTAGAGTGAGAAAGTGAAAAATGTCAGAGTTCTGAAAATCTAAAAATCTGAAGTCCTGAAAATGTTTTGGGTTTTCAAATGAATTCTCAAGACCTCTATTTATAGAGGTTGAGATGATAATGTCATCACGAGACACGTGGCGCTCCCCAGGAGTGACACGTCACTGAGGGGTCCACAGCTGTCGGTGCTCCACGGACTGTCGAATCACATATTCATCTGGCCTGCCTCGCACAGCGTCGCTCCATCTGTCTGGAAAGACTGGCTCCCACAGTGTCGGTGTGGCCAGAGAACCCCCTTGATCTAGCCACCAATCCAAGCCCTTGCAGAGTCTCACAGGCCTGACAGTGGTGGGGAAGACCCGACGCCCAGCTGCTAGGTGGACTAGGCGCGATGCCTTCTGAAGACCTACTCCCGTCTTGGAGTGACTTGGGGGTCATAGTCCCTAGGGGTGCCGATGCGAGCCCCTAGTGCCGGAGCACGTAGGCCAGTCATGAAGACACCCTGACGGAGATAGTGTCCCGAAGGAGTCGCCTATCCCGCTGCTGCGAAGGGTCCTTGTGCCAGAGCACTACGAACAGAGCCCCCGAGAATGAAGACTGTGATAGCTTTATGGTAACGAGCCTATCCCGCTGTGAGGGGTCCTCGTGCCGGAGCACTACGAGCGGAGCCCCCACAGAATGAAGACGGCGATGGCTTTGAGGTTGTGAGCCCATCCCGTGGCGGCGATGACTATAAGGCTATGAGTCCATCCCGCAACAAGGGGTCCACCCCGTGATTGTGACAGCGATGGCTTTAAGGTTGCGAGCCTATCCCGTGGCGGCCATGACTATAAGGTTGTGAGTCCATCCCGCTGCGAGGGGTCCTCATGCCGGAGCCCCCCGTGATTGTTACGGCGATGGCTTTAAGGTTGTGAGCCCACCCCGTGGCGGCGATGACTATAACGTTGTGTGTCCATCCCGAGGCGAGGGGTCCTCGTGCTGGAGCCCCCCGTGATTGTGATGGCGATGGCTTTAAGGTTGTGAGCCCATCCCGTGGCGGCGATGACTATAAGGTTGTGAGTCCATCCCACTGCGAGGGGTCCTCGTACCGGAGCGCCCCGTGATTGTGACGTCGATAGCTTTAAGGTTGTGAGCCTAACCCGTGGTAGCGATGACTATAAGGTTGTAAGTCCATCCCGCTGCGAGGGGTCCTCATGCCGGAGCCCCCCGTGATTGTGACGACGATGGCTTTAAGGTTGTGAGCCCATCCCGTGGCAGCAATGACTATAAGATTGTGAGTCCATCCCGCTGCGAGGGGTCCTCGTGCGGAGCCCCCCGTGATTGTGATGGCGATGGCTTTAAGGTTGTGAGCCATCTCGTGGAGGCGATAAATATAAGGTTGTGAGTTCATCCAGCTGCGAGGGGTCCTCATGCCAGAGCACTACGAACGGAGCCCACCAGAAGCATGTAACAAAATTGTGGCGCATGGGCGCTGTGACTACCGTCGCGAGACAATACCTGGTGCAGGGGTATGTATCATGAGAGTGGCGCACAGGCACGGCGACGAACGTCGTAGAGACAACACCCGGTGCCGTGGGCACATGTCATGAAAGTGGCGCATGGGCGCGGCGACGAACGTTGCGGAGCAATACTTGGTGCCGAGGGCACGCATCATGAGAATGGCGCAAAGGTGCAACGAAGAACGTCGCAAAACAATACTTGGTGCCTGGGGCACGTCTCATGACAATGGCGCACGGGCACAGGCGACGAACATCGCGGGGATATACTTGGTGCCAGGCACATGTTATGGAAGTGGCATACGGACGCGGTGACGAACATCGCGGGGATATACTTGGTGTCGGGGCACATGTTATGCAAGTGTCGTACGGGCGCGGCGACGAACGTCGGCGAGATATACTTGGTACCGGGGCACATGTTTTGGAAGTGGCGCATGGGCACGGTGACGAACGTCGCGGATACAATACTTGGTGCCAGGGCACATGTCATGAGAATGGCGCATGGGCGCGGCGACGAACGTCACGGAGCAATACTTTGTTCCGGGGGCACGCATCATGAGAATGGCGCAAGGGCGCAGGCGACGAATGTCGCGGGGATATATTTTTGTGTCGGGGCACATGTTATGGAAGTGGCGTACGGGCGCGGCGATGAACGTCGCGGAGATATACTTGGTGCCAGGGCACATGTTATGGAATTGGAGCATGGGGGCTGCGACGAACGTCGCGGAGACAATACTTGGTCTCGGGCACATGTCATGAGAATGGCGCATGGGCGCGGCGACAAACGTCGCGGAGCAATACTTGGTGTCGGGGGCATGCATCATGTGAATGGCGCAGGCGACGAACGTCGCGGGGATATACTTGGTGCAGGAGCACATGTTATGGAAGTGGCGTACGGGCACGGCGAAGAACGTCGCGGAGATATACTTGGTGTCGGGGCACATGTTATGGAAATGGCGCATAGGCAGTGGGGACGAACGTCGCGGAGACAAAACTTGGTGCCGGGGCACATGTCATGAGAATGGCGCATGGGCGGAACGACGAACGTCGCGAAGCAATACTTGGTACCGGGGGCACACATCATGAGAATGGCACAAGGACGCAGGCGACGAACGTCGCGGGGATATACTTGGTGCCAGGCACATGTTATGGAAGTTGCGTATGGGCGAGGGTGACGAACGTCGCGAAGATACACTTGGTGCCGGCACATGTTATGGAAGTGGCGCATGGGGGCGACGACGAACGTCGCAGAGACAATACTTGGTGCCGAGGCACATGTCATGCGAATGGCACATAGGCACGGCGACGAACGTCACGGAGCAATACTTGATGCCGGGGGCACGCATCATGAGAATGGCACAAGGGCGCAGACGACGAACGTCGCGGGGATATACTTGGTGTCGGGGCACATGTTATGAAAATGGCACAAGGGCGCAACGACTAACGTCGCGGAACAATAATACTTGGTGCCAGGGGCACGCATCATGAGAATGGCACAGGCGACGAACGTAGCGGGGATATACTTGGTGCCGGGGCACATGTTATGACGATGGCGCACGAGCACAGCGACGAACGTCGCAGAGTCGGCGCACGGGGGCATGTCGGGGGTCCTGAAGACGGGATGTGAGCTCAGTGTGCCTGTCATAACAAGATAATGAATGCAACATGTTGTAATGACAAAGTCGGGAGTGATGGTATGCGGTCATCGGCGACGGGTCACGAGGTTGATGCGCGACGGACGTCGCGAGGTTGATGTACAAACGTCTGTAAACATCGCGGAGGTGCAAAGATTCAAGAAAACAAGTGCATGCGGAAAGGGAGGCCATAGGCCAAGAATTGGGGGTAGGCCAAGGCCACCACCCCTGGGGAGGCCGAGGCCGACCCTAGGGAGTGGCCAAGGCCAATGGCCAACTCTCATGAAGGGAGGCCAAGGCCACTCCCCCTTTCAGTGAACTTCGGGCATGCCGACGGTAGGATTTTTGGTGGGCAATGACAAATCCAAAAGTTGCGCTACGACGAGCGTGTTGCCAAGAATCGTACCCTCATGACGAACAAGGTGCCAAAGTCTCGTAAGAAGCGTACGAAGCGAAAAAGTGCGAAAGGGGTGTGCACGAAGGGGTGAACCACCGAGGGAAAGTGGCCAAGGCCAACCCCTCCTGGAGGCCGAGGCCGACCCCCTAGGCCTGGGGAAGGCCGAAGCCGACCGCCTAGGGTTGGCCAAGGCCAAATGGCCAACTTCCATTTTTGGAGCCCAAGGCCACTTCCCCTTTTGGCGAACTTCGGGCGCTCGACAGTAGGTGTTTTGATGAGCGATGACAAATCCGAAAGTTGCGTCATGACGAGCGTGTTGCCAAGAATCGTACCCACATGACGAACAAAGCGTCGAAGTCACATAAAGAGCGTACGGAGAGAACAGTGCGGAAGCGACTTTGCACGAAAGGTGAAGAACCGGGGCGGGGGGGAAGGCCAAGGCCAACCCCCCATGGGAGGCCGAGGCCGACCCCATGGCCTTGGGTGAGGCCGAGGCCGACCCCATTGGGTTGGCCAAGGCCTTTGCCCCTTGACCCCGTCTTTTCGGTTGCGCCTTCGGTTGACATTTTTTATGAAAAGGTGTTCTGGTAGTCTTGGTGCGATGGTCGTACTACCTTGAAATAAGTTGTCTAAGTCGCGCGCCTTGTAGCGAAAAATGTACATGACTTGAGCATGCGGTCGCTGACTGGTTCAATGCGTTGAAAATTTGACCGCTAAATATGTCGACGTGTTCACGCGAAATGAGACCCCTAGTAGAGCCTTGGATATGACTAGAATGGGTGGGGAACACATGGGATGCTCCGCCAGTCGTCGGCAATTATAGAACAAAACAAAAAAAACAAAAGATCATACATTTGGGCCTAATTTTCAATAAGGTTTTTATTTGTTCAGGTAAGGGGTTGCTATTTGTTTGACTAAGATAATGTATATGTGTAATATGGATAGATTACAAGATTTGACGTAAATTTCAGGAGGGTAAAACGAAAATATCAACATTTTGCTGGCTAAATTCCTCAAAAATTAAATTTTTGTGTATTTGTTTGTTTTGTATTTAATGAGGGTGGCGAGGGATATTTATACACAGGAATAAAAAGAAAGGAATAAAAGAAGTACAATGGAAACATGTATTTGCTATAATTTTCCGTTTTTGCCCCTTCAAAATATATGGGGCCTAGCATAGCATCTTGAGGACTTAGAAAAGGAAAGCATATAGATAAAGAACCAGAACAAAACAAATCAAATTAAAGGACCTTTTAAAAATTAGGCCCAACCATAACGGATCATTTTGAAATTTACCCTTAAGGGGACGAGTCAAACAGGGGAAAAAAAACTCTGCCCATTGCTTTGCCGTTGCATTAACTCAAAAGCCGCAGCAATTTGCCAATTTCATGCTTCAACTGACCAAAGGATTCAAATTCCAGGATGGAGAACGAGTCCTGATTCCCCGCAAATAACTTCGGCATTCCAGATTTCCTTGTCATCGACCAGAAAATAGAGATAGATGTTACTACTTAAATGTGGTACAGGCGATTTTACATAGCTGCAATCCAACAAGAGAAATCTATCTATCGCGTGCTAAAACTTTTATAAACATCAGCAGTTGCGATCCCCAACGTAACTAGTCAAACGTTCCGGTTAGCTTTTTCTTTTGTTGACAAAAACTCAAAGCTTCCTCCACATATTTAAGATCCCATCTGCCGCAGATTTCAGATTTCCCCAAAGCGAAAGTTTCTTTTGATGCTTTTCGCCAGTAGGATTACCATGCATATCCCTACGTAAACCAATAACTTAAACATCACCTCAGACAATCTAGGCAAGAGTTAAAGAAAACAGAACTAGACCAATTGATGCAAGAAGTTCAATCTGAATTACACATACTTGAGGGAATAAGTAGTTTTCAATTTGGGCAAAACAACTGCTAAGTTGAACTTCAGTAAATAACACTCAAAGAGCTAAGATGATATAAGTCATTTCATAACAGGAATAGCAAATTATCTGCCGATGAGACTTTATTAGGTATCCAATAACAGGGGTTCCAAAAACCCAATTGCCAACAGTGGTAAATCCTAATGAGTGGACAAGGTAGCACTCAATTTCCTTTGAAAAAAGTCACATAAACATGAAAAAAAATGAGTACAATACCCACAATTATAATGACAACAATTAACTGCAAACCGACACAATATGGCAAGTATGGACGACGCTTAGAAGGGAAGATATATTGTTCTCGTCTCCTACTTAATCAAAAAGGAATGTTTAATTAAGGACCGCACCCCAAAAGACATCTTTTCTTTTTCATTCCTCTACTTTTCTCTTCCTTGTTAACGCCCAACCTGTATCATGTTAACATTGCTAATATTACTAGTAGGACCCACTCTCCTGTCCTGCTCTGCTTGGAAGCAAAATCCCTATATGCATGTGATGATTTAGCAACCCTTAGGGTAGTAGAAGATAAAAATCAAGAGTTAAAAGAGTTTGTAACTGACCGGGCGAGTTGGTGATATGGATGTGATTAGTACTAGCTGACTGGTTTGATTTGTAAGAGATGGGTGCAAAATCAAAATTATTAGATCAGGAGAGAGGTGACTGGCCTGATTTGTAAGCAGATGGGAGAAGAGAGGAAATTGGTTTCTGAAGATTGGTGTAATGCAGTTTTGGGGTTCAGAGTAATCAAACCACAAAGCCCAACTACGATTTGGAATCTGTCGTAGGGAAAGGAAGCATGGGGTCATTAGTGTGCGTAGCGTGCACGGGGATGTGTGTGGGAGAGGGTGGAGTGGTGCGTAGGTGGTTTTCTGTGCGGGGGTGGGTATGAACCTGTGGGAGAAGAATAATGCGGTGGGAGGGGGGGAGGGAAGGTTGGCAGCAGCGATGAGAAGAAGGTGATTTAAGGTACAAGGGAACAGACAAAGTGATCAGAGGTCATAGGGGGATTCTGGTCATCTCAGCCATTCGTTTTGTGACACGAACATCCTAAGATAGCTAGCTCCCATACACATATACACGTGTACATACAGCACAACTGCCAAAATCTCTGGACTATAAGTGTTTCATCAGTATCGTTCCTAAACTATCGTTTTAGCGGATGTCATCCCTAAACTATCATAAGTGCTCCCACCACGTCCCTCCGTCAGCCGTTTCAGGAAGTCGGCGTTAGATGTCTTGAAACGAGGGGCAAAAACGGCACCCTACCAAACCCACCACCTCCATTCCCACTACCAGAGCCAACCAATCGCCCACCCACCTACCAAGTTCAAATTCTAGTAAAAACTCCAAACTTGAACCCCATCGTTCCATCACTCTCACGAAACTGAGTCTTCACTCGTCCCTCTCTATAGATTTACGATGGTTTTAGCTAGCAGGTAAGGTGGTAGTGGCGGTCGGTAAAGGAGTGGGTGGGTACGGTGTAATATCCCGAACTTCGGGAGCCGATTAAAATAACCGTTAGGGCTCTGAAAAATAAACAGGCGCTAATTTTGAGCAATACTCGGATATTAGAAGCTTGTGGAAGTTTAAAAGAATTTTGGGGCAAAAATGTAAATTTTGAAATTTTGGGGGTATTTTTGTAATTTTGCGAACTTGAGGGACTATCTTGTAATTTCTGAAAATTAAGACGTGTCAATTTTTCAGAAACTTTGGTGTATGACTAATCTGATGTTCTTATCAAATAAGGAATAAGGAAGAAATCTGAGGGAAATAAACAAGAAAATTCGAAAAGAAAAGAAAGAAAAAGAGAAAACAAAAACTTTCTAATTTGGGAAGCAAGAACAGCAACCAAACGAAGAACAGAAAGAAACAAAGGAGAAGAGCAAACCGAGAATCAACAGAAAATTAGAGAGAGAATGGTCTTTCAAGGGTAATTCTTATACCCCTTAGTATGTTATTTCAGTGAGTGTTTTTGGTGTGCCTAGGGTGTGTGTGCGCATAACTCTGTGTGCGTATTTGGGTTAATGCTTTCGGTATGAGTATGTTCATGGGTAATTGTGTAAGTAATCTAAGTGAAGGAAATATATTGGTGTGGTTATGGGGATAGTGAGTGTGTGTCGTGTGCGTCAGTGGACTACCGTGTAAGTTTAGTGTGTTCTTCATGCCCAGGAGGTGGACGGTGAATGATTTCGGTGTGATATTGTGTCTGAAAGGAATTGCAGTTATATAGCAATTGAATTGGATGCGATTAGTAGTTTAGGTGTGCCCGAAGGCTATTGTGTGTGAGTTTCTATGTGTTTCAGTGTGTGCCGTGAGTGTGCGTGTGTTTACAGGTGTGATGGAGTGTGTGTAAATATGTTTGGTTTGTATGTATAGGTGTAATTCATGGGTTAAGATGTTTTTAGAGAATTGTGGAAGTAATTTCGTGTGGTTGTGTGTTACCGAGAGTTAGGAGTAGGTGTATGTGAGTTGGAGCAGCCATATGCCTCGGCTGAAGGTTGAAGAAAGTGTGTGTGCGTGAAGGTGTAATAGTGTGTGCATTTGATTTGAATAGTGACCGTAATTGTCACTGAAGAGGAAATTTATTTGGGCAGTTTTTTCTACAAATTTTCAAAAAATAGTTAGGGTCCAAGTTAGACAAAGTGTAAAACAGTAACCTCCGATAACTTTACGAGATCTACGCTCTGAAAAATTTTGGGAATTTTTGGAGTCCGCGAAGAGCGCTAAATGAGGGTATCGGGTAACTATAATTATCAATTTATTTAGCATAGCAAACGAATTTATTTTAAGCTGAAATTTTTATGGAAGCCCTATTGTACAGATATGATTCATTATCTAAAATTTCAGGCCATTCTGAGGGCGATAGGTATTTTTCGCGAAACTGACCTTTTAGCGCTCGGTCCGGACACCGGTTCGGGATTTTGGACGAAAAATTTCTAAAAGCCTTTTTAGTATAGAAATGATATCGGGATGCTTAAAATAGTGGTTTGAGATTTTTCCGGTGCCGGAAACCCCAGGGTTTTGGTAATTTACCACCCCGAAGGGGTATTTTGGTAATTTTGCCTATAAGAGGTATTTTGAAGTAAATTTACATACAATAAGATTATTTTAGTGACTTTGCTTACGGAAAAGTCATTTTGAGAATTAAAGTGTAACGGGGTATTTTGGTAATTTGTCACCCCAAAGGGGTATTTTTGCATAAATTGACATATGGGAAGCTTATTTCAGTGATTCTACTTACGGGAAGACCGTTTGGGTGATTTAAGTCTGAGAGGGGCATTCTGATAATTTTACACCTCAAGGGTGCTTTGGTAATTTTGCATACGCGATGCGACGGGTTCATTTTGGGAGTATGTATGAGTTCGTATTCAGTTATAATCTTGTTCTGTAGGCTGTATTCTAATGATTCGATTATTCCGTTTAGGTTAAAACTAAAGACTTCCGATTAGGATAATTTAGTTGCGGATCCAGGTAAGGGATTCTATCTGAACCCTGGGGAAGGACTTTCGTCCGAACCCTTATTTTGATAACTCGTACTCGCAAGTACTCATTTGATTTACTTATGGCTAATGCCGAACTCTGAATTTGGTATGATATCAGCATGTTCTTGTCCAGAAAACCCTAATATTGAACCTGAATCGATTATTTAGAAATCTTGTGATGCTCGCCTGTTATTATGTGCTGAGCAGATGTGACAATTGTCTGTATCCATTCTTCCGGATTGTTGTGCTTAAAACTTGATAATTATTCGTAATCGCTTTGTTGTTTATCTGTGATTTTCTTCTGGAAATTCTGATTTCTTCTAAAAATTCTGAATGTTGACTTATGTCAGTATGATTATTGTTATTGGAATCCGAATTGATTTGGTGATTGAGCTTATGTTAAGGCTCCCTGATATTATTGATTTTTCTGTGTTGACATGGGTTTCTGTTCTGTGGGAGGGCGTAATAAGGCTGGTCTGAATCCTGCAGGAAAAAGCAGGCTAGTAACCAAGTGGACTAATATTTTAGTACATCATGCATGTGTACACTTCTGTGCTTTGCCGGAATGGCTACGCAACCTCCCAGGATCAACGTTGATTTTTTATTTTATCTGCTCTGTACACTGCCGTGACTATTACGAAAATGTCTGAAAAGTATTATCTGAAATAATCTGTGCTTCTGTTGAAATCTTTTGAAAAACCTTCATTGTATTTTGAAGATGATCTTTTATTAATCGTTCTGGAACCCATCATGGGTATTATTGTTTATTTTGGTATCTGTTTTTGTGAATTTCAATCATTTTGAGAATCATTGAGTATTTTTTACCGTTTGAAGTATTCTAAAAATCTTTGTCAGTTGGATTCTTAGAATCATTTTGTAATCCTGTTGGTAGTCCTTGTGCGACTTTACTGAGCTCTCAAAAGCTCACCCTTCGTTTGATTCCCTTCTGCAGGTGACGATAAGCTGTAGCAGATTTGGGAATGGGTTAGAGTCTGCGTGAGGTTCTGGTGAGCCCATCACCACTGTATAGTAAGACCCCTGCGCGGGTCGGTACTGATAAATTGTTCTTAGGAAATTTGAATTGCGAAGAACCTACGCTGTAATAGTTTAAGCTAAGCAATTATGATCCAGTATTTTGAGAAATCTGAGTTGATGCTGAGTTAGATGATTTGGAATACGTGTTAGTGAATAGGTTTGACAGGTTTGATGTGATCTGGTAGGTTAACAACCCGGGAGTTTGGGGCGGTGGAGCTCCGGATTTCCAGGGGCGTTACATACGGTGGTTTTGGTAGGTGGCTAAGGCGGGAGCGACACTGGATACGATAATGGGCGGGTGGGTAAGCAGTCGTTTTGGTGGGTGGGTAAGGCAAGAATGGCGGTGAGTACAAGAGTTAGTGGGTGGATAAAGTGGTTTTGGTGGGTGGTAAGGCAGCAGTGATGAATGCGGGGAATCACACATTCATCGATCTCTGATTGGATTGTTGTGGGTAGATCGTATGTGCGCCTTGTTTACTTCAAAAATAGGCTTTGATGATGGTCGTGGGGCGGCACAGTTTGATAATGGTGTGTAGCTTTAGTTTTTTTTTTTTTTTTTTTGGGGGGGGGGGGGGGGGTTGCTACAACAATTGGCAGCGTTGGTGGTGGTGGGTTTGATAGGGCGGTTGTGCATTTATGATGGCGGTTGTCGTGTTGTTGGTTTAATGGTGTGGTGGGAGCTGTTAATAGTGGTAGGGTTAGTTGTGGTGATGGTGGTTGTAGCCAATGATTGCACAACCAATGGTGTGTGGGCATTGGTGCTGGGTGATTGGTGGGTAAGCAGTTGACCATGGTGATGGATTTGATAGGACTAATTTGCCGGTTTTGCCCCTCGTCTTGAAGCATCATATGGCCATTTCCTAACACCCGCTACAAAGAGACCTAGTGGGAACACTTACGATAGTTTAGGAAAGAATAGGGACAATAATAGCAAAACACATAGTTTAGGGACGTTTTTTGGTAGTTGTCCCTACACACAGATAGACATATGTATGGTCATAGATCTAGACGGTCCTATTTTTCTCAGTTGATCTAGGAGCATCCACGTTGCAAATTGGACAGTCAAGATCTAGTTTTCTATAAAATGCAGATGGTGTATAGTCCAAAAATGCCCTTGGAGCTTTATTCCTTAATTGTTTCTCATGAAAGCATATAGAATAGGACTTCCCATCTCTGAAATGAGCGTCGTCACTGTCACCCTCCTTCACTGACATCGACATGCCCTTGACGCAATCCCTCTTAACCACTGCGGCCGCTACCTCTTCCATTTCTAACCTTTATCTATGTACTTTGTAGGTAGAACTCTCTCTCTCTCTCATACACAGTCCACACCACAACAATACCACCCAGCATCGCCACCACCATTGTGGTTTTGGCTCAGATCTAGTATAGATCTCAATGATTTTTGCTTGGATCTACTCAGTACACCCGCTACAGCAAAATTGGTCTCGCATTTTCCACCCACCACCCCTACCTACTATCGCAATCGTCACCATCTCAGCAAGGTGGAAAGCTGTTGGTGGGTGGGTGCGTAGGGGTGGTTTTGATGGGGTAAGTAGTGGTGTTCGTCAGTGGTACGATGGTGTTACATCGGTGGGCATAAGCGGTGGTTGTGGGTGAGAGAAGACGCCACTGACGGACACCGCCACCGAACGAATGACGCGATGTGCTATTCCGCTTTATGTTTCATAAGTTATGTTATACGAACTCTGTACGAGTGTCTGAGTTGAATACATGTCCAAGTGTCGGATTCGTCTATTTTTCAAAACCCAAGACACGGGGACACGGAAAAATATTCCTATATGTTCTTGTTTATTAGTTGTTCCAAAGTTTACATGGTATTTTAAGTTACACATAATGTTTCAATTAAAAACTAAGATCATCTTAAAGCAATAACCAAAGTAAAAGAAACACTGTAATAAGTGTTCTCTCGATTTGTTCATGGTTGTTCTTGAACTCTGAGTGATGAATTAATATTAGTATCTTTAATTGACATTGAAACCCTAATATGGAGCCTTAATCTGTTATTTGAATTCATGTCGATTTTCATTTCTTATTACATGTCAAGCATTGAATTATTCGTTGATTTTGTGATTGTTGTTTCCGTATATTGACATGAAAGTTTGTTCTGTAGGAGTTGTTATAAGGTTAGTCTGTACCTGCGTGGAACGCAGGCTAGTACCTTGATCGACTAGCTACCGTACATTATGCAATGTAGTCCGTATTGCGCATTGCCTGAATGGCTTTGCATGTGCTCATGGTCAATATCCTCTTTAACTTGTTTACATTGTATCTGAAGATGATTGTTTTGATGTCTGATTAAAAAGGGATTGAGTTGAAACTCTTCCCTATATTGTTATCAAATTATTTGTCATTGTTTGAAATCCTTTGAGAATTTATCATCAAATTGAATCTTGAATCATTTTGAAATTCCTTCGTTAGTTCCTTAAGCGACCTTACTAAGCTCTCAAAAGCTCATCGTCGTTGTTCCCTTCTGCAGGTAACGAACATCAATAGATTGCTCGGGAATGGGTTAGAACCTGAGTGAGATTTTTGAAGTACTTGCACAATTTTGAGTATATGTACATATATTATATCTCCACGTCGATATCTAGAGTAGGATCATACGATGGGTATAGTGAATTTGATGAAATAGGCCAATCCCTGTAGAGTGCCTGGTACAACGCTCTTTATCTAATGACTATCCAATCGTCAACTAAACATCACGAACGACTGAGATCACACTTTTTTTTTCTTGGAGGGGGGGGGGGGGAGGGTGTCTTCTTGCTAACCCTCTCCTACAGCCAGAGGCTATCCATTTTCTCTACATTCCAGGTTGCCCATGCCCTTCCCCTTAGTGAGAAAAGTGTATTGGGAAAAAAAAAACTTTACACAACCGGCTCCGGCACTAGCTCCCACCACCACTGTCCTCCACACCCACCTATCACACACCCCTGCACACACGCACGCATAAAAACACACACACATGGAGACCCACGACAAACACACACTTTGGGACTCTGTGTGCGTCGCTGTGTGTGTGTGTGTGTGTGTGTGTGCGTGCTTGTGCGTGAGTGAGTGACCGTGTGTCTGACTGATTTTGTGTCTGAGACTGATTGTCTGTGTGTGCATTCGGCTGTTTACATTTGTGTGTATGCGGT
Organism: Escallonia herrerae; assembly: GCA_033070095.1. Taxonomy (NCBI): domain Eukaryota; kingdom Viridiplantae; phylum Streptophyta; class Magnoliopsida; order Escalloniales; family Escalloniaceae; genus Escallonia; species Escallonia herrerae. The sequence goes on from JAVXUP010000452.1 coordinate 134,484, forward strand.
GGGGTGGATGGAGTGGTGCAGTGGGAAAAAGGGGGGAAAGGGGGGTGTCACAAAGGTTGAGAAGGGAAGGAGGAGGAGAAAACAAAATAATAATAATAATAATAAAGGCGTAACAGCCCGTCCGTTGAAGGAGCGGGCTGTATGGGCTTCTTCTTTTTTAACTTTTTTGGCACCAAAGGGGTAGGGCCAAAGGGGTAATTTGCATATTGAAAAAATAGACAGCCCGCTAGTTCTAAGAACGTGCAAGCAAGAAGCAAAAAAAAAAAAAAAGGTGTAATCTCAGTCGTCCGCAATGTTTAGCGGACGACAGGATCAAGCTTTGATAAATAGCATTTCAAACGCTTTACAGGGATCAGCCACCTATATATGTATTATGTAACACATATAGGGGGCTGATTCATGTCTAGCGGTGGGACAGCGCATCCCGATCGTCCAGGTCGCACAATGGACAGTTGAGATACATTTTTTTTTTAATTGATTTCTCGCCTACACAGTTAGTTTTTTTCCTAAAAAATTCCAAAGCTGCCCTCGCTGGTGGTTGAACAGTGAACACCACAGCCAATCAAAATGTCAAACCCACAACCTCCCACCACCACCGCTACACTACAACCTCCCACCACCATCAACACCACAACCTCCCACCACCCCCCCCAACTTGCCACCTACCCCACGACCGCCACCACCAACCTTACCGCTACTCCACTAAACCCACAACATGCCACTACCCTACTGAACCCACCACCGTAAACACCACAACAAGCAACCACCCCATGGACCTTGCCTGCCACCAGCCCCACTAAACCCACCACCATCAACAAAATTGCAACACCAACGCACCAAAAAACAACCCCACAACCAGCTGCCACCAAATAAAGCTACAACCTGCGACTCCCAACGTCACCACCAACCCAAACACCCCCCCCCCCCCCCACACACACACATGCACACCCTGCAAATCCCTCTGGCTCATTAAATCCATCCGAGGCATTTTGGTCAAAATCTTCGTCCGCTACAGCGGACGGTGAAGTTTACTTTAAAAAAATAGATTTGGTCCGTCCATCCGTGATGGATACATACATACACGAGTATATATGTATATATGTATATGCATATATATGTATACATATATATATATATATATATATGTATACATATATATATATATATGTAAGTATAGGTTTATAGTTCGTGCCTTCGAATGAGGTTGTTTACTAGCTTGGCCAAAGAGAAAGGTGATCTCGACCCCCACCCTATTTTGATAAATAGGTGGTTCTGAATCAAGGGGCTCAGCCGCCCCCCATATAGCACAAATTTCTGCTACTTTTTTAGCTATTTGCTCCTACCTTTCTATCTATATATATAGATATATATATATATATAGGGAGCTGATCCGTTGCTCGCGCAGGCAACCTAAGGTAAATTGCCTCCATCTGGCCGTCTGTCTATTGCAGATGGGTAGGGCAGATCTGTTTTTTTTTTTAAAATAAACTTCGCCATCCGCCACATAATGTAGCGGACGGTGAAATTTACAATACTGCTCCCCCTCCTCCCCCTTCTTGCCTATGTATAGCTAGATGACATTGTTGCCCTTTGTTTTACAAGTTATGTGCGCTGCAATGAACACTTGAGGTAATTTCTAGAAAAATTTGCATCCTGGGCCACAAGGCAATTAATTTGGCAACCTTAAAGACAAAATTGAAGCATTTGAGAACCAAGGGGCTTAATTACAAAAAGGTTTAAAAACAACGGGGAGAGATTCGCACTTAAATTTTTTTATTTTTTTTTGGACGGAAAGAGGTATCCTAGAACCAACTTGTGCATCAACCGACTAAGTACCAGCCCCGGGCGATCTAAAGGGTGCACCCCCGTATCAGCCCAGCAGCCCGGTGAATATATCTCTTACTTCACTAAGAGATCAGCGAAAGAACATCCTTTTCGATCAAAATTTTCATAGATATGATATTGAACCTCGTACAGCTATTTGCAGAGGGAGTATGGCTCATGTACAGCAAAGTTGTTTGAACACTCACACATTCCTATGAGAAACTTGAGAAAGAAATACAGAAGAGCGACCTACCTTCCAGACTTTTCCACTTCAGGAGAGTGCTGATGCGGCTGAACTATGGACTTTGGTCCATGAAGATCCGGTTCATTTTCCGAGGGTCTATTCTCGTTTACCTTCTTTTCTGATGCAGGAGCTTCCTTAGCTTCCCTTTCAAGGAGTTGACTTTGTGGTGCAACATGCATAGGATCACCACCCTGCGTTGCCATATAACTTGTGTATCATTCATATTTAATACAGTATACTTGTTCTGTTGTTAAGATCAAGAAAAAACTAAACATGGGAACCATAGATACATCCGTTGAAGTACATTCTCAAGCAAGATGAAACAAAAGATAATAGCCAAGCTTAATGACCAGTTATACGCAGAAGAACTTATGTACATGCTATTACTTGCTTTTAAGTGACATAAAAGTAAAACACGGTTCTTTGGATTTCAGTAACATCTAAATGCATCCATAGCAATAGAACAAACATTACACTTTTGAATATTGCGTGGTTGAGAAGGCATGAAGATGGAGGGTTTGCAGCCTATCTACTACACCATTGCTAATTTCCTGGATAAAACAAATATTTCTCGTACCAGGTTACATCGCAAAAAATGGAGGATTCTATGGGTCTCAAGAGAACTCACCTTAAATGGGCTAAAAGACCAATAAAAGAAAAAATCTTTTCTGTGAGGCACTTCATATTTCAATAAGCCCAGGGAGCAGGCAAAAACATGTACAGTAGATGTACGACAACTTCAACAAGAAAACTAAAGCCTAAGGATGGGCTCGCCACCAAAAACTCAGCTTTTCCTCCCAACCCTGACATGGCACTGTCTCAGCTAAGTCACATTCACCGGACAGAAGTCTTCAACAAACGTCTACACAAGTAGTAGTCATGCAAGGGAAGCCCTTGAGCCAAAAAGAGAAGGAGGCTCGACAGTCAAGAAACAAGTATGCAAAAGATGCAAGGACCTTAGTAGCAGGAGCTCCTCGTATGATGACGCTTCTCTCTCGGAAACCAGCTTTAGCAATCCCAAGTTAGGAGCTACATGGGATCCCGTCCCAAGGTAACATGGGAACTCGATCCCGTCAGCTCGCGAGGATGCATGGAACAAGTGAGAGAGTACCTAAGAGATAACCCTCCCTCCCTCCCTCTCTCTCTCACACACGGCGACGCTTTTTAAACTCCTCATATGGTGACGCTTCTCTCTTAAAAAAACTAGCTTTTGCGATCCCAAATTAGGATCTCCATAGGATCCCGTCCCAAGCACATGGGAACTCGATCGGTTCAGCTCAACAAAGATGCATGGAACAAGTGAGAAAGTACCTAAAAGTCAAGCCTTGTCGACTCAAATCCCTATTTCCCTCTTCCTTCAAGTCCATAGAGGCCCTCTCTCTCTCTCTCTCTCCAATTCATTTTTGGCTCCATGTCTAACCTTAATGGATGGGAGATGTGTCATCTAGAAATGTCTCGAGAAGTGAAAAACAGCAGCAAATAACTTCTACCTTTCTCCCATTCCATTCCTTTGGCAAAGGCCCTAACTACAGCTCCGAGTAACTCCTTGTTTCGTTGATAGCATTTTCTGATTTGGGATATGTAGTAGCTATTGTCAATTGATACGTCACTTGTTTTCAATAGTTCATCTTGTTAGCTCATCTGAACTGTTTCCGTATCTGCCTTAAATCATTTCCTTGTTGTTGATGAAAGTTAAACTATTGAACTGTTCCCTGACAGTTCCGTAACAACTGCAGCAAGCTGCCTAGCTACTTGATGCGACAACTGCAAAGTAACAATTACTATTGCTTACGATCCGTTTGGAATCAATTCTTTCAGGATTTGGATTTCAGATTTGGAATTGGATTCAGAATTCAATTCACTGTTTTTTTGTTTGGAACGAAAGGAAATTCAAATCGCGGAATTCCAATTTTATGTTTGGAGAACAAAGGAAATGGAAAGGTAATAAATTTTTAGACAATTATATCCTTGACTTACGCTGAAAAATAAATTACGGTAAGTGATTTCAAGTGTGCTAATGCCACCACATGGTGGTGGTGGTGGTAGTGGAGGCGGTGGTGTTGGTGGCAGCAGCACCGCACAGGGTAGCAACATTGACAGTGGAAGTGGAAGGGTGATCAAGTGATGGTAATGATGGTAGTGGTGGTATTGAGGTGTAACTGATGGTCGTCAACTGACGCTAATAGTGATGCCAGTGGCAGTAGTGGTAGCGGTGGTGGCAATAGTGGTGCCAGCAGCAGTAGTGATGGTGGTGGTGGCGGCAGTGATGGTGGTGGTGGTGGTGGCGGCGGCGGAGGAGACAGCAGTGGCGGTAGTAGCAGTGGTGGCAGTAGTGGTGGCAGCAGTGGTGGCAATAGTGGTGGCGCCGGTGGTGGTGGCAGTAGTGGTGGCGACGGTGGTGGTGGAAACATTATTGGTGGCGGCATTATTGGTGGCTATGGTGACAGTGTTGGTGGTGGTAGTAATGGTGACAGTGGTGGCGGCAACGGTGGTAGTTGTGGCAGTAGTGGTGGCAACGGTGGTGGTTGTGGCAATATTGGAGGTGGCGGCAGTGGTGGGAGATGCAGTGGCGGTGGTGGTGGTAGTAATGGCAGCGACAGTGGCAGTTATGGCACTACTGGCGATGACGGTAGTGGTGGCGGCGGTGGTGGTTGTAGTGGTGGCTAAGGTGGTGGCAGTGGTGAGAGTGTTAGCGGTGGTTGTGGTGGTGGCAACGACAGTGGTAATGGCAGTAGTGGCGGCGGTAGTGTTAGCGGTGGTTATGGCAACAACGACAGTGGCGGTGGCGGTGGCGGTGGCGGTGGCGGTGGCGGTGGCGGTGGCGGTGGTGGGTGACAATATTGGTGTTGGTGGTGGTAGTAAAAGCGGTGTGGCGGTAGCGGCAATGAAGATGGTGGTGGTTGGTTCATTAGTGGAGAGATCCAGAAAAAAGGTTAAGATAGGTAAATAATTACTTTTAATTCAAGTAAATCGAAATCTTATGAAATCCGACCATTTTTCATCGGTTCACACTATAGAAACAAATCCAGTCCAATCCCATGAAATCCAATTCCAATTCCTTTTTTTAATGTTCCAAACAACAAAATTTGAGGATTTAAAATGAAATTCCATCAATTCCATGGTTCCAAACACGCTCTTAGGGTATTTTCAAGGAAAAAAGTGCGTACACCATAATTAAGTGTAACATATATTAAACAAATGGTAATACTCTTTACACAATAATTTATTCAAGCCGCTCCCAGCCTTAAATTCTTCTAGGTGCTTACGCTCCCCCGCCACCATTCCCGCCCCTGCCCCCGCCCCTGCTCCCGCTTCGTGCAACTAAGAAGGGAACCTCTACAATCTGTATTTGATTTGGAAATTTACTGGCCCTTTGGTCCAACTTGAGTGCAAGTAATGCACATTCATAAAAAAAAGAACCAAATCAAAAACCGGCACATACCTTAACAAATTGAGTACTTACCCTCCCTGCAGGTTCCGCGGATGATGTCTGTGGTTCATCCTTCACTTCATCATGCTTGCAGCTGGAATCATCTGTCTCCAAAACATTGATGCCTACTGTCTGAGCAGCTTTGTGTGTGTCTGTATCTATTGTCATTTTAGACTTATACTCAAGCTCCTGAACGATCTGCCTGATTGTATAGTAAGAACCACCCACTTCTTTCTTAATGGCGCTAGCATGTGGGAATTTCCCTGAATTTAAACTTCTGTACCTGCAATTGCATTACCCAATATGTTCTCATCTGAAAGTGGATGCTAAGCATATCTAGACACTTGCATTACACGCTGATAAAGCTTGCTTCTATCCAATAAACTCTCTGTAACAACAGCAATGCTTAGCATTATTTTCTTTCCAATAAGAAAGCAAAAGAAACTTACTAGAAATATCCAAAACTTACCACAAACTTGTGTACAGAAAATAAAGACAACCAAAATCCAAAGACTTTGAGGCTATGAAGTATGTGTACAGAAAATAAAGACAACCAAAACCCAAAGACTTTGGGCTATGAAGTATGCGTGTAAACAGCCCTGAATAGATAAGGTCGACCCAAAAAAATAAGCAAACAAACAAATATGAGATACTTATAGTTGGAGGCAACCAAATATGTTCTTTTTCTTCCAAATTCATGAACTCTAGCAATCTAGACCATCTTCAGTATCTCTATCCATGCTGCTTTAGGTCTACTCCATCCCTTTTTGCCGCATCAATTTTTCCAAGATACTTTACTTGACACAAGGCACCAGAAAACTTCTTTGGAGGATTAATCCAAACCCTTTCCTCGCCCTTTCTATGTAGGTTCACCACATACAGAAATGACGAAATCATGAAGATCTAGATTTTCAGAACGTAGCTTATACAATCTAGTATCAACATAATTTCCATAAAAGACCTCGAGCGAGTCAAGCCCAGGTCACCCAAAAGTGAGCATGGACCACCAAAATGTTCAGCCAATCACAAGAAAAAACTACCACACAGCTTCTGAAAAACTCATCACCAAAATCAACAGAGAAATATGCCACAAGTAATACACCTACCATTAGTGTCAGGCCGACGTTCAAACCATAAAGAGCTAAGTGGGAAAACTAGCACTAAGAATGACCAATTTCCGAGCCTTAAATGTTCCGCCTAAACCTTAAATTCCAAGCCATTGCTTTTGCTCAGAGAGGACGCAAAAGCAAACAAGAACTCCGGCTCTCAGTCCAGAAGACAAGAGTAGGCTTCAAAGCAACAAGTAAATTTCATTACAATATTAAGCTTCAATTCAATAACCTCTCTATTTTTCAAAGTAAAGGAATTGTAGCCAATAGGATCAGTACAAGAAGGCTATAGAAAAAGGTGTTCCCACCCACCTTTGATGATTACGAAACTGCCACTGCCCATAGTTTTAAACGTCCCGAGATGCTCATTACGACCTGGTTTTGGGGCCTTATGCTTCGAAAGAGATTCCCCACTAGTACAGTACAGGAAGACTGCAATGATAGAATAGAATTTTGGTCCTTACCCCTCGGAGCTTCTTTACTGGAGAATAGCTTGATGCAAAATCCTTTAACTCATGGCTCAGGACCTGTTAAGTTGGTTCAAGGTTGACTTCATTAGGAAGACAGAGAATTTACTTGCTTTTTTTTGTGCGTCGTCAGATCAGTATATAAGATCATGATCCACAAACAATCTGAACAGCTAGAAGAAACTAACAAGTAGCTCTATCGAAACCTCTCTTCAAGCTAAAATCACATGCTCCTCCCTCCTCTGGCAAAGGATATCTATACATTGCTTGTACCAATTCATAAATTCATCCATACTTCTAACAGATACCAAACCAATCCCATGCCTCGACATCCAACTAAGCTGATTTGCGCAAACATGCCTCTAACACTCTACTTCACAATGCACTCACCTCACTAGGGTATCTCCAAAACCATTTGACGCACTCTCAAAGTCCTGCAAGTCTTTTATCTCAAAGCCCATGTCTTTAATATAACTAGGCATTCATGGATCTGCCACTTTGCACCAATGGGCTCAATTAATTAGCGTCTCTTTGTCCATGTTTGGTGGAGCTAGGCCCAGATACACACACTAGGCATTTAGTTTCTCCCACGAAATGAATATAAGGAAATATAGCGAAACAAACACTACTAAATATGCGTATCTAGAGAAGGTAATCATAGCAATAATTGCACAAGTAATGTAAAGTCATGTAGCAGTTAATAAACGGCGAAATAATGAGTGAAGAATACCTGTCAACGTATGATTCAACCATTGCTCTTCGTTCATCTTTCGACATCCTTTCAGGACTTTTTCTGGCTTTTGGTTGATCAGAAGGTAAAGAAGCAGGAGATGACCTCCCACGCCATCGAATCTTTGACACGCACACGCGATCAGATATCTCAGAGAATACTGTCAAGCATCCAGAATAAGCACGGACACAAAAATGAAGGACAGCATCTGTAACTTATTCAGTATGGAGTACAATATGGACAAGTGAAATATCCAAATAACAAACAGATAAGGATGTCATACAGCACTTACCTGCATTGGACCGTCCGGGAGTTTAAGGAAATACTAAATACAGGCTTAAATGACGAAAAGAAACAGCATCGACTCATTGATGAAAACGTGTAGCTTTAGCAGTGAAATTACCAACGGCAAGAAAATCATTCGATTAGTACAATTTCGTAAGTTGCAAAACATTTAGCTGACAAGACAGTGCAATGACTAACGGTACCAGAAAATCCATCCAAAGTTGCTATCAATGGTCAACTAATGAACTTCCACTATATTCAGCAGATTTTATAGTGCTGTCAAATTGTATTATAAATGTTGTACAAATAAATGTGCATATGCACTACTGGTAAGGGCGCAAAAGGTCGATCATACGCGGGTTTGAACAGAAAATTGGCAGCAATAGAGAGAAAAAGTAGAGAAGGAGAATTAACCTTTTTTGGAGGAGGAACCCGGAGGGAAAATGAGGCGTCTCGCAATCATCGCATCAGAATCAAACATAAACACAGCACAAACGATAGCTTCTGCTTCGATATGGAAATTGCAACGCACAGTACATAACTGTGTGTGTGTGTGTGTGTGTGTGTGTGTGTGTGCGTGTCTCTCCCTCGAGGGTTTTGGGTTTTGAGTTTGGGGCGTTGGTCTCGTTAAATCGCCTCCTAAGTTTTATTCAGTAGCGCGTTGGTTTTTTAAATGAAAAAAATTTTGACCGACGATTAATTATTGATAACAATATTTTTATTACCGGTTTCTGCAACGATTTTTAATTATGTTCCTTAATACTGACTACTGAGTATCAATAAATTAAAACAATTAAACACATTCAGTGATACTCAAAGATTGATTTACGATATTGTAATTATCTTCCTACAACCCGCTTAACAGTGAAAATATTTCCGTTTAATTACCTTTAGGCAAAACTTTAGAGTGTTTAGACGAGGTAATTGAAGTGACAATTTCACTTTGTAAACAATTTGAGAATACATTGCACAAATCTCTTAATTTGTGATATGATGGGTTTATTAAATTTTCGGAGGGATTTGAAAATTTTAAGTGTGTTAGGAACCAAGAAATTTATGGGATTTTATTTCAAATACTTAAATTTTATTATTTAGATCATTTAAAAGAAATTGAATTGGATTTTATGAGATTTTGACTAGATTGTTTCTGTAGTGTGAAATTCGATGAAAATTGGTCAAATTTTATGTGATTTTAGATTTGCTTAAATTAGAAGTAATTATTTACCTATCTTATTTTTTCTGAATCTCTCCAACATTAAACCCACTATCGTCTTCATTGTCGCTACCGCCACACCACTTTTACTACCATCACCTGCACTACTACTGCCACCACTATTACCACCACCATCACAGCAACCACTATTGTCGCCGTCGCCACCACCATCACCACTACAACTACTGCCAACACTATCACTACCGTCACCACCATAATTGACACCACTACCACTGTCGGTACCGACACCACTACCATTGTCGGTACCACCACCACTACTGCCACCAACATCGTTATTAGTGTCACCTGACCACTACTAGTTATACCTCAATACCACCATCACCGCTACCATTACCATCACTTGACCACCCCACCACTTCCACCGTCAATGTCACTATCCCGTTTGGTGTCATCAACAGCACCACCATGTGATGGCACTAGGACACTTGAAAATCACTTACCATACTTTTTTTATCGTAAGTTAAGGATATAATTGTTTAAACATTTATTATCTTTTCATTTCATTTGTTCTCTAAACATAAAATACGAATTATGTGATTTGAATTTCTTCTTTTCAAAATAAAAGAAAGTGAATTGAACTCCAAATTCAATTCCAAATTTAAAATCCAACTCTTAAAAAGATTGAGTCCAAATAGACCGTCAGTGTGTTAAAATTTCCTGGAGAAATAACTAATTAACACTAGTTTTTTGTCAAATCCCTTCCACAAATGTAATTGCATTTTTTTTTGTAATATCCGAAAAATGCCTTAAATTAATCCAACAGTGAATTAGATTAATTAAGGGGCGTTATTTTTATTAGTAGCACTATTTTAGTGATAATCAAGTGTTATGAAGTTAAATGAGGGGTTAGTTTGGCCTTGAGGCCAAAATGTAATTTTACAAAAATAGTGGGGTCAAAATGCAATTATGAAAAGTTGAGGGCAAAGTTGCAATTTTAGAGAATTGTGATGAGTGGCATGAAAGGTATCATGAGGGAGGAAAAGACTTAAGGAACATTGGCTGTATCCTACTTATGGAGAGTGACTAAGCTTATTGTTAAGAAAAATAATGGGAAGTTCGAAGAATTAAAGAGGAAAGAAGGAAGAAAAAAAGAGAAGAAAATAGAGTCTAAGCATAAAAAAGAGAAACATGGGAAGAGAAGAAGAAAATAGAAAGGATGGAAGGAAAAGGAAAAGGAGAAAAAGAAAAGAGGAAGAAGAAAAAGAAAAATCAAATCCTAAAAACAAAGGGTAATCTCTCTATTTAATTTGTTAATTTAGTATAATTTATGTGTGTATTTACGGGTGGTGTGACCTGTGGGTGTGAGAAGTGTGGTATGTGGGTGTCGTGTTGTGCGCGGGGGGACTGCAGTAGTCGTGGCTGGTGCCTTGTGTGTGCATGAAGGGGGAAAGGGGGGAGGGAGAGGGGGGAGAGCGAGCAGCAGCAGGGGTAGCTGCTATGTGTGCAATGTGCGTAAGTGGGGAAGGAGAGGGGGAAGCGACACAACAGTCGTGTGCTACTGTGTGCGCAGGTGTTTGTATGTGTGAGGCTGTGTGTGGGAGTGATGGGGAAGGGTGTAAACTATGTAGGTGTGTGTTTAGGTGTAAAATCAGTAGGTATATATATATATATATATATATATATATAGTTGATCCATTGCTCGCGCTGGCAATTTGGGTTAAGTTTTCAGCACGATTTGGCCGTCCACGAGCGATCTGTGGACGGTATAAATCTTTTTTTGCATTTTTTTAAGTCCGTCCGCTACATTATATAGCGATTTATTTTTTAACAAAAATACCCTCTAGCCTCATCCGCTACATTATGTAGCGGACGAGTAAACAGTGTTTTTTTTCCTCTTTCTCTCTCCTTTCTCTTATTATTTTTTTGACATCTCTCTCTCTTCCCTCATCAATACCCGTGTCTCTTTCTCTCATGAATATTCTCTCCTTTCTCTTTCTCTCACCACTTTTTATTTTCTCTCTCATCCTTTCCCTTTTTCTCTCTCTCCTTTCATTTTTATGGCCTCCTAGGGCTGAGAGCTTGCAAACTTCTTGAAACAGAATTGATGCTCGTAAAGATCGTTGCTTGATAATTTTGGACCTTTTACCTTAACAAGCTTCTCCTCAAAAATAGTCATGCACTTCTAGTTTTTTGCATACATATTAATATCAAAACTTAACAGTCTTAGCTTCTTCCCTTTTTCTGACGAGTAAAAGCCGCCACTCCTGATTTAGGAATATCTTATTCTACCACACCCTTTTCAATCTATTCTGGCATTCAACAAAGGATGGACTATAGGATGCTCGGCCTCTTTCATATAGAACGGATTTATATGAACACAAACATGCACTACAACATCAGTGCATATATATACTGCATCCATGGACTGAAGATGAAATTGAATTGCAGGACAAATCCATCCAAAGCATGCCCCCCAGTTTTTCATGAAGAGAGACATCAAACAACCATATGTCTCTTCACATAACATGAAACCGGCACAAGGAATTCAAAATCCAGAAAGAGATAGATCAATAAGTAATATTGGCTGCCTACACCATTTGCATAAAGATTCCAAAGAAGAGTGGACTATTGTGTAACATTGAACGTGGATGCTACTGAAAGCTCCTTTAGTCAAGAGAGTTCCATCTTTTCCTTTTTAAGAATGCTCTTGAAAATGAAAACGAAGCAACTCATAGACCAAACACTACTAGGTGAGGGATGGCACAAGAGTATAATCCAGGCATGTCCTTAATAAGATCTGCACATAAAGGGCTTTACAACAACATCTTATAAATATTCAATGGTGAGAGAGAGAGAGGGGAGGATGAGAGAGAAAATCAAAACTGGTGAGATAAAAAGAAAGGAGAGAGAATATTCATGAGAGAAAGAGACATTTGCATTGTTGAGAGAGAGAGAGAGATGTCAGAAAAATAATGAGAGAAAGGAGAGAAAAAGAGAAAAAAAAAAGCACTGCCTACTCGTCCGCTACATAATGTAGCGGATGAGAGCTGGAGGGTATTTTGTCAAAAAATATAGTCTACTACATTATGTAGCGGACGGACTTAAAAAAACATAAAAAAGATCTGAACCATCTACAGATCTCGCTGGTAACTAAACTCAAGTTGTCAGCACAAGCAATGGATCAGCTATATATATGTATATATATATATATATATATATATATATATGTGTATATATATATATATATGTCTATGTGTGCGCCCGCACGCACAACAGTGTGCACATAATGAGTATGTTGGGTGATTATGCCTAAATGTGAAGGGAAGGGGAGAAGGAAGGCAGCGTGGGGCTGTCTAGGTGTTGGTGTTAAGTGTGATTTTGTGTGTATTAGGGTGTGTATATAGGCAAAATTCAGTGGGAGAAGGGGTGAATTCCATGGTTGGGGGGGGGGGGGGAAGGTCATCGGAGGAAAAAGGAAGTGCAAGTGTGTGATGGTGCGTAACTGTGTGCATTTTGATCCAAAATTGAGTGAATAGTGACTGTAATCGTAACTAAAAATAGTTAGGATTAATGGAGTCCATTGATGGAATTTTTAGAAATAGTTTGAGGCAGATTAGGCTAAGCACAAAATTAAAACTCTAGTTATTTTTATGAGATCTATAATGTGAAAAATTTTCAGATTTTTCTGAGGTCATAAAGCGAGTTAACGGGCACAATTATCATGAAATTGGCGGCGAATTAAAAAAGAGCAAACTAACGCGATTTCGTATGAAAATTCTATGAGGACCTTAAAATATTGAGATGCTTCAATATTTGAAGTTTCGGGACATTTCAAGTCGATATCATTTTTTTAGCGGAGCCGGCTTCCGAGCACTCCGTAAATTATTGGTCCGAGATTTTTTAGCGAAAAATTTCAAGAGGGCTTTTTACCCCCAAAAAATGAATGTAGATGCTTAAAAATATGTTTTAAAGTAGTTTTGAATTTTTGTAGGCACGATGGCCGCCAGTGGTGCTTTCGTAATTTTACAAAAGCCAGGAGGTATTTTGGCGATTTTTTCTATACAATTTTTCAAAGGACTTTTTGGTCGGAAATGGGTGTAAGACATCTAAAAAGTTATTTTGAAGCGATTTTGGGGTGTTGGGATGGTAATGGTCATCAGGGGGTATTTCAGTAATTTACCATGTTGACACTGAAATTCAGGGAATACGCAATTAAGCATTATAAGTGACGAAAAACGAGGAATGGGGTTAATAAGCGTAAATGAAGACGTGTTAGTACTCACGCATTATCAAGGTTGGGTTAAAGACCAGGCTGTCGGCCCAAGTTAACTGGCTGTTGTAAGACATTATAAATAACTGATAAAAAAAGGAGTAGAATAATTGTGTATTTATATTTTATTAGCGCTTGACGAGCAAGGTTTTATTCGATTAGGTGACCCCGCTCGTTGTAATCTGAGGTTGTTTGGCTCATCGCATAAAATCCAATCAGGTAAGGATAACGCGGTTCCTTGTATGCTATGAATTGCTTCACTTAGCGTACCTGTCGTTGATAGTTTTGTGGTACTATGAATGTTGCATGGTTGATATGAGATGTCACTGCTTGTTGTGCCGACATCCCTCTTAGTCTGGAATATTGTCGAGAATTTGTGATTAATTTTCTCCCTAGTCCACTATGTGGGTGATGTTTGTGTGAGTTTCAGTTGTGATGTGGAACACAGGTTGATTTTGGGACCAAAAATTCTTGCTTGTGTAATTGATTGATTGAGGATGTAAGGTGAAACCATTTCCCTTAATCCGTCTAATTGGTGTAACTTGTAGTTTGGCGGTAGCATGGTTGGGGATGAACACTCTTCGTGAGTTCTTTCTTATATTTAGCGTCTCTTCTAATTACTTAAGACTAAGATGAACATCCCGCAATACGGGACATTATATAAAAGGAGGGCCTGTGAAATATGATCATCGACAAAAAGAATGTATGGCACGCGAGTCGAGTCTGTCGTGTTTGGTCAAGTCAATTCTATCGGGTCTGAGTCTGAATTGCATTTGACTTTATCTCGATATTAATGATTTTAATGACTTGTATTTTATTGACGTTTAATTTGGCCATACTGATTTCATGTTCACTTACATAGTATGTCAGTGTGTCAGTCCTTTAGTCATGTTCATAAAAATATGGAGATAATATTGTTTTGTTGGGCCTTAAAGCCGCTCAGTCTGACGAAAAAAAAAGGATATCGCTTGGCCATTAGGGTGATGTTGCACTATTGATTGAACTCTTGATTATTGATATTGTTGGGTCGATTATTATTTTTTCAGAGGCTATCACATCATCTGTGGACGTTAATACTCGTGCTATCTTTACTGGGCGATTTGCGACCATTCTTTATCTGTGTTGTTTCTAGTGGTAAGGTCGAACCGGGTGAGACGTCGGGAAAAGGGAAGGAAAAGTTGGCTTGATTTATAAAAGGAGACGTAAGGCGGAGTCAGCCGTATTTTGGGATCTAAATGTTTTACATTAAAACTTCAGCTATGTCTATGCTGAATGTTATGGTGAAAATATTTGTAAGAATGCCCTTTTGAAGCTTTATGTATATAAAGTTATGTATCTAGAGATGCGGACGTCGGGAAGAGGGAAGGAGAAGTTGGCTTGATTTATAAAAAGAGACGTAAGACGGTGTCAACCGTATTTTGGGATCTAAATGTTCTATATTAAAAATTCCATTGTGTTTATGTTGAACGTTATAGTGAAAATTTTAGTAAGAATGCCCTTTTGAAGATTTATGTATATAAAGTTATGTATCTAGAGTTACTCTGCAATCCTGCTGGGCTAAGTTGCGTTTATGACCAACAACTCAGCTCCGGTGACGTCACTCTGGCTGAGGGGTGTCACAAGTTGGTATCAGAGCATAGGCACATTCTATAGACTATAAGTAAAACGTTAGGTATTTAGGGGGGGATGGTCTGGAATTAATGCATTATTATGCTAGAAGTTTGATGCGGTTTTGTGTGTTCAGCAGGGAATTATGGCGGGAGTAGACCACGTATTGAACGGGTTCGAGCAGGAACCCCCATTTGAGGAGGACCCTGAGGAGGACCCTAGTGATGTGGAGGAGGATTCATGGCCCATCAATGAGGATGCAGGGGAATGACTAGCAAGGGCAAGAAGAGGAAGAGGAAACCGGACCCAAAATTCCGGTAGAGTTTGCATGAACTAGTACGGGGCTGCATTGGGCATATAACGTTGAAGGATTTTGGAAACAGAGGTTTTTTAGGTGGCGAGAGAGAGACCAACTGGTGTACCAGTTGGAAGAGTTGAAGCTGGGGGAGAGCCGAGAGGTGGAGAGGGTAGAAAAGCACAGCCAAGAGGATGTGGAACGGATGCGAGGAAAGGTTAATCAGGTAATTGCCGCAGGGGAGAAGGTTATTCAAAGAATGTAGGATGGAATTCAAGAGAATCATCCAGGGAGGGTGATGTCGAGGGACAGTAGATAGATGCTCCTCGATGATAGGTACTGATATACCGTGTTTTATTGCAAGCAGAATAGGCTCTCTTTTGTTTGAGGAGGGAATGAAGAGTCTTCATGTGTGTGTGTGTGTGTGTGTGTAAAGTTGACTGTTGTTTGTAAATGTTGTTTGTATTAATATTATGAGTTGTGTAAGTTAAATGTTGAATTTAAAATGTTAATTATGTTAATGGCTCGTCAGTTGTGAAACATAGTAAAATAGCTCTGGTGGAGGAATCTCCTAATCTGGGAGAACCACATACGGAAGCGTCTTCGACAAGTGCTCATGGCAGGAGTTTGGGTCATGTAACATAGAGGATTTAAGGAGAGAGTTAGTGTACGCCCCCGAAAATCTAGAGCTCCACAGCCCCGAACCCTTGGGCCGTCAACCTACCGGATCACGTCAAACCTGTCAGACCTATTCGCTAACACATATTCCAAATCATCTAATTCAGCATCAACTCAGATTTCTTACAATACTAGATCACAACCACTTAGCTTGAACTATTTCAACTTAGGTTCTTCGCAATTCAAATTCCTAAGAACAAATTTACAGTACTGACCCGCGCAGGGGTCTTACTATACAGTAGTGATGGACTCATCAAAATCTCAATCAGACTCTAAACCCATTCCTACATGCAGAAGGGAATCAAACAAAGGGTGAGCTTTTAAGAGCTCAAGAAGGTCATACAAGGAATAACAAAAGAATTACAAAACGATTCCAAGAATCCAACTGACGAAGATTTCCAGAATACTCCAAACGGTCAAAAACTCAATGATTTCCGAAAAGAATAAAAAATCATCAAAAATAAATACCAAAATAGACAAATACAATCATGATAGGTTCCAAAATAATCAATAAAGATCATTTTCAAAGTCATCATTTCAAATAATACGATAAAGACTTGCCAAAGGATTTCTACCCATGCACAAATCATTTCAAATAATACGTTGAAGACTTGCCAATGGATTTCAACCAAAGCATAAATCATTTCAAATAATACAATTGAAACTTGCCAAGGGGTTTCAACCCAAGCACAAATCATGGTACATATGGTGAAAATAAATTCAAAAATCAACATCGATCCTGGGCAGTCGGATGCCATTCAGGCAAAGCCATACACATGCATGATGTACCATAATATAATTACTAGCCCTCTTCATCGATCAAGGAACTAGTCTACTTCCCCGTAGAAAGCAGTAACAATCCAGCCTTATACCGCCTCCCGAAATAATAGGTACCCAGGTCAGCACAGAAAAATCAACAATATCAATGAGCGTTAACATAAGCTCAAATCACCAAAATCAATTCGAGTTCCAATAACAATAAACATACTGATGTAAGCCATCATTCGGAATTTCAGAACAAAATCACAAATAAACAGCAAAAATGATTGTGAATAATTATCGAATTTAGGCACAACAATTCGAAAGAACGGATACAAACAATTATCAAATTTTCTCAGCATGCAATACAGGCAAGTATCACAAGATTTCCAAATAATTGATTCTGGTTTAATATTAGGGTTTTTTGGGGAAGAACATGCCGATATCAATACACCCTTCAGAGTTTGACATTAGTCATAAGTAAATCAAAGGTATACTTATGAGTATGAGTTATCAAAATAATGGTTCAAACGAAAGTCCTTCCTTACCCAAGGTTCAGATAGAATCTTTTAACAGGATCCGCAGCTAAATTATCTTAATCTGAAGTCTTTAGCTTTAACCTAAGCTGAATAATCAAATCATTAGAATACAACCTACAGTACAATATTATAACTTAATACGGACTCACACATACTCCCAAAATGTCTTTATCTGTAAAATTACCAAAATGCCTCTCTTGGACTTAAATTACTAAAATGGTCCTCCCGTAAGTAGAATCACTATAATAATCTTACCGTGTACAATTTTACCCAAAAATACCTTTCCTAGGTCAAATTACCAAAATACCCCTCCTGGGGTGGCAAATTACCAAAATACCCCTAGGGGTTTTCGGCACCGGGTTAATTCCAAAATATCTTAAAATGATATTTTAAGCATCCTAATGTCATTTTTAGACTAAAAAGTATTTTAGAAAAATTTTGGCCCAAAAATTCCGAAACCGGTGTCCGGACCGAGCGCTAAAAGGCTAGTTTCGCGAAAAATACCTATCGGGCTCAGAATGGCCCAAAATTTTAGAATATGAATCATATCAGTAAAATAAAGATTTTTTCTACAATTTTCAGATTAAAATAACTTTTTTATTATGTTAAATAAATCCAGAATTTCTCCTAATCGATAACCTAATTTAACGTCTTTAGCGACAAAAATAACTACTATTCAGATTTGCACACTTAGTATTTCACCTAAAAACACACACCTTTCATCTTCTCCATTTTGTCGAGACACAGCCATCCCACATACACACTCCCTTCCACTGCTACCCATTTATACACCCTGTAATTCTTCTAAATACATTCTACAACACTTAAACATGCACATTAATACACACATATATACTTATAACACACAATCACACACATACTTACCCAAAACACACACTCTGCATATACACTTCCACCCATTATAAACACACTTTCACACACTAAAAACATCATATATCCTCACATATCCTAGAACACACACATATACATACACAGAGCACACCCATAAGGTGTATGCTCACCGAATTACACAACCATAGACACTGAACACACACACATACACACTCTCTAAACAGAAAACACCCAGTGCGAAGCACACCCAAGAAGAACACACAGTAAACACCCAGTTTTTCACCTTCACGCACATAGCCCAGCATTAATCCATGGCTGCTACGCAGCCTTAATCTTCCTCATCCACGCACTCATCCACAGCAACCCAACAACTATATACACAATTAAACACACTGAAAGCACACTATAATATACATGCTACCAGGAATCTTTATGCACAAAAACAATAAGGATAAATGTTTCCCTTAAAGATTATTCCAATCTCTTCATCTGATTCCTCTTCCCCGAATTTTCCCATGTTCCTCTCTCTATTTTTAGCTTCATGCTACTGCTCTCTGTATTCTGTTTCTTTTGTTCCACTATTCGCTCATGCCCGAATCTCTTTTTTCTCTCTCTCTCTCTCTCTCTCTCTCTCTCCCTCCATTTAGGATAAAACCAACTGAAATAAAAAAATAAAAAAAGACATCAGATTAGTCACCAGCCAAAAATAGCAAGAGGTGGCATCAGGTTATGCTTCTTTTTCTTAAAATTTGACACATACGCATAATTTCAAATTTTGCAAATTGTCCCTTAAAATTTTCTAAAATTACATAAATGCCCCCACAAAATTTAAAAAATTATATTTTCTTGTCCGAGCATTGTTCAAATTTAACGCCTATCTATTTTTTAGAGCACCAATAGTTTTTTAACCCGCTCTCAAAGTTTGGGATATTACATAATGAGACTGTTGCGAGAAATCATGGACACTCCCGCAGCACAACTGGCAACTGTGGCTGCAACAATTCCTGTGGAGGGGAAAAATGAGTGCAAAATTTGAGATTTCAAGAAGTCCGCCCTAATGAGTTTCAGGGAGAATATGACCCGATCTTAGCAGTAGCTTGGATTCGAGAAATTGAGAGGGCCTTTGAGATAACAGACTGTGGGAGGCATCAAAAGGTAGTTTTCGTAACTAATACGCTAAAAGAAGCAATCGGGTACTAGTGGGATGTGCAAAAGCAGGTTGAGGAAGGAAGGAAGTCTAATCGACCTTATGTTACCTGGAAGCGGTTTAAACGAATATCTAACGAGAAGTATTTTCCAGTGACAGTGCAAAATAAGTTAGAGACGAATTTTCTGAACCTTAAACAGAAAGATAAGACGGTAGAGGAATATATATACGAGAATTTGATGTAATGCCCCAAAAATTCGGAGCTCCGTCGTCTTGAACTCCCAGAATGTTAACCTACCACATCACATCAAACCTGTCAAAATGTAACGCCCCCGGAAATCCGGAGCTCCGCCGCCCCGAACTCCCGGGTCGTTAACCTACCAGATCACATCAAACCTGTCAAATCCTGTTCACTAACACATACTTCCAAAATAGTGAATCCGATATCAACTCAAACTCTTCACAGTCAATATGACAAAACTACTTAAACTTGAACTATTAAGATCTAGGTTCTTTACAAACTCAAGTTCTTATAGAACGAGTTGACAAAACTGACCCACGCAGGGGTCACCCTACACAGTAGTAATGGGCTCATCAAGATCTCACACAGACTCTAACCCATTCCCGAACATGCTACATTTGATCATCACCTGCAGAAGGGAGCCAAACAAAGGGTGAGCTTTTGAGAGCCTAGTAAGGTCGTACAAGGATTACAAAAGAGATTATAACACGACTGCAAAATCCAACCGACGATGATCTTCAAAACACTTCGAATGATCAAAACTCAATGATTACCCAAAATGATCAAAATTCATCAGAAATAGATGCCAAAATAAATATTAACAATCAGAACAAAATCCAAAACGATAGGATCCTTTTTCAGCCAGCATTTCCAAGTACCATGAAAATTTCCCTTGCTCAAGGGATTTCAATCCGAGCAGAAATTCATTTCGAAAATACAGCAAGATTTCCTGAGGGATTTAACCTAAGCAGAAATCAAATAAGATAATACGATAAAGGCTTGTCAAGGGATTTCAACCCAAGTACAAATCCTTCTAGCTAAGTACAATGAATGTTTGTCAAGGGCTTTCAACCCAAGTACAAATCATTCTAGCTAAAAAAATCAAAAATCAATGTTGATCCTGGGCGATTGCAATGCCATTATGGCAAGCTTATATAGTGTACACATGCATGATGTACTAAAATAATTACTAGTCCACTTGGATACTAGCCTGCGTTTCATGCAGGATTCAACCACCTTATACCGCCTCCCCACTAAACAGGTATCCAGGTCAACATGGAAATTAATAATATCAATGAGCGTTAACATAAGCTCATATCTCCGAAATCAATTCGGGTTCTCATAACAATAATCATATTAACATAAGTCAGCATTCGGGATTTTCAGAAGAAATCGAATTTTCAGAAGAAATCAGAACTTCAGAAGAAAAATCACAGATAAACAACAAAAACGACCACGAATAATTATCGAATATAATCATATCAATTCGAAAGAATAGATATGAAAAATAGTCATTGATAAACAACAAAAACGACTGCGAATAATTATGGAATATAATCATAACAATTCGAAAGAATGGATACAGAAAATTAACAAATTTGCTCAGCCCGCAATAACATGCGAGCATCACAAGATTTCTAAATAACCGATTCAGGTTCAACATTAGGGTTTTCTGGGCAAGAACATACTGATATCAATACATAACTTAGAGTTCGGCATTAGCTGTAATTATATCAAAGGAGTACTTACGAGTACAAGTAATCAAATAAGGGTTCGGACAAAAGTCCTTACCCAAGGTTCAGATAGAATCCCTTACCTGGATCCACAACTAAATTATCCTAATCGGAAGTCTTTAGCTTTAACCTAAACGGAATAATCGAACCATTAGAATACAGCCTACAGAACAAAAGTATAATGTAATACGAACTCGCGCATGCTCCCAAAATGAACCTCCCCTTACCGGGTATGTAAAATTATCGAAACGCCCCTAGGGTGTAAAATTACCAAAATGCCCCTCTCGGACTTAAATCACCCAAAATGCCCCTCCCCTGTTACACTTTATTTCTCAAAATGACTTTTCCATAAGCAAAGTCACTAAAATAGTCTTACCGTATGTAAATTTACTTCAAAATACCTCTCATAGGTAAAATTACCAAAATACCCCTTTGGGGTGGTAAATTACCAAAACACCCCTGGGGGTTTCCGACACCGGAAAAATATCAAAAATATCTTAAATCGCTATTTTTAAGTATCCTGATATCATTTCCGGCTTAAAAAGTATTTTAGAAATTTTTCGCCCGAAAATCCATAGCCGGTGTCCAGATCGAGCGCTAAAAGTCCAGTTTCGCAAAAAATACCTATCGGCCTCCGAATGGCCTGAAATTTTAGAATATTAAACATATCAGTAGAATAAGGTTTCCATATAATTTTTAGATTAAAAATGTTAGATTTGCTATGCTAAATAAATCGATACAGTTCTTTAATCGGTATCCCAATTTAGCACTCTTCGCGAACTTCAAAAGTTCCCAAAGTTTTCCATAGCGTAGATCTCGTGAAATTATCTGGTGTTACTGTTTTGAATTTTGTCTAATTTTGGCTCTAGATATTTATAAAATTTCGTGGAAGGCTGCCTAATTTATTTTACCATTTTTAGTGACAATAACACTTACTATTGAGATCTAAACACACACTATTTCACCTTTTGTACACACAGTCTCTTCTTCATCCTTCTGCTGAGACACACTCACAAATATAGGCATGATTTTCACACACTACCGCACACTGAACACACACATTTAAACCTAAACATACACATATTAACATACCTACATGCTCTTGTTCTACACCCAGTCACACACACACACACACACACACACACACAATCCATACCCAAAAACACACACATTGTCACACACCCACACCCACTGCCACACGTTCAAACACACACACACACCCCTTTCTCAATCACCCCAAAAACCCACGGTTTCACCTCACATCTTCTTAACACACACAAATATCATCCCCCTAGACACACCATTAAACTATCCAAACACACATACACTCACCCGTAACACTGCTGCCATTACAGCAGTGTTCTTCACCCACTGACCACAGCCTAATCACCCATATACATACATATTTACATCCTGGAAAAGGCACACACAAATTCTCAACACACTAACAAACACACACAGACTGAGATTCCTCACCCGTCCACGAGTAGTCCACTGGTCTGAAGCAGAACACAGCAACACACCCACACTACACATGCAGAAAATGCCACTGCTCTCACGATTTCACACACTAAAAACACACATCAAATTTAAAGACAGTGAAGGCGAAGGGATACCTTCGAATTGACACTAATTATTTACCTTTCTTCCTCTGATTTCCCCTCGCTTTTCTTTTTTTTCTTCCCTGCTCTGTTTTTTCCTCTCTTTCTCTTTTGTTTGTTCTTCTCTCCCGAATTTCCTTTTTGTTTTATCGCATGTATTTGTTTAATATAAAACTTCATTAGTCATCAAGGCAAATGGGAGGAGGTGGCATCTACGGGGTCAATCCCCCTAAAACTTGACACCTAATACACTAGCATTCATTTTATTATTTTCATCACTAAAATTATAATTTACAATTATGCCCCCAAAGTTTTTTTTTTCAAAATTATGAAAATGCCCCCAAAAGTTCAAAAATTACATTTTTGCCCCAAAATTCTTTTAAGCTTCCACAAGCTTCTAATGCCCCAGTATTGCTCAAAATTAGCGACCGTTTATTTTTCGGAGGCCGAATGGTTATTTTAATCGGCTCCTGAAGTTCGGGATATTACACAAAACCTGTTTACTAACACATACTTCAAGGCTTCTAATTTGATATTAACTCAAATTCATTAAATACCAGATTACAAAACTACTTAAACTTAAACCATTAATACCTAGATTATTTACAAACTCGAGTCCTTATAGAACGAGTTGCCAGTTCTGACCCACGCAGGGGCCTCATTACACGTATTAGTGGGCTCATCGGAATCCCACATAGATTCTAAACCCATTCTCGAGCATGCTACAGCTGATCTTTACCTGCAGAAAGGAATCAAACGAAGGATAAGGTTTCGAGAGCTTAGTAAGGTCACACAAGGACTACCAAAAGAAATACAAAATGATTCAAAAGAATCCAACCGACGATAATTTCCAAAATACTAGACGATCTAAATAGCTCAATGATTTTCAAAATGATCAAAATTCATCATAAATACATACCAAAATAACAATAACAATCATGAAGGATTCCGAAGGGTCAGTAAAAGATCATTTCCAAAGTCATCATTTCAAAATACAATGAGATTTATCAAAGGATTTTAAAACAAGCACAAATCATTTCAGATAATCATTTCCAGTCATTTCCATAACAGTCATGGTAAGATATAGTGCAAATAAAATAAAAAAAACATTGATCCTGGATAGTCGTGATGCCATTCCGGCAGAGCACAGATGTACACATGCATAATGTATCAGTATATGATTACTAGTCCCACAGGGTACTAGCCTGCGTAGCATGCAGGATTCAGACTAGCCTTATAACGCCTCCCCACATAATAGATTTCAGGTCAATACAAAAATCAACAATATCAATAAGCATTAACGTAAGCTCAAATCATCAGAATCAGATCGGATTTCAAAAACAACAAACATATTGAAAAATGTCATCACTCGAAATTTCAGAATAACCACAACAAATAGCAAGAACGGTTTCGAATGGTTATCGAATTTAGGCACAACAATTTAGAAGAACGGACACAAATAATTATCAAATTTGCTCAGCATACAATAATAGATGAGCATCAATAAGATTTCCAAACATTTGGTTTAGGTTCAATATTGGGGTTTTTTAGACAATAATATGCTGATATCGATACATAATTCAGTGTTCGACATTAGTCATAATTAAATCAAAGAGTAATTGTGGTATAAGTTATCAAATGAGGGTTCAGATGAAAGTCCTTACTCAGAGTTCAGATAGAAACCCTTATCGGGATCCGAAGCTAAGTTATTTAGCCATAAAATTTGTTGCTTGACCTAAAAAGAATAATTGAATTATTAGAACACAGCCTACTGTGCAATATTATAACTTAATAAGAACTCACACATGCTCCCAAAAATGAACCTCCCTTACCGGGGATGTAAAACTACCAAAATGCCCCTAAGGTATAAATTACCAAAATACCCCTCTCGGACTCAAATCACCAAAACAGTCTTCTTGTAAGTAGAATCACTAAAATAACCTTCATGTATGTGAATTTCTGCAAAAATACCTTTTGTAGGTAAAATTACCGAAATACCCCTTCGGGCGATAAATTACCAAAATACCCCATGTTATACTTAAATCATCCAAAATGACCTTTCTGTAAGTGAAATCACTAAAACATCCTTACTGTATGCGAATTTACTTAAAAGTACCTTTTATGGGTAAAATTACCCCTCCCTTTCTCGGGGTAGTAATTACCAAAATACCCTTGGGGGTTTCTAGCACCGAAAAAATTCTAAAAATATCTGAAAATGCTAGTTTAAGCATCCTGAAATCATTGCTGGGCTAAAAAGTATTTTAAAAAAATTTCACCCAAAAATTCAGAACCGGTGTCCGGACCGAGCCCTCAAAGTCCAGTTTCGCAAAAAATACTTATCGGCTTTAGAGTGGCCCAAAATTTTAGAATATGAAGCATATCAGTAAAATAAGATATCTCTCTACAAATTTCATATTTAAATAAATTGGTTTGTTATGCTAACTAAATCGAGAATTTCTCATAATCGATATCCTAATTTAGAGCCCTTCGCAGACACCATAATTCTTAAAACATTCCAGAGCATACGTCTCATAAAAATATTGGGGGTTACAGTTTTTGACTTTATCAAATTTTGATCCTAGCTGTTTATAGAAAAATCGGATTAAAACTGCCTAAATTAATTTTCTATCTTTAGCGACAAAAACAACTACTCAATCCGTCCCTTAAAGATCGATCCATTTTTCTTTGCACGTATACTAAGGATTTAGGTTATATATTGTGTCTTTCCCATTTTACCCTTTAAAGAGAAGGGGGAAGAGAGTGGGCCATGAGAAAGAAAATTGGTTGATAGAGTGTTAAATGTGGAGAGAGAAATAGAATAAAAAAGTGTAAAATGGTAGGCCATGAGAGAAAAAATGAGTTGGTAGAGAATTAAATGTAGTGAGAGAAATAGAATAAAAAGGGTAAATATGTAAAAATACATACATAATCTTTCCTAATTTGGAAGTGATCAATTTTTGTCGGACGGCCCCAAAAGGAAATATGATCAGTTGTTTAGGGACAGAGGGAATACTATTAGATTAGCACACCTAGTATTCCACCTAAAAACACACACCTTTCGTCTTCTTCATTTTGCCGAGATACAGCCATCCCACATACACACTCCCTTCCATTGCTACCCATTTATACACCCTCTAATTCTTCTAAAATACACTCTACAACACTTAAACATGCACATTAACACACACACACACACACACACACACACACACACATATAACACAAACAATCACACCCATACTTACCCGAAACACGCACTCTGCACATACACTTCCACACATGTAAACAAATTGAAAAACACCCTCTACCCTCACATATCCTAAAACACACACACACACACACACACACATATACATATACAGAACACACCCACAAAGTGTATGGTCACTGAATTACACAGCCATATACATTAAACACCCACACATACACACTCTCTAAACACAAACACCCACTGCAAAGCACACCCAACAAAACCCACTGATACCCACACTGAACGATGCACAACCTCTCCCACCTCCCTCCTACACACACCTAATTTACACACAGAGGCAACTATGCTACTGCTTCCCTTGCCTTCCCCATGCACACCACCTGCACACAAGAACACCCCCCCCCACACACACACTCACAGTGTCTAAAACATACACCCACTAACTAAAAATCACGCACTAAACACATACGAAATGAATTGTGGAACCTACCTTACAATTTTCTTCAATTCCATTTCTATCTAACTGTCTTCTCCCTACCATCTGCTTCCTTCCCCGAGCCCTGTTCTCCCTGTCCTCTGTTTTCTTATTTTCTAGTTTTTGATCAATTTTCTTTTAGTTATTATTTTCCAATTCAATATTAATTCATTAGTTAACTATTAAATTGATTAGTCAGCAAAAAACTCAAGTAGGTGGTGGCAATGGTATATGATATTTTTCTATAATCTTGACACCTAACATGCCATCTTTCATAATTTACAAAATGGCCCTAACAGTTCTCCAAAATTATAAAAAAGCCTCCAAAATTTTATAATTTATATTTTGCCCCGAAATTCTTTTAAGCCTCCATACGCTATCAATACCTGAGCATTGCTCAAAATTATCGCCCGTTTATTTTTTGGATCACAGATGATTATTTTAAATGGCTCCTGAAGTTCAGGATATTACATTTGATGAACTGGCTTGTTTTGCCATGCACCTGGTGGATAGGGAGGATAAGAAGGTTAGAATATTTGAGGAAAGACTGAGACAACCTTTGAAAGGACTATCAAAAGTTTTCAACTTAATACATTTACTGAAGTTGTAGAGAAAACTCTACTAATAAAAGCAGAAAATAAAGTAGCATGGGAGGAAAGGAAGGAGCAAGGGAGGAAGAGGAGTAACAACCAAGAACGAGCTAGAGATAATAGAAAAAGAATTAAAAAGAAAGTGGAGGAAGATAAGTTCGGACAAAGCTCAGGTCAAGTGGCGAATAAGGAATGTAGGTGGTGCGGATTGAAACACAAGGTATAAATTGTATAAGGGCGACGAAAGCGGGTTTTAAATGTGGCAAGAAGGCCACAAGGCAAATGATGGCAAGCCAAACCAGAGGGTTTGCTTCCAGTGCCGACAATCAGGCCATAATGCAAAGGAGTGTCTGCAAAGAAAGATGATGGCAAGCTAAACCAGAGGGTTTGCTTCCAGTGCCGGCAATCAGGCCATAATGCGAAGGAGTGTCTGCAAAGAAAGATGATGGCTCTAGAAGGAAGGCCCTGGACAACGAGCCGGACAAATGCTATAAACTTGAAAGAGTCCCTAAAATCAGAAGATGTGGCGATGGGTACTTTTCCTGTGTGTTCACATTACGCTATGGTATTATTTGATTTTGGTGCCACCCATTCCTTTGTTTCTCTAAGTTTAGCTAATAAGTTGGCTATACCCTGACAACCGTTGAATATAGTTCTAGAAGTGAATATATCTAGTGGACATTCCTTTTATGCCACTAAGATATATAGGCAATGCCCGATACAAGTCTCTGATTAGACATTATATACTGATTTTATACCACTTGAATTGGGAGACTTTGATCTCATACTTGGAATGGATTGTTTAGCGGCATATGGCGCTAATGTGGATTGTCGGCGTAAGAAAATATGATTGTTGTTGCCTGGGAAGCCTACAGTGGTTACACAGAAAGATCGATCAATCTGACCTCCTTATTTAATATCAGCGATAGAAGCTCGTTGTTGTATCCAAAAGGGATGTCGAGGTTATCTAGCACATGTATATGATACCTGTGCCGGTGAACCGCAATTAGATCAGATTCTGATAGTTAATGAATTACCGAATGTTTTCCCAGCAGACCTTCCGTGTTTATCACCGGACCGAGAGATTGAGTTTAGTATCAATTTGGTTCCTGGAACCGGTCCTATATCAAAATCCCCTTATATGTTGGCACTATTGGAGATGGTTGAGTTAAAGACAAAACAGAAAGAATTGTTAAATTTGGGTTTTATTCGACCTAGTGTGTCACCTTGGAGAGCCCCGATGTTGTTCGCAAAGAAGGAAGATGGAACAATGAGGCTTTGCATTGACTATCACAAGTTAAATAAGGTAACTGTTAGGAATAAATATCCTTTACCTTGCATAGACAACCTTTTTGATCAGTTAAAGGACGCAAAATATTTTTCAAAAAATGATCTTAGGTCTGGATACTATTAGTTGAAAATAAAGGAGAATAATGTAGTAAAAACTGCTTTCAAACATTATGAGTTTCTAGTAATGCCATTTGGACTGATTAATGCCCCAACAGCATTCATGAACTTGATGAATAGAACGTTTTAGAGATATTTAGATTGATGTGTCATTGTGTTCATTGACGACATTTTGGTTTACTCCAAAAGTAAGAAAAGCATGCTCAGCATTTAAGGCAAATATTGCAAATTCTCCTCGAACATAAGTTGTATGCCAAACTAAAAAAGTGTGAGTTCTGGCTGGAGAAAATACAGTTTTTGGGACATATAGTGTTAAGTGAGGGCATACTGGTAGACCCAGGAAAGGTGGAGACAATTTTAAATTGGGAACGTCCGATGGTGTTTAAAATTCGGAGTTTCCTAGGCTTAGCTGGATACTATCGAATATTTATGAACAACTTCTCTAAATTAGCGTCCCCATTGACGAATCTAACAAAAAAGAATGTGAAATTTACTTGGACGGAGAAATGTGAAAACAATTTTCAAGAACTGGAAAGAAGGTTAATGACGGCCCCTTCTTACATTACGGTCAGGATTGGAAGGATTTGTCATTTATTGTGATGAGTCTCGGGAAGGATTAGGTTGTCTACTTATGCAACACTGAAAAATAATTATGTATGCCTCCAGACAGTTGATAAACTATGAGAAGTACTACCTGATACATGATTTGGAGTTGGAAGCGATGATGTTTGCCCAAAAAATATGGAGACATTACTTATATGAGGTTACATGTGAGATATATACCGACCATAAGAGTTTGAAGTATATCTTTACCCAGAAGGTACTTAATATGAGACAAATGAGATGGCTAGAACTCCTTAAGGATTATGATTGTACTGTAAAATATCACTTGAGAAAAGCTAATGTGGTGGCAGATGTGCTAAGCAGAAAGCAAAGAGGAAACCTAACTGTGATGATTACCACACAAAAGGCCATCATCGAAGATTTGGATAAACTCAAAATCAAAGTTCGAGTCAGGGGAGTGCCTTATTCCAATTAGAATTCAGACCAACATTTTTTTTATCGGATTAAGGAAACTCAGGATCAAGATGAAAGAATACATGAGATCCTATAAGGTTTTGAAAGAATAAGAAAGAAAATTTTGATTGTGATAAGGAGGGTATTTACAAGTATGAGGGTCAGGTATATGTGCCGCTTGGCAGCGAATTGAGAAAAGAGATTATGACAGACGTGCATAACTCTAAATACTCGATCCACCCTATGGAAACAAATATGTATCGTGATCTGCGACAAAATTGTTGGTGGCTTGGCATGAAAAGATATATATCAGGATTTGTATCCCGATGTTTGACCTGCCAACAGGTGAAAGTGGGCTATAAGAAGATTGTCGGACAGTTGAAACCACTCTCTGTACCTGAGTAGAAATGGAAACACATTACAACGGATTTTGTATGAGGATTACCACAAACAGCTAGTAAATACACGTCTATCTAGGTCGTAGTGGATAGGTTGACCAAGACAGCTCGGTTTATTCCTATCTAAGAAGGGTATTTTTCTACTTCCTTGAATTTATATTAAGGAAGTGATTAGTCATTATCGATGCTAGTAACCATTGTGTCCGACAAAGATGCAAGGTTCACCTCGAGATTTCGGGAAAGTTTTCAAGAAGAAATGGGAACGAAGTTAACCATGAGTATGGCCTTTAATCCTCAGACAGATGGCAAACCTGAATGTACCATACAAATATTGAATGATATGTTGAGTGCGTGCATTATTGATTTTGGTAGAGAATGGAATGAGCAGTTGCCCTTGATCGAATTCTCTTACAACAATAGTTATCAAGCGAGATTGAAATGGCTCCCTATGAAGCGTTATATGGTCGAAGATGTCACACACCTATTTATCGGGATGTTGGGGGGGGGGGGAGAACAAAGGCTGTCATGCACAGAACTATGCAAGGAAATAGAGGACAAAGTGAAGGTGGTCCAAGAAAGAATTTGTACCCCACAAAGTCGACAGAAAAGCTATGAAGATAAGAGTCGTAGAATACTAGAGTTTGAAGTAGGTGACTTAATATTTTTAAAAGTATCACCGTGAAAAAGGGATTGTGCGATTCGATAAGCAAATAAAGTTAAGCCCAAGGTTCATCGAACTATTTAAAATTCTGTCTAGGAATGAAATAGTGGCGTACAAGCTAGATCTACCACTAAAATTGAGCCAGCTGCGTAACGTGTTTCACATTTCAGTGCTTAGGAAGTAAGTTTGTGACCCTACGCATGTGATCCAATTGGAACCAGTGGAAATCCGAGATAATCTTTCATATCAGGAGGTGCTGATAGAAGTGGTTGATAGAAAAGAACATGTATTACGTTATGAGGTAATATCGGTGGTCAAAGTCATCTGGAGAAATAATACAATAGAGGATGCCACTTGGGAACCCGAGGCGTTAATGCGGTAGAAATATCCGCATCTGTTTGTAGTATGAGGTTTGTCCCTATTTTGAAGACGAAATTTATTTTTTTGGGGGGGGGGGGGGGGTAATACCCTAAAAATGCCTTAATTAATCTAACGATGAATTAGATTAATTAAGGGGGGTTATATTTGTTGATAGCACTATTTTAGTGATAATCAAGTACTAGGAAGTTAAATGAAGGGTTAGTTTGGCCTTAAGGCCAAAATATAATTTTATAAAAATAGTGGGGGTCAAAATGCAATTATGAAGAGTTGGGGGCAAAGTTGTAATTTTGGAAAATTGTGATGAGTGGCGAGAAAGGTGTCATGAGGGTGGAAAAGATTTAAGAAACATTGGCCACATCCTACTTATGGAGAGTGACTAAGCTTATTGTAAAAAAAAAAATAATGGAAAGTTAAGAGAGTTAAAGAGGAACGAAGGAAAAGGAAAAGGAAAAAAAAGAAAAAGAAAAAAAGAAGAAGAAGAAGAAGAAAACAGAGTCTTGACAAAAAGAAGAGAAATAGGGGAAGAGAAGAAGAAAAAAGGAGGGAAAGAAGGAGAAAAAGAAAAGAGGAAAAAGAAGAAAAAGAAAAATCAAATCAAACCCCAAATACAACTCTATTTAATTTGTTAGTTTGTTATAATTTATGTGTGTATTTACGGGTGGTGTGACCAACGGGTGTGAGAAGTATGGTGTGTGGGTGCTGTGTTGTGTGCGGGGGGACTGCAGCAGCTGTGGCTGGTGCCTTGTGTGTGCTTGAAGGGGGAAAGAGAGGATGAGGAGAGAGGGAGAGAAGCAAGGGCTACTATCCTGTGTGTAGTGTGCGTGAGTAGGGAAGGAAAGGGGGAAGCAACACAGCAGCCGGTGTGCTGCTATGTGCGCAGGTGTGTGTATTTGTGAGGCTGTATGTGGGAGTGATGGGGGAGGGTGTAACTTGTGTAGGTGTGTGTGCTTAGGTGTAAAATCAGTAGGTGTGTGCGCTCTGTGTGTGTGTGTGTGTGTATGTATGTGTGTGTGTGTATGTATGTATGTATGTATGGTGAAAGGAAGTGGAGGGGGAAGGCGCGTGGGGGATGTGTGGGTGTTAGTGTTGAGTGTGATTTTGTGTGTTTATTAGGGTATGCATATAAGTGAAATCAAGTGTCGGGGGGTGGGGTGTGAATTCCATGGCTATGAAGGGGGAAAGGGGGAGGGGAGGGCTCGGTAGTGGGAGGAAGAAGGAAGGACAGGTATATGACGGTGCGTAACCGTGTGCATTTGATCCAAAATTGAGTGAATAGTGACTGTAATCGTCACTAAAAATAGTTAGGTTTAATGGAGTCCATTGATGGAATTTTTAGAAATAGTTTGAGGTAGATTAGGCAAAGCACAAAATTAAAACTCTAGTTATTTTTATGAGATCTATAATGTAGAAAATTTTCAGATTTTTCTGAGGTCATAAAGCGGGTTAACAGGCACAATTATCATGAAATTTGCGGTGAATTTAAAAATAGCAAACTAACGCGATTTCGAGTGAAAATTCTATGCGGACCTTAAAATATTAAGATGCTTCAATATTTGAAGTTTCGGGACATTTCAAAGTCGATAGCATTTTTTTAGAGGAGCCGGCTTCCAGCACTCCGTGAAAAATTCATGGAGGGCTTTTTAGTCCAAAAAAATGAATGTAGATGCTTCAAAATATGTTTTAGAGTAGTTTTGGGATTTTTGTAGGCGCGATGACCCTAAGAGATGTTTTGATACATAAGCAGGAGGGTATTTTGGTCATTTTTCTTATAAAAATTTTCGAAGGACTTTTTGGTCTAAAAAGGAGTGTAAGACATATGAAAAGTTGTTCTGAAGCAATTTTTGGGATGTTGGGTGGTAATGGCCATCAGAGGGTATTTTGGTAATTTATCATGTTGATACTGAATTTTGAGGAACGTGTAATTAACCATTCTAAGTGACGGGAAACAAGGAATAGGGTTAGTACGCATAAATGAAGAAGGATTAGTACTCACGCATTATGAAGGCTGGGTTAAAGACCCGGCTGTCAGGCCAGGGTAACCCGTCGTTGTAAGACATTACAAATAATTGATAAAAAAGAGTAGAATAATTTTGTATTTATATTTGATTAGCGCTGACAAGCAAGGTCTTATTTGATTAGATGACTCCGCTCGTTGTAATCTAAGGGTGCTTGGCTTATCGGCTAATAGCGAATCAGGTAAGGATGATGTGGTTCCTTGTATGTTATGAATTGCTTCGCTTAGCATACCTGTCGTTAATAGTGTTGTGGTATTGTGAAAGTTGCATGGTTGATATGAGATGTCGGTGGTTGTTGTGCCGATGTCCCTCTTAGTCCGGAATATTGTTGAGAATTTGTGAGTAATTGCGACACCCTTAACCCAGGTGACGTCACCGCTCTCTATGAGAATGGGAAAGTGGCATGGCATGCCAATAAGGATAAAAGGCACAACATTTGTAATGCCAAAAACGAATAACCTTGACCCGTATTGGAACTTCTATTCAATTTGAGGAAAGGCCATTAGTTGGTCAACCCCATCCAGATTTTTCTGTAAGGATGAGCTTAGTTGGCCTCGAGATTTAGCAAGGAAGTGAGCGAGCGGTTGGGCTTCACCTTATGCCACTGCCCCAAGCAAAGTAAAGGAACATAAGGCATGTTCGAAGCTTTAGGGCAGATTAATGCAGCCTTTGGTCTATGAGGGGAATTGCTCAAAAAGCTACATCTGTAACAAAGCAGATTTCATCTATGATTATTGGCTTTGCCCATTGACCCTCGGTTAGCAGCAAAAACTTGATTTAAATGATGATGGAGCTTACCCAAGACCAAGGGAGGTAATGCAACTCTCTTACCTACAGTTAGAAGAGAGGCTACATAACCCCTGAAACTTTTATTTGTCGATAAAAAAATATTTTCACCTTAAATTAATTAAATTGGGGGTCGTTTCATTATATTACAAATTTTTGGGTAAACTTGGGAAAGAAAAATAATTTAAAAATTCAATGCATTTTAAAGAAAATTCCTTTTAGGGGTAGTATAAATACCCTAATATAGTCTCTAGCCATCAAAGAAATTCGATCAGCCATCTTTTACTTGAAACCAGAGAGAGAGAGAGAGAGAGAGCAAGCATCTATGGCATGACTTTTCAACGTAAAAAAATCCTTAGTCTCTTTTCTTTAATATTAAAGTGTGATATTTCGCGTGTCTTCAGAAGGTTTTGGTGTGTGAGTTTGGTACTTTCTGTGCATGTAAGATCGAAGAGAAGAAGGGTGAGATGTGGGTGTGTTTGAGAAGAAGGCTGTTGTAGAGCAGCATAAGAGTGGGTTAGGTTTTTTGTTGGTATATGTTTCATTTCTAATCGGATTGATGTGTTTCTGCACTTTCTGAAATTCTTGTTATGTCCACTCTAACTTTTCAGTTGTAAGTTTTCTCAAAACTTAAAACTGAAAAGTCAATTGAGCTTAAAGTCATTGCACCGTAGAAGTCCAGAATCTTTTAGTTTCTGACAGTCACTTCAATTTGCCATATAAAATTCATTACTCATGTTTCTACTTCAAAATGGTAAATATGCAAAACTAGTTTTTGCTGAAAAATGTTATTTCTAAAATTATAGATCAGTCAATTGCCCAAAATATTTAGGTCATTTTTAAGCATACTTGGGCCAACTGTAAAATTAAAACCCCTCTTATTTTTACGAAATGTACATTGTGGAAATTTTCTAAGATATTTTTGGGTATAAGAAGGGCATAAAGTAGTTTTATTTTTATAAAAGGGCTTTTGAATTATTTGATAAAGCAAACAATCTTATTTTTAGCCAAAAATTCTACAGTAACCTTGTTTTACTGAAACACACGAGTGTCTGAAATTTTGCGGCATTCCAATATCAATTTACTATGCTTTTGAAATATGGTTTGTAGCCTTCAATTTAAGGAGTGGATTAGAATTTTAAGCGGAAAATTCTTTGAGGGACCTTTTCATCCGAAAAATCCACTTAGTCCTTTAAAAGATATTTTGGGTTATTTTTGGGTATGTAATCGTGCGTGAGGCATTAAGGGTATTGTGATAATTTTCATACAAGTCAGGGAGTATTTTGGTAATTTGACTCACTTGGGAGAATTTTAGCAGTCAGGCATGATTGAGCGTCAAGAATTAACACCCGTATGGTTTATTGTTTAGGTTTGATAGATGAGAGCTAGGACTAGCATTTGAGCAAGTACCAGAACCGGTTATCGAGTCAAGTAAGTGCTCTTACCATGTTCCTCCGTACACTCTATTTTTTAATATATGTGTATGTATATGTGATTTTAACAAATGAAAGTTTTGAGTGTTGGTTATACTTATGTTTTTATGCAATTTGTTTTATGAGAAAAGGATTCAAAATTGCCATGGAATATGTTGTGTTGGCTTTTGAGAACTTTGTGTAAATTGTGGTATTAAGAGGTTAACATTGGTTGTTGTGCCTCATATCCACGGGGGTAAGGTAAATTGGGTCTTGGTCAATTGAAATTTATGTTGGCACACATTACTGTTACTCGTGGTTCACCCCTCTGAACACAATATAGTTTTATCCAGGGTGGAGGAGGAATTCTGGGTTTTAGTCAGTGGGACCATTTGCTGACAACAATATACCATTAAAAGAGTTGGAATTGCATTTGAAGTTTAAATATTATTGTTATGCATTCGTTTTGGAAGAGTTTTCCTAAGGCATAGTTTGCTTTTGTAAAGCATATATGTGTATAGTATCTCTTGTAATTTGTTACCAGTTTTAAACGAAAAAACCATGGTATGTTTATCAAACCCCAAAACCTTTTTTTAGAAATATGGTATGTTTACATACTGGGCCCCAAGCTCACTCCCTTATAAATGTTTTCAGATAGATACTTAGAAGAAACCGACATCCATGAGGGTAACGAGGACGGACTCGCGGGAGATGGACTTAAGCCCTCTTAGAACAATTGTTAACCTTTGGATGATGTTGTAGTACATTTTTTTTTGCTTTTGAGAATTGATTGGAGCATTGATCTCCATGGAGTTTAATTATGTAATTAAAGTTTATTTATGGCAGTTGAGGAAATTTTTAAATGTGGTTCACAGTAGCCAATTAATTGTTTTAGAACCTAGTAAGTTTCATTGAATCTCAGGTACAGGTTGTCGCAGGCCTGGCAGAGCCCTATTGAGGTTGGTTGTCTGCGGCCGGTCAGGAACCTAGCTCATGGGGTTACTTGTGGGTTTGGGTCGTGACAGGGGAGCTTGCAGTATGCCTTGTTAGGACAGTTTTAAAGAAAACCTAGTAGTAAATGTTTCAATAGGAACATTAGAATCCATGTTGCAAGGTCGGCTTCCTACCGGTAACTAAGGCGTAACGGCCTTACGCGTGCTCTGCTTGTTAACTTTGCCACTTAGTGCGAATAGTTATTTAAAGGCACAGGTGCAACTAAGGCGCGAAGGTGCATGCACGTGCCTTTTTGGATTGAGACGCAAAATAAAAGTAAATAAATATCGTTGCATTAAACTAATAAAATCATGTAAAGGAATCGAAAACATGGCAATTCAACAAACTTCCAACACTAGAAAAAGTTTTAAATCCAATAAGAAGTAGTTAATTCTACGTGAACATTGCAATGTTATAGTGAGGGTCAAGGCAACAATGCTTTCTCCAAGAAGAATTATAGGCTCAAAGTCCAGTATATATTCCTTCTCAATTTCATCTTCTTCATCTATAAGGTGAATCGAAGGAGTAGATCTACTTAAGAGGGAGCAGTAGATGGCGACGACGCCTTGGCACAATAACCAACAAAAAGAGAATCGATTACTTGGAGATTTAGGGTTTTTGGTACTCTTTTTCTATTGGTTTAGATATTGACTTACGATGTTATAAAATGAAGACTTAAAGACAATGAACAATTGAAATAATGCCACGATGCAAAAGTCAGTGACTTGCTCCTCCACCCTGTCTTGCACCCTGCACCTGGGCACTTAGGCACATAAGGCGCGTGCCCTTTTTGAAGGGGTTGCGGCTAGTGCTAGGCGAGGCGTGCTCTGGGCCCGTCGTGCCTATACGCGCCTTTTCATAACTAGCGTGATGTAGGAATACTTAGTCCATATATTATACATTGTTTTGCTACCCATATGATCTTACTGACCGGAGTGGTATTGTGTTACGGAAGGTAGCCATTGACCCAACTATAGCGAACTGCTCCAAAAACTAGACCTGCAAAGGTCTAACTTGAGTCGCCATTTTATTTTGTAAAAGAAAGAAAAAGCAAGAAAATGTCAAACGGGCTTCTAATCTACTGAAAACATAAATGATGGGTTACGGTACTAAGTTATACGGCGGGAAGGTGTTAGGCACCCACCATATCATTTTAGTCTCTACTTTGTTGTCATAGGTTTTTGGGCTTTTAACACATAACACATTAAAATGCATAAAGTTACATTAAACCTAATCGTGATATTTGGTTCGAATTCAACAACAGGGTCAAATGGCCTACGTATCAGATCAGACAAACCAGAATAAAAACCATCACAGTTTCACCCGGACCCTACGAGAGGCGATCAAGATATCGGTCTTTGACTCTTATGGTGACTCAAATTCTTTTAGTTGAAAAGACTTAGAACTCTAAATTGACTACTCTTCTAGTGGTCTAACATTCTAATTAAAATGTAAGATTTTGATATGAATTTTTGTATTTTTTTACCAAGATTTGGCTGCGGGGAGAGGGAAACAATATAGACTCTTCTAAGAAGGATATAAAGATACTCATAAGAAAAATAGAGAATCATACCTCGGTCCAGATTGTCCAATTATTTATATTGAGAATTGATTTGACGTCGAAAACCAAAAACAACAATATGCCAGATTAGAAAATTGCTAGTTTGGACTAGAATAAGACCTCAAATGGATTTTACCACTATCAAGTTGTAGGTATCAAAAAGATATATGATTTCGGCTTTTGAATTGCCTAATTAGGATATTGCATGAGCAAGTTAGAGCTGGTCGAAAACCTAGATAAGAAATATGTTCGATTTTAGTGAAATGTTATTTTGGACTTGAAGACGGCCTTTAATGAATTTGACTCCTTTTACAGAATTGTAGTCCTAAAAAAAATATACACGATTTAGGCTTTGAATCGTCTAAATCAGGCATCGTATGAGCAAATTAGACAATAAAAACCCTAGAAAGGGAATCTGCCCAACTAGAAAACCCCATTTTGAGCCTAAAGACGATCTTGAATAAAATCAATTTATGTTGTAAAAAACCAAATGACCCTTTTTGTGTAGGTAAAAACCCTAACCTAAACGAAACCTAGTTAGACTGGATTGCTAATTGGACTGGACTCAAACTAGATAAGACTTTAAGTGCATCATGGTCATTATATATTATATTATTAGGCCTAAACCTCCCACCTGTAACTCATGTAGCCAATAATGGGTTTTAATGGGTGATCGCTATAACGTGTATGCAAATAATTCCGTACACCAAGATACCAGGAGACACTCGATACTAGGCTTTGGAGGTGAAAGTAGAGTTGAATTCGTCGTGGTAACTAAGAAGTCGGGGATTTCAATCGTTGTCCTTGAGTAGGTGGATTTGGGTCAATCGTGCGAGTATGTGAGTCACAAAATAAAAACACATCTAGCACGGTTAAAACATTGATTAAGCAACAAAAACGTTTCAAATCTACTCCTTTTAGTTTAGTCCTCAGAAGGAGTCGTTATTGTAGCGAACTGCCTCAAAAAAATCTCCTCAGACCCTTAAAAGGTCCCATGAGAACTCGGAGGCGCCATCTTACTTAATGTAAATAAAGAAAAAATAAGAAAAATCTTTAAAAGACTTAAAGTGCCAAATATGTTTCTAATCTACTGAAAACAAAGGTGATGGGTTCCGTGCACGGGCACGCGGGGGGTGTGGGCGGGGGGGGGGGGGGTGTTTGAAATTACTTTTAATTTTGATTTTCTATTTTACAAAAAAACAAATATAAAATCAATATAGTTTTCATTTTTTACAAAAATAAATGGGCTTTTGATTACCCAATTTTTATTTTGAATTTTTTCCTTGGTGGTGGTTGCGGTGGCAATGGGCGGTAATGCCGATGGTAGCAGGCGGTGGTGGCCGGTGGCGGTGTTGGCGGGGGAGGGGTGGCGGCGGCTGCGATCTCAAAACAAAAACCGAAACTGGAAATCCAAAACTCTAAAATGAGAGTTTTTCAAAACAGTTTTATTTTAAAAACTGATTTTTAAAACTAATAAAATAAAATAAAATAAAATGAAAACTGTGTGCTAAACGTGTTTTTTTCTCCAGTTTTGTAAACTGAAAATGGAATATATTTCAAACGTCACCGAAAAATCCAAAATGGAGCCTTTAAAAATAGCTCAATTTTGAAAACTAGTTTATGAAACTGAAGGAAAAAAAAATTAAAACTATTTGTCAAATCTCAATAGTTTTTTCAGTTTTCAAAACTGAATACAAAATTAAAAACAAAAAAACTTTTTTAAAAGCTTAATATTTTGCAAGGTGGACCAAAACATCTCAATTTCACAAAACAATAATTTTTTTCACTTTTTTTATATAAGAAAAAAAAATAGTCAAACACATTCTTCTCTAAAAAAAGAGGCAATTTTTAGAGAAGGCAAATTGCTGAAATTAGGGCATGTTTATTCGGTTATTTTCTTATTTCAGTTATAACCTCAGTTCATCACAAAGCCTTCAATTTGTAACCGTGTTAGCCAAATTCCCCTATTTCCATCTATTCAGTTCGATTTCGACCATTGGATTGGTACGCAAAGCAGGCGGCGGAGGCGGCAGTATTTTGCTCCTTCGCTGATGAATTTTTTTCGGCTAGACTTCCTCTGAAACTTGTTTAGGGCTTACTTATACTCGCAGGCTTTGTTGCCGATACCACCTTTCAGCTGCCGCAGCTACCTTTTTTGCTTAGTTGAACTGAAGCAGAAAAAGAAGAAGAGATGCCTTCAATGGGTGATAGAGGAAGCAGAAACTTTGCACGAAATAATCATCCATTCAGCGGCAAGACATCTTCTGATGATCGCACAGTCCACTTGTTTGCCAGGTTTACATTCCTCCTGCCTCCAACAACAACAACAACACACGCACACACAGAATTTACAAAAAGAAAAGCAAGAAAGCTGCTTGCTTTTGACCCACCTGCCCCTGCCCAGCCAGAGGCAGACTGTTCACTTGTTATATTCCTACTGCTTATCATCCTCTTATTGATGTACCAGGAAGCAAATGATTGAGCAGCAACGAAAATCTCTACCAATAGCTTCAGGTATCGTTTGGTGTACCCCATTGTTTTGCTCTGCCATTTGCATGTATCATAACCTTTCCCCTCCAACTACTAGTAGTTATGATATCACAAAATAGTGCCAAAGTATCTTAAATTTGGTTTCTCTGTCACGTCATTTGATCCTCGTACCTTTTCAATTATCAATGTAGTTGAAAAACGACTTGTGGAGGAGGTCCGCA
This sequence comes from Escallonia herrerae, assembly GCA_033070095.1. Taxonomy (NCBI): domain Eukaryota; kingdom Viridiplantae; phylum Streptophyta; class Magnoliopsida; order Escalloniales; family Escalloniaceae; genus Escallonia; species Escallonia herrerae. The sequence goes on from JAVXUP010000452.1 coordinate 174,869, forward strand.
CAAATAATACAGTCATAATTGTTGGTGAAACTGGAAGCGGGAAAACAACACGTAAGTTTAGTATGCAACCATACATCTAGTTATTTTTCTGTTGTTTGTATATAGGTTGTTTTATGCATATCTGATGACTACACGGGTGTCCCTTGTTTCGATGTTTTCACAAGAATGATTCCTGGTTCATAAAAAAGTAAAGAAGAAAGAGTACTGTTTTGGCTTCTATGAATCAGATAGGTTTATGACCTGATCCATGGCCCTAAACAAGGCAATGGCTCCCTCAAAAGGCCAATGAAGTATGTACTCTTGAGATCCTTGGCAGAGCCTTTTAATGCCAATTTCATATTATCCACAATCTTTCTTCCTTTTGCCGTAAGGTCCCCGGAAGACCCAAACTTAACCTACATAGCCCATAATCTGCCTATCTAGACGTAGTTATAAAATTAGTAGCCATGTAGGGTCTAGGGTTAAGGAATGGCCCAATTTGAGTATGCCTTTGTATCCCAACCTTAGGCAATCCGATTGTACAGCCCAGCTCAAGCTTTTGAGATTCGGCTCTGCTACCACCATCTGTAAACGACGGTCCATGGCCCTACCACAGGGCAATGCCTCCCTCAGAAGGGCCAGCCAAGAGGTACTCATAAGATCCTTGGCAGGATTCCATGTGAGATATCACAGTTTGTGTTTTTATATGATAGATATTGTTTCTGTTCAATTCTTATGTATTCGTACAAGTGATTTCACGACCTGATCAGGCCTAATATTGGAGTAACCATATTTACTGTATTAAGCATCCGCCTTGAATACCTTTTAAGCATGTGCTTGTGGAATTTTGCTTACAAATTGGTTTATACCTTGTTTGCAACTGTAGAATAACTCTCGCTCTCTCTCTCTGTTTGTGGACTTTGTTGATGAGGTTTACCTAGGAGTGGCAGTGGAATTGCGTTTTTCTTCTTCTTCTTGTATCCGCAGCACCTCCAGGTGTTTCAGTTTTGGCCCATATAAGCTTTACGGTCTCTTACTAGATGAGTTTCAACACAAAGAAAGCTAGCAAAAAACTTTTCATTCATCAACATACTGTTGCATACTGTTTTTACACGAAGAAGGATTGTGGTTGTTGAATGTGCTGCTTCTGACTCCATTTTACTCTAGTGGGAAAAATGGAATACAGCCACCAAGCCCCGTGGGTAGTGACTTTGCAGTCATTTTACTCACTTGATAAGTCCGATGCTTGGGCTGCAGCTAAGCCACTATGAGTCTCCCCTTTGATTACATAGATCGTATTTGACGCTTATCTGGCCCTCCTTCCTTTTGGCATTAGTGTTTTTAGTTGCAGGATTCGGCTTATCAGCATGTTACTTGTAGTCTATGGATTCACATAAAGTACTTGAAACTTTCTTGAATAGTTTTTCCAACTTCCTCTCTTAATACTTATATTGAGGTTATAGTTATAGTTATAGTGTTTGTTTGCTTTAACCTTTTGTTGGTACTTGAACAATTATGACAGAGTTACCCCAGTATCTGTTTAATGGGGGGTTCTGCCGTGATGGGGGAATCATTGGGATCACTCAGCCTAGACGTGTTGCGGCTGTGACCGTTGCGAAAAGGGTAGCTGAGGAATGTGGCGTTGAGCTGGGGCAGAAGGTTGGGTATTCAATTAGATTTGAAGATGTGACTTCCAGCTCAACAAGGATCAAGTACATGACGGATGGTTTACTATTGAGGTAATAAGTATGCAAGAGATCGAGTTATATCCACTTGTAGTGCTTACATTCTTGTGACGCTAAGTTCTTTTAGATTGAAGTGTAGCCCGACGCGTATGAATCTGATAGCTTAGGGGCTGTACCCCCATTGACAAGACTGTTTAATGAGTAAAATTGTGTTGCATTGGATGGTAATGATGGAGAATATTGCCAGCTAAACATTTTGCTATCAACATTTTTATTTGGATTTAGATCCTCTATGTAGTAGATAGATTGAGGTTCTTTCATTCACTAGGTGAATGGGTTAGGATTTTGAACAGGTTAGGATATTGAACAGGTAAGATTGCAATGCTGTGATTACCACCATGTCATATGCATTCATCTTGTGTGTTCTGCAGCCTAACCATTCAGAATTTAAATGGTGGATTCTCCATATACCATTAAATGGAGAGGATCCATTTCCTTTTCTTGGACCTGCAGCAATTATGAACCATCTCTTCATACTCCTTTAACTAGAGGAAGGATTTTTATGGAAATTCTACGGGTTCTGCTTCTGGTTTGCTAAGGCAATAATGGATTTCATGTGCTGAAGAGCATACATGAGGCGTAGATTATTCAAAAATTAGTTGGTTGTCTCGCTGTATTTTGAAGTCTTACTATAGGTATTTTTTTTAAAATTAAAGCTGATAAAGGCTGAATTCTCTTTCAGGGAAGCATTATTGGATCCGTATCTCTCGAGGTATTCTGTTATAATTGTTGATGAGGCTCATGAGAGAACCGTACATACTGATGTGCTGCTGGGCTTGCTGAAGGATGTACAAAAAACGAGGTCACGTTTCAATGAATCACTTAATGCTGATCGTACAAAGATAAAAAATGGCACTCAGTTGGATGAAAAAAGTGTAAATGTCAATATTCTCAAACAATGTCGGGGAAGAAATTTCACTCCACTGAAGTTAATCATCATGTCTGCTAGTTTGGATGCACGTGGTTTTTCCGAGTACTTTGGTGGTGCTCGAGCTGTTCATGTTCAGGGCCGGCAATTTCCCGTGGATATACTCTATACTCATCAACCCGAGACAGATTATGTAGATGCAGCCTTAATTACCATTTTTCAGGTTGTTAATTGACCTCTTTTTGGAAGGTCCCACTGATGTCTATGTTTCAACCCACAAAATTCCCGTTTCATATTATGTAATCAAAGTTTTACTAAGTCGTCTGCCGCTTTAATTTCGGGTTACAGATGCCTGAAGTACTTGTCATAGATTTCTGTTCTCTACTTATGGTAAAAGTTCACTTTGAAAAGCCAGTTTCCTCCTTAGCTTGACCTGAACCCAATTGGCTCTGCAATTGCTTATTATTTATCATTGAATTGTTGGCTGTCCTTGTTGAAATTTTTACAACTCCTGATTTCTCAATCTTGTCTTGTTAGATACATGTGGAAGAGGCTCCTGGTGATATACTTGTATTTCTCACTGGCCAAGAAGAGATTGAATCTGTTGAAAGGCTTGTCCTTGAGCGTCTTCAACAATTGCCTGAAGGCAACCGGAAGCTCTTAGTTTTTCCTATATTCTCATCTCTTCCTTCGGAAAAGCAATTGAAGGTTTTTTTGCCCGCATCGCTTGGATTTCGCAAGGTAGATATTCTAATGGAACCGTTATTTCGTGCAGAAGTTTGAGCGATCACTTAAATATATTGATTGCACATCAGAGCTGTGGTTTTTTGCACATGTTCTTCGTTCAATTTTCCTCACGGTACTATTATTCAATAAAGGAGTCTTCAGCAATTTTTTTTAGTCCTAGTAGAGTCTAAATGACACTTTCGTAGGTTTTAATCTCCTTGGTTTTACCAGAGCTTTTAATAGGGTAGAGAACCTTCTGCCCGTTAGGCATGAGATAGAAGCAAGTCTGATTTTTAATTACTGACCTTTACTTGTTAAAAGTAATGGAGAAGTAACATACAAAATGTATGGGCGTGCAGGTCTTGCATCAAAGTGTAGTGAACCATATAATATAAAGATCTACCATGCCCCATCCTTGATTTGGACATGTATCTCAAGTCCTATTGAAATTATAAAGACAGTCTTGCTACTGATTTCTTGACTTGGCTATGGTTTTATGACGCTCTGACTACTTAATGCTGCCATTGGTAAAAGTTGTTTGGTTAAGGATTGCGGAGGCAAGAATTTCGCATCGTAATTGATAAGAGCACCAAGTTTTTTCCTTAACATTCTAAGAGCATCAGCCAAGAATCTTAATCATTGCTTCTCTTTGTTCTTGCATGGCAATCAAGTGTATTAGAATGTTGATGGACAGCCTGTACGAATCCGATGACATTAAAGTACATCACTATGTTGATGGGCGACATTGTCCTTAGTGGATTTAAAGACATTATAGACATTTCTGGACCCATTCTCCAAAAAACTTAAGCTTGTAAAGCAGATGACATAAGAGTTCTCGTTTGGCAAGGTGTTGGGTTTGTGTCCCCCAGTTTGCATTTGGTCTCCCATTACTTTTGTGCCTGCTGAGCACTATTGTGTTGTCTATTTCCTGCTGAGTACCTTTGGTGTTACTCTCCGCGTGCAATCAGGGGCTTACAAGTGAGGGGGTGTGTTAAAGATTGAGATACATGGTAATCTCATCCCTAACTGCTTAAGCTCTTACAGCAAGTGGTGATTAACTGTATCACATGCTTTATCATTTTCCAGTCATTAATATTCTGTAACACAGGCATAATTGCTGTTTGAGTTGAAAATGCTGGAATAATTGTCCAGGGTTTTTTTTGTTCTCGTTTCTTCTATCTCATGCATGTTAAGTCCTTCATCATGAAATAGCAACTGTGCTGGGTATGATACACAAAATGATATTGAAACACGGGTTTTAGCCTCTCTGCATAGCAGGGTAGAGCTGCGTGCATCTGATTTTCCTCTTACGCTCAACGGTAGGAGCCTGGTGCACTCCGCGAGCCTTTTTCTTTTCAGTATGCACATAAAGCACGAGCTATATCCATGTAGGACGACTATTTTCTTATTCTTACTGCGCTGATCCTAAGTTTCTTTTGTTGATACATTTGTATATTTCGTTTTAGGTGATACTGGCAACTAATATTGCCGAAACATCTGTAACAATACCTGGAATCAAGTATGTTATAGATCCTGGATTGGTGAAAGCACGCCACTACTGTTCTCGTACAGGGATAGAATCATTGCTTGTTGTTAAGACCTCAAAAGCACAGGCTCTTCAAAGGAGGTGAAGCTCACTACCTTTTTACTAATTGGGGGTAGGGGTGGGGGTAAGCGGGGACCAAAGTTACCTAATACCCCTTCTAGTGTCTTGCTTATCGGCATCCACAACCCAAAAAATGGTGCCCTGGCATGCTGGTTCACTAAAAGTTGCGAATTAAAAGTTCTGTGTACCAAATAATAAAATGGTGTTTCACTCAGTATTCTATGAAGTCAAATAACACTAGTCTACAATTGTACATTCTCTCATCGACGAAAATAAAATAAACTAATTACGCATATATAACCTCCGTAGTTACATCAAGTAAATATAGATCCTGTCAAAGGGGAACCAAGATTAAAATCCTCAAAGAACTGCAACCTGAAACCTACTCCTTGTGTACCATGTACCTGCACATCAGTGCATCATGCACTTCAAGAATTTTTTTTTTTTGGGGGGGGGGGGGGGGGGTGAGAAAGGGGTGCAATTGATCTGCTGATATGGTGACATTTCTTTTTCTATGTCATTTTTAATAGGTAGAGCATATTTACATGTATACCATCCTCATAGGGAATTGGCGATTTTGAGTGCATGTTCATACGAACTGAAGTAAATGAGGAGCTGCTGGTTGCCAACGAGCTGGATGTTTCTTTGTTTGTGTCTTCCAAGTGTTTTGTTACCTACGCTATAAAGTACGGACTTGGGCGTGGGTGCAGATACGACTTGGGTGCGGTCATGCGGATATGGCATTTTTGAAAATTATAGGATACAAGTGTGGCTAGGATACGTCTGTTGTTATACTATTCAGTGCTCTCATAAATAAGCAGACAAGTGTTTTTAATTTAAAGTTATCTTGTTTTAAACGAAAAATCAAATTTCATAAAATAAGATTCAGCTTCCATATAAATTATATCATTGCTTTGTGAAGTAGTGGTACTAGTAGTCCTTTTTATCACTGTTGTTTATATGTGTGAAGTGATGAAAAGAAATCAGTTTTGAAGGTTTAACAAGTGTGCATAGCAGCTATTACACGTGTCAAAGTAGCCATCATAGAATATAAGAGGACAAGCATTAGTCCATATCTCGGTCAAAAAGCCTTGGACCCAATTGCCAGAAGAAAGAGATTGCCTCTTTCCCCTGCCTCCTCCAGGACAACGTACCTGGAGCATATCCAGGCTATGTTACATGGACTCTTCAAAATGCGTGAAGTACCCGTGTCTGACACCCAACACTTGGACATGGGTATGGGATATGTGTCCGACACATCCCGTAGGATATGCCACTAGGAACACTATGTTATATTGTTTCTTTTAGTTTGTTATTGCTTGAGATGATCTCAGTAATAAATTAAAACGATATGCATATCATAAAACAATATGTAAACTAAGGAATAACTAAGAAACAAGAATAGGTTGGATTTTGAAAAATAGACGAATCCGACACTTAAGACACGTATCCGACCCGGACACTCATACCAAGTCCATGTAACATAGCGAACAGGTAAGTCTTTTGAAACTACTGCAGCTGGTGGCGGCCGGTCGTTGCCGCTCATCGCCGGTGGTCATGCTTGTTACTTCGTCACGCTCAGCTCCCTCTCTCTCTCTCTCCCCCCTCTTCCCCTTCAAAGGTTCAACTTCTTGATGTAAGCAGCTCAGTCCCATGACTTTAGGGTTTAGGTATATGCATTTAAATTATGCTTGGACCCCGATGTTTTCACCCCTTAAGTAAGATGTTTATGTTTTGACCCCTGAAAATCCTTTTAAAAATACTGTTATCCTCCCTTAAGTATGCGATACGCACCCATGCCATGTCCTAGGCATATCCTAAACAAACCCGGTATTTGTGAAAGTAGAAAAATAATTCAAAACTCCAAGACACCCACCCAATGTCCACCCAAGCCGCACCCCTACCTGACGCGCACCCGATGCTGGTGCTTCATCCATTTTGGCACACCTGTGCTTCATAGCCTAGGCTTATATTATGGCTTAAAAAAAAAAAACCCTCATGTTGTGTTGCCTGGGCAGCCCACAGACTCATTCTGCTATGAACTACTAATGGTCATTCTTTGGTCATCCGGGGGCATATATTTACTGTACTGGTGTAACTTTCTTAGTAGAAGGAGATATGCAGTCTTGGTTGTTTTCATCTTGTAAACTGTAAATGTGTTTCTTGGATATAGTAGTGTATTATTAAAATTGCTATCAAATGGGAAAGTTTTTTTTAAGGGAAGAATTATAGGCAAATTTGATCATGGTCGTTATCGTTATCAATTCGTGAAGCATGATATATTTATCTTATAGTTCCATTCTCCTAGCTTGCTTTTGGGCCCTCTGTATGTTAGTAATTTGCACTCGGTATATTTCTGCAGTTGGTGCCAGCTTAGCAACCCCTAATCCTTCCCTCGAGTTGTTCTATGATTGGTGTTTGGATTATAACTCATATTATTATGCCCCCCATGTTTGTTGTAGTGGACGTGCTGGACGTGAAGGACCTGGGAAATGCTTTCGTCTCTATCCAGAAAGTGAATTTGCGAGACTTCAAGATTCCACAGTGCCAGAGATCAAACGATGCAACCTCTCAAATGTTATCTTGCAACTCAAGGCTCTAGGTGTCGAAGATATCATTGGATTTGACTTTATGGAAAAACCAAAGAGGTGAATAGCAACTTTGCATTGTATTAAATTCCCACTTCTGCACGAATCTGCATGTATTGACGTGATGTTACTTTCTGAATTCGCCACATGAATCATATTCACGCTTTTTTTCATTAGGAGCAATATAGCCTTATAGGTACCTGGTCAGCTGGAAGCCATTGTTGGTATAGTGCAATTTTCTACATTATATTAGCTTTCTAATCATATCAATTCTGGCTATTATAATTATAAGAGCCCCAAATAGTGGTGATTTTGGGTACGTGGTTTCTGCTCCCGTTCTTCCTCTAGGAGATAAGAATTCATCTTTTGAGCTTCTCTTGTCTTGATAGTACTACCCTGTGGTACATGGACTTGGCATTTACCCACACCACACATACCCATATCGACACAATCTGACGCCGAATGGGTATGGAGTACGATTCTTCACTTTTCAGTCTGACTAGGCAGAATAAGTACAGAATATGGTCGCAAGAATGAAAGATGTTGGTCGAGCTTCGATCTAAGATGTTTGCAGAGCTTCGAAATTAAATGGCTGAGGTTAGATCAAGAACACCCTGCTTGGAGGGAGAAGGAATAGGATAAATTTTGGCAATTCGATTAGGATCTTTCGTCCCTATCAAATGGTTTTTGAAGCCCACGTAACTTAAATCAAATGAAAATGTATTACTCATTTCCTGATTACAACTTACCACTGAGGACTTGTATAGGAAGAAATGGTAGCAGATAAGTAATGGAAGATAGTGTAAAATCTTAGTCTAACTTATTATTATCTCTAACTTTTGTGGTCTTGACTGATATGCCTTATCAAGCATTATCCCGTATGTTCCGGTACTCCCCCTCAAACTCATGGAGGTTTGAGTCAAAGCTTCATGAGTTTGACAGTTATGAAGTTGTTGTTGTGGGCCACCATCGAAGAAGACTTGAACTTTAATAGGCCAATGAAATAAAAGGTGATTCAAGAACACTGAAGAGTCCCTCGCGGGCTAACATTGTGCTTTCTGTGGGATGAAATCCATGCTACTATTTGTTAGTTATGGAACTCCAAATCGAAAAAAGAGAAGAGGGGGGGGGGGATATCTTTGATGGTGAAACGACACACTTAATTAAGGCAACAACTCTACAAAGTTTAGTTGCAAAATTTTAGAGAAACGTATTTTGATGTTGAAATGACACACTTAATGAAGGCAACAACTCTCTGAAGTTTAGTTGCAAGATTTTAGAGAAAGGTATTGATGCCAAGGAAGTGGGTTCGCAGTCAACGTGGAGGTGCCACAAGGAATGCAGTTTGAGTCAGATGCCAAGTATGTTCCTCTCTCTAGAATTCTAGAGTGAGAAGAACATTGGATTCTAAAGTATGTTCCTCCAAATGAATTCTAAAGTCCCCTATTTGTAGAGGTTGAAAAGATGACGTCATCACGCGCCACGTGACTCCCCGGAGTGACGTCACCGAGGGGTCCACAGGTGCCGGTGCTCCATGGACTGTCGGATCACATATTCACCAAGCTTGCCCCGCGTAGCGCCGCTCTGTCTGTCTGGAAAGACTGGCTCCCACAGAGCTAGTGTGGCCAGAGAACCCCCTTGATCTAGCCACCAATTCAAGGCCCTTGTAGAGTTCCACAGGCCTGGCACCGGTGGGGAAGACCCGACGCCCAACTGCCAGGTGGACTAGGCGCGATGCCCTCTGAAGACTTGCTCTCGTCTTGGAGTGACCTGGGGGTCATAGACCCTAGGGTTGCCGATGCAAGCCCCCAGTGCCGGAGCATGTAGGCCAGTCATGCAGACACCCTGGCGGAGATAGTGTCCCGGAGGAGTCGCCTATCCTGCGGGCCAAGGTAGCATCCAGGGGAAGCCGTCTACCTGGCAGAAGGGGAGTCTTCATGCCAGAACATTGGAGCTCCCTGACGGAGATGGTGTTCCGGAGGAGTCGCCTATCCCGCCGTTGAGTCCTTGTACCGGAGCACTTGGAGCACGTCGAGGTAGCATCCAGGAGAGCTGTCTACCTGACAGGCCGAGGTAGCATCTCGGAGGAGCCGTCTACCTGGCAGAAGGGGGTTGAAAAGCTCCCTGAGAGAGATAGTGTCCCGGAGAAGTCGCCTATCTGCGCGAGTGAGTTCTTATGCTGGAGCACTCGGAGTGCGTCAAGGTAGCATCCCAGAGGACCTGTCTACCTGGCAGAAGGGGAGTTGAAAAGCTCCTTGGTGGAGATAGTGTCCGGAAAGAGTCGCCTATCCTCGCGAGTAGTGTTGTCAAAGGGCCGGGCTTGGGCCGGCCCAGCCCAAGCCCATCGGGCCTGCTGTGGGGCCGGGCCGGGGCCGGGCCAGTGGGGCTGCCAACCGGGCCGGGCCGGGCCTGCCGAAGGCAAACCTAGGCCCAGTCCAGGCCCTGGCCCTAGGCCCAATAGCTAGGGCCGGGCTTGGGCCGGGCCCGGGCCTTTTTTTTTTTTTCTTCTTGTTATTCAATTTTAAATTTCATCTCTAGGCAATATTCACAATTTAACGAACCTAATCTTTATCCTTTTATTTCATTATAAGTAATATACATATATATGTATGTATGTATATACATATTTATTTGTTAGCCATTATATTTTTTATTATATGTTAAACATTTTCATACTCTTCTTGGTGAGCTTTATTAATAAAATCTTAACACATAACAATTTATATAGAAAAATAATAAATGTATTCATAGGCCCTCCTCCTTTTATCCGGGCTTGGGACCGGCTGCTTGTAAACAAACAGGCGAAGTTACCTATTTTTTTATATATACGAAAAAATATATATCTTGCTTGTAAAAATTTATTTTATATATATGGAAAAAAAGTATATTTTGTGAAAAAATTTATTCTTAAAATTCTAACAATCAAAATAATAATGCATGTCTATCCAAAATATCAGCAATCAAAGATCAAGAAATCTGCAACGTCAACCAAAAGGATCAAAAGAGGAAAATAAAAACAAATTACCTAATCATCCAGAAGTACTTCAATATCCGAGTCACTGCTCTTCCTATCATCAATCGGTTTATCTTGCTCGCGGTATTTCGCATCAAGATAATCCTTCCAACATACACATAGCTCGAGCGACTCGGGGTTAAGACGACTCCTCCTGTCATCCAAAACCCTCCCGCTGGCTGAAAATGCCGACTCTGAAGCAACCGTGGAGGCTTGCACTGGCAGTACATCCCGTGCAATTTGGGATAAAGTTTTATACATGTTTTGATTTTGTTTCCAAAAATTTAACAAATTAAAATTAACCTGTTCTTGCCTTGATAAATCAGAATAATGATCAGTATTTGCATATACACCAATCTCATTAAAAGAGGAAAAAGTATACGAACCTGCCGAATTAGAAGTACCTTCACCTGGTAGTTGTCTTGCTACTAGATGTTCAAAGCCCTGAAGGTATGGCGCATAATACCTCTCAACAGTGGATGATGATGTAGCTCGCCCGCGCACGTCAGCAGAATTACGATAGACGTTGAACAAGTCCTCAAACCTCTTGCTCACTTTTGCTGTGAATGCGGTTGTCTCCTCTGCTGTGTAGCACATTAATTTCGATATCTCTTGTATCGAGGCGTTCACGCCATGCAACTTTAACCTAGGATCTAAACAAGTAGCCACAGTAAAAATAGCAGGCAGTTTACTCCAATATTTATTAAATTTTTGATCCATCACTTTTACTATTTCCTTAAAGGGTCCTATATATCTCCATTTTGTTAACATTGTAGCCATCTTCAGAATTTCTATTACAGCGAGAGGAGAGGTGGGATAGTACGTACCAGACAATAAATTGGTAGACGTGTAGAATACCTCCAAAAATTCAGCTAGGTATGTGGCCATCTGCCATTCCTCTTGAGTTGGCAAGCCGGCTGGGAACTGGGTTAGTAGAAAATGCGTATAGACTTCTCGGTATGCCAGAATGTGTAAAAGCATGTGGTATGTAGAGTTCCACCTGTGGACCACATCTGTAACTGCTCTCCTGCGAGGCATATTATATTGAACACACAACGTTTTAAATTGTTGTGTTCTCGGACTCGAGCTATTAACATACGCTGTCATACCCCTCATTTTGAGAAGAATATCTCCTGCAGCAGCTAAACCATCTTGAACAATTAAATTAATAATGTGACAAACACAGCGAACATGAAATAATTCACCATTAAGTACAGGTTGAAGCGTCTCCTTTAAAGCTGCAACAGCAACTTTATTATTAGAAGCATTATCAAAACTAACACTCATAATCTTATCCTTAATTTTAAATGTGGTGCATGCTTTTAATATAAGAATAGCAATGTTCATTCCATCGTGCGGATAAGGGAAGTGCTCGAAAGCGATGATTCTCTTGTGCATAACCCAATCTACATCAATCCAATGAGCGGTCACACAAGAATAACTAACAAAAGTATAAGGAGATTGCCAAATATCAGAAGTAAGACTAACTTTACCTTCAAATTTATCGAAATAATCGATAAGGCGTGCTTTAGCAGCATTGTACTGTCGGAGTGCATCGGATCTAGTTGTGTTTCTATGAACCTTTTTGTACAAAGGTTGAACGTATGTGTTCATATATCTAGAGTGCTTAGGATTATCGGCAAAAGAAAAGGCTTGTTCATCATGAATAACAAATTCAGCGAGACCGTCTCTTTGCTCTCGCTGATTATAAACAAATAACTTACCGTCAAAAGATAACTGCGTTTGGGTAGGTTCGACGTGGCCTTGTCGAGGTGCACACAGAGGGTAATGCCTGTTAAGATGTCCATTACCACTACCAGACGAAAATAATTTAGCGCAGTACTTACATCGAGCTTTTCGGATGCCGTCCACCATAACTACATCGAAATGATTCCAACACTCGGCTTTCTTTTTTTTCCCCTTTTGGACTTCTGGCTCATTACCGGAGGCATTGCTCGGCCCTTCTTCATCATGACCAGGCATAGGGTTGAGATTATGCCACGGAGTAGTAGCTTCGCCAACCGAGCTGCGTCCTTGACTATAATGCGGGGGGTCTTCATCAGGCGTGTATTCAAAATCTGGAATGTTTTGATTGAACTCCCAATTGGCTTGGGTATCTATCATACAGCCTGTACTCATTCGTCCAGGAACGAATGGTTGTGTTGGTGCTTGGATTGGTGTTTGTGATGGCCGTGGCGCTGGCGCTTGTGCTGGTGGTGGTGCTTGCGATGATGATGATGTTTTTCGTGATGACGATGCACGCCTCATTTTCTTCAATAATCCAGCCATATTTCGAGCTAAACTTTGTAAGAGTAACTAAATACACAAGTATAAGAGTAGTAATAAGAAATAACAATTAAAAGAATGAACGAGTAACAAATATTAGAGAGTTAGTAATTAAAAAGAATTTAGCAAGACTAGTAATTAATAAACAAGAGTACTAATTAGTAAATACTAGTAGTAATTAGCAAGAGTAGTAATTGGAGAGGAAAATAGTAGCAAAGCTTGTAGAAATATAGAATGTTTAGGTAAGAGAGAGTAAGAAGATTGGTGTGAAAAATTAGAGAGAAATGGTGTGAATTTATAGATTTTAGAAACTTCACAAAAGACCAAAATACCCCTACAAACTATCCGTTTATAGTTGTTGGGGAGGGTAAGAGTGTAAAGGAGTTGAAAAATATAGGTTAGACTAAAATACCCCCCAAACTAGCCGTTATATTGCTGTTGGGGGGGTAAAAGTGGAATTTTGGAAAAGGGGTGGAAGAAAGGGGGGGAAAAACAAAAAAATTCAAACATGTGGGGCCGCAGACCGGGCCAGATCCGGGCCGCAGACCGGGCCGCAAACCGGGCCAGACCCGGGCCGACTTCGGGCCGGGCCAAACCCGTTTCCGGGCCGGGCCGGGCTTTTTCGGAGCAAATGAAGGCCTGGTCCAGGCCCAGGCCCCAAGCCCGCTGTGCTGGGGCCGCTACTGTTCATGCACGGGGCCGGGCCAGCCCGGGCCAGAACCGGGCCGGGTCGGGCCAGCCCGCGGGCCGCCCGGCCCGTTTGACAACTCTACTCGCGAGTGAGTCTTTGTGCCGGAGCACTCGGAGCACGTCAAGGTAACATCTCGGAGGAGCTGTCTATCGGGGAGTCTTCATGCCGGAGCACTTAGAGCTCTCTGGCAGAGATAGTGACCCGGAGGAGTCGTCTATCACACTCTGGAGAGTGGGTCGAAGCATGTTCCACGACCAAGGCAAGGTGCACATATTGTGGTGAAAGGATGGACCAACGCAAGGAGCGTGGTAGTGTGACAGAGAGCCAGGGGGCCAAGCTGTATCAGCGGCACGGCGCATGGGTGCTGCAGAGTGTGTGAAGTGCCGGGGGCATGGTATTGTGACAGAGAGCCTGGGGGCATAGCTGTATCAGCGGCGCGGCGCGACGCATGGACGCGGGGGAGTGTGTGAAGTGCCAGGGGCATGGTAGTATGACAGAGAGCCAGGGGCAAGGCTTTATCAGCGGCGCATCGGCGTGGCGGAGTGTGTAAGGTGCTGGGGGCACTGTAGTGTGACAAGGAGTCAGGGGGCGCGACTGTATCCGTGGCGCGGCGCATGGGTGCGGCAGTGTGTGTGGAAGATGGCGCGCGGGCGACACGGGTGGAGTGGTGGGTGAGCGGGTGACTGCCGGGCGACGCGGGTAGCGTGGTGGGTGAGAGGGCGACCGCCGGCGTCGCGGAGACCGTGCACGACCATGGGCGACGGGCGCTGCGAAATTTGCGCGCGGGCGACAATAGGCGTCACTGAGACGGCAAGCGACCGTGAGCGATGGGCGCCGTGGAGTCGGTGCTCGGGCAACGGTGAGTGTCGTAGAGCCGGCACGCAGCCATGAGCAACGGTCGTCGACAATGTGCGTCGTGCTGTCGTGGGTGATGCGTGAGCATTGTGGACATGGTGCTCGAATGAGTGAAAGAAAAAGTGGCCTCGAGCCCCCTAGTAGGGGTGGTAGAACCCCCCCCCCCCCACGGCTAAGGGAGGTGGCAGGCCCCCTTAATGTGGGAGTCACACAAAGTCTACTTTTGCACATTTTTCTAAGTATTGGTGGCGCCAAAGTCGCTAGTTGGCGACAAAAATAAATTTAGTCACGAATTGCAGCGAAAAGTCAATGAAAAATGCGCGTGACTTGAGCGTACGCATTTTGACTGGTCGAAAGCGTTGAAAAGTTGACCGTTGAATATGTGATGCGTCGTGCAAAACGGGACACCCGGTGGGCCCTTGGGTACGATCAAAGTAGGTTGGGAACATGTATATCATGCTATGTTACATGGACTCTTCGGTTTGCGTGAAGTACCCGTGTCAGACACTCGACACTTGGACATGGTATGGGATATGAGTCCAACACATCATAGGATATGACATTGTCAATAGTATATATAGTTATTTGTTTAATTAGTTATTGCTTTGATAGGAGACAAGTTATCAATTAAAACAAAGTGCATCACACAAAACACCTTTTTACCTTCGAAATAACTAAAAAGCGATAACAAATATGAACATTTTGCCGTGTACCCGTGTCTTGCGTTTTCAAAATTAGACGAGTCCGACACTTGGACATGTATCCAATCTGGACACTCGTACCAAGTCCATGTAACATAGATATCATGTCAATTGAGACCAGTGTTGCAATAAAAAATTGGTATGCTAACGAACGAGATTTGGAACAAGGAAAACTTACGAAAAGGATTTTTTTTTTTGAGTAATGGAAGCCTTCTAGCCGGCCGTCGTCGTACCAAATGAATGGAGGAAACTACCATAGGAGGATCTTGGCTCTGATACCAACTTAAATCAAATGAAATGCATTATTCATTTCTTGATTACAACTTACCACTAAGAACTTATACAGGAAGAAATGATTAGAGATAATTAATACAAGAGAACGCAAAATCATAATCCAACTTACCATTTCCGTAATCTTGATTCACATGCCTTCTCAATCATTCTTCCACATGTTCCAATAGAGTACAAGATGGCGCATCAAAGACTCGTGCCTAGCGCCTGTGTGTGTTGGTGTGTAGTTTACAGGTACTTCTGGCTGTGGTTTTAGATGGCTTTTGGTCCATAAACTTGGCATGTGGTTATTGGGTCCTTTTCAGTCAAAGCAGATGGTGAAATTATAGTGAAGGCTATGTACATTTATCTCAGAAACTATTATGGGGTTTTGTTGGACAGGTATACACAATCACCACTCATTCTCACGTATATCCCTGAGATCCATAACTGGCTGCACCCTTGCACGAATTTGAAGACGTGTTTTCTGAACCTTTTGTTTCCCACAACCTGGACCACGGGATCACCATATGCCTCTTCTTTCAAATGCGCATACAGTTAACATGAAGTAATATAGGGTTTTTCTTTTCTCAGAAGACTGAAATTAAAAGATACTCCATGACATGTTAGCAAGACATACCTGATTTTGAAACCTTTCCTCGAGTAATTCAAACTAGTGTGAGGAGGAAACACGACATAATACCTTGGCTGCACCATGGTACTACTTTGGATATTATTAGGTGCCATAACATTACCACCTAGGTCGTGCCGTTTTGAATCCCCTGTCTTTTTGGTGAAAATGAAGGGATGTCATGGAGGTTGTGTGTAGATTATAGTGGGCTTAACAAACTAACCTTCAAAGACGAATTCCCTGTACCTGTTGCTATGATTTACAGGATGAGCTGCATTGGGACTGTGTCTTTACTTATCTAGACTGAGAACTGGGGTAAGCCCAGAAGAGGTATGTAAAACTGCCATTTCAACTCATTGTGGTCATTATGAATTCAAAGTGATGCCCTTTGGGTTCACGGTCGCTCCTGCAAGCTTCCAATCCATCATGAATTCTGTCCTCCAACCTTCTTCCTGAAAATTTGTCCTAGTTTTCTATTTTTTGATAACATGTTGATCTTGAGAAACCAACAAAGACCACTACACCATCTAACACGGTCTTACAAACTCTTACAAACTCTTAGACAGAATGAACTCTATGTTAAAAGGTCAAATCATTCGTTTGCCTACCTGAAGTTACACACACTAGCGATTTTAAATATGGATGAGCTATATCTTCATGTCTGGTGAAGATGTCATCCCAGCCTTGCTATCTTTAGCTTTAATACCATTAAGTTTGAGTATGCGACTTCCCACCCTGATAAATAAGGGACGCAATGTGTCGTCTCTTGATACATACCCCGAAGATAAGTAGCATAGTCATTCCAAAATCCAAGCACACATGTATTACCACAAGGCCAGCATTGTAAAATGGTTAAACATGTATAATAGGCCTACTGGCCCATCTAGCTTAGTTCTCACCAGAAAACCACACTTCAGCTTCCCAACGCCTACAACTTCTTACAATATCTCACACAAGGTATTTGCAATTCTCGTGCCTGCCCCGCGATTATCGCCTCTTGATCACCATGGAGTGCTTGAAGACCTCCTAATTATGATACATTTTCGTGCCTGATTGGGTACTACGTACCTGCATTTTTGTAGATTTGAGTGCTACACGGAATGACCTGATTTACTTCATTAACTTGATTTTGTATGATCCTAATTTTCATTAGATCTTTTCTTCTACTATTCTCCGTCACAACCCTTCTTTCTATGTTGAGGTCCGCCCTTTTTTGCTCTAGGGTTTTGACCTCTCTCTCTCTTGCACACACACTACACACAGAACAGATGCATAATTATCAATATTTTGCATTTTTCCCCGTAATGGCGAGAGTTTTCCTAGTAATATATGACATATAAAAATTAAAAGTACTTGTTTCTTGTTGGAGAGAAACTATGTAGTGTTTGTGCTGTCGGTTTTGCTTTTTAGCACAGCGAGTTTTACTATAAAGAATTTGGAAGACAAGGAGATGAAACATTACTTCATGCATGGAGATATAAATAGCTATTAAATGGTTTTAGAAGACAAGGGGACTAGGAATTACTTCATGCAAGAAGATGAACATAGCTATGAAATGACTCAAAAGACATGGAGATGAACTTTTTTTTTTCCATGCATTAAACTCAGTGTTCCACCGGTCCCCTTATTCTGGTTTGCTATTTCTTATATTACCAGGATTGTCGCAAAGATGGTATTTGCCCACTTCTTTTGCTAGATTATCCATTGAACTTGATAACTGCCTTAAAGCTATTGTCTTTGGCAAAGTTTTTTCCAATGGGATCTCTAATTTGACAGCTATCTACGCTATACGATTGGTTACAGAAACTTTTCAATAACTCACTATGAATTTGACTATTGAACAGGTTGGCTATCATAAAATCTTTGGAGTCATTGTGGTTGCTCGGCGCATTAACGGAAGAGAATAAACTGTCTGATCCAATTGGGCGTCAAATGGCATGTCTGCCGCTAGAACCTATTTACTCCAAGGCCCTCATCCTTTCTAGTCAATTCAATTGTTTGGAAGAAATGTTAATAGCTGTTGCGATGCTTTCGGTGGAGTCTATCTTTTATGCACCTCGCGATAAGTTAGAAGAGGTATGTACTACCATCTAACATATCTACGTGGTCCACAATTTTACATGTTGAGATGACTGTTAAGTGTTAGTACTTTGTCCTTGATAAATACTGTTGCAGAATTGACCCTTGTAAGATTATGTATTTTTTTGAGCAGGCTGAAGCTGCGACAGAGGGGGGTGGGGGGTGTTGATGGGGCTATTTTTCTAAAAGAGCTTTGCCATTGATGGGAGATTTTTTCTTGACATATTACAATTGTTGGTCTTCAGAGAGATGGGTGGAAAGACCGAAAACAATATTTTCTTAATTGCTGAACTCATTTGTGAGATGTATGTTGTGTACTGATTGAAATGAGGTGTTTAGCAAAGGTCCTGGTGGTTTTAGTTAGGCAAAATGTATGGGCAAGGAAATCCCTATTTTAGCATAGTTTGGTATGATAGCAGCAGCCTAGTGGGTACCCTAATCTTTAAAGTGCGTCGGTTAGAACATGGAAGTTTAAAGATAAGGTTGTTAATAATCTGACTCACTTTGATCAGTGATCATCAGTTTGCGTTCGTAATACTATATGGGTTACATGAACTTGTTATACAATTCTTTATTTGAAAACGTGGAAAATACGAGTCAGAATCCTAAAAGATTAGGTCTTATCTCTCCAGTTAGGAACTGAGGTTGACTGATCATTCGGTGCAGCTTGCTGATGACACTTTGCATGAGAGTTGCATATATTTTGCTGTGTCTAGATATGCCCCTGCAAGCTGAGATTCAAGGAATATGCTCTTCAACTTGTTCTTAGAAGTTGAAAAAATCTGTTGACAAGGATTTTGTCATGTTGTCGGCGAGTTGGTCGTGAGTGGAGATTAACTGAACTTAGAGAGACTTCTGGGCTAAGAAGCACGGATTCCGGTGCGGGTACGATACGGGTGAGGATACATGGATACGGCATTTTTGAAAATTTTAGGATACGGGTGCGGCGCTGGGATACGGCAAATATTTTATATATATATATTTTTTATTATGTACAATTATTATTAAATTTCTAAGCAATTTGGATCTTAAAAAGTGTATAAAAAGACGGAGTGCAATTTAATTCAACCAATTCAACCATTCATCAGTAGTACAATACCATCAAATACATAAAAACCACCACCAAATAGATCATATGTATATAACAAAAGTGGCAATATAGCATCAAAGTTTGCAAAATTGGTTTCAACATCCCTCAATTTTTAACTATTGAACCGCTGCTTTAAGCCTTTGACACATGTTAAACAATAAACACTGTATAAATTAGTTCCAACTTTCAATTCACAATCCACATCCAAGTCACAAAAGGTAGCAAAGAGAGATTTGAAGACAGAAGAAAGGAAGAGGAGACTTATCTTTGGAGAAATGCTGCCGGAGGTGACTAGAAGTCTTCTCGGGTGATCGCTGGTGGTCTCCGGAGGTTGCCTGAGGTCGTTGGAGGTCGCGGGTGGTCGCGGAGGTCGCTGGAGGTCGTGGGTGGTCGCTTGTGGTCGCAGGTTGTCGCGGCTGGTTGCGGGTGGTCGAGGGTAGTCACTGGTAGTCGCGGGTGGTCGTCGGTGTCGCGGGTGGTCGCGATGGTTTTCGGTGGTCGCGGCTGTTCGATGGTGTCGACGGTGGTCGCAGCTGTTCGGTGGTGTTGTGGGTGGTCGCGGCTGTTCGATGGGTGTTGTGGGAGGTCGCGGCTGCTGCGATCTCTCTTTCTCTCTACCAGATGAGTGTGCCCTAATTTGGTAACACTGATTTTATGTTTTCACCCCTACAAAATTTAAATTTCATGTTTAACCCCCGAAATATCTTCTGGAAATTATGTTTCAACCCCCGAAGTGTCGGATCCGCACCCGAACCGTATCCTATCCGCACCTGAGCCGCACACGAATTTCGACAAATAAAAAAAAAATAGAAATTAACGGTGCGCACCCGAGGCGCACCAGTGTCCGATGCGCACCCGACCCCGATACTCCCCCCCTTTTGAAGCACCCGTGCTTCATAGCTTCTGGGCATCTTCTTCAGGTACATGAGATCTATTTCTACGTGCTTGGTCCTCGCATGGAATATAGGATTCAAGGTGAGGTACGTGGCTCCCATGTTGTGACACCAAAGTACGTTACACACCGAAGTATGGGATGAGACTCGAGACAACTACCAAGTTCTAGAAGTAGATAATGAAGCCAAGAAACTTCAGCAGCGGAACTGGCGGTTGCCTTATATTTCTTTCAGTGGAGGACCTAGCCACTGTACATTGTTTGTGGGAAGACCAAGAGATTATGTTTCGACCAAGATAGATGGCGTACACCCAAGTTAATTTGGCATTGTCAATATTTTCTGCCCAGTTTAGTCAGAGAAAGCATGACGAATGGATGTATGAAATTGAGACCACAGTGAGAAGTAGCTTTGAGATAACGCATGATGTGTTTGATGACAATGCATTGCGCTTCAGAGGGGTTATGCGTAAATTGACATACCGTATTGACAACAAATGTAAGGTCTGAATGAGTAATGATTATAAATTGACATACCGTATTGACAACAAATGTAAGGTCTGAATGAGTAATGATTAAATATTGCATTACTCTAATCAGTCTGGATGTTTTGAAGGATCAGAAATGGAGGTGCTACCATGTTGAGACAGCTTGACAGAGGTGGATAACCAAGTTCATGTTGGGGAAATGAGGCACGAGAGTCCTGGTTTTACTTTGAAGCAAGGCATTAATCTCAGCGACCATGGCTTTCCAATCGAGATACTTGTTGACATGTGCATTCGATTGGCGTGGCAGAAGAAATTACTAGTTTATGTAGGTTGTCTTTGGGGCAAGTGCATACTTTGAGTGGGTTTAGATGGTTTTGGCCGTAATGTAGGATGTGATTTCATTGTTTGTCTTGTATGCAGGTCAACCACGAGGCAATGCCAGGGATAGTCCAGTTTGGAGATAGGTCTGGAGAAAGTGATTGAATAGAGCTGGGTGTTTGAGGGTTTTCTAGTGTCAAAATATCATGGTAGTGTTGCTTTCGGATTGAAGATGTTGAAAAGAAGTTTGGATGGTGGTGGGACGACTAGAGGGATGGGCACTACGAAGGGAGGTATTGCGATAAGATATGATTGCTCATGAAATTGAACATGTGGGAAATGTAAAGGCCTTTGGAGTGCACATCAAGATAACGATAACGAAGAGTCTGAGAACCATGTCTCGTGAGGAGCGTGAAACGAAGAGGTCTGATACTTTGTTGTGGGGATGGTACCAAGAGAAATTAGGTCTTGCTGGTTGCGGCTAAAGGCGATAGCAGTATTGGTGAAGTGGGCTTGAGCCAGGGTATCAGATGGTGGACTCTCATGACAGTAGAGTTGTGATTGGTTCCACTGCAAGACTGAAAAAACCTTAGGGAAAGTTGTCGCCACCGTTGTAATAATTGTTGAAGCAGTTGTGGTTTCCACGATTGCTGCGAGATCCACCTCAATTAAAACGAGAAAAGTTGCGGTTGTTGGAGGATCCTCCACAACTGATGAAGTGAGCAACATGCTGAAAATTGAAACAGAGACTCCATGGCTAACACAGCTTCTTCTTCATCCTCTCCCTCTCTGATACCAGGTTAAAACATAGAAGTTCAGGGGATTATGATCTAAATAATCTGACTGATCTGGATCAGTTGTCATCAGTTTGTTTATGGATAATATTTAGTTTGCTATACACGCTTGAATTAGAAAAGTTGAAAATTACAACATAGTCCTAACTGATAAAGTTTTGTCTCTCCAGTTGGGATTTGAGGTTGAGGGATGATTCGGTGTATCTCGCTGATTAGTGTTTGCGTTAGAGTTGCATGTATTTTGCTCAATCTGATTACAGCTTTATTAAGTTTCTCAATTCGAACCAATGACTTGCCTCTAGAAACCGGTAATATCCATGGAAAAGAGAATCAGATAGAAATTAACTCATGTGGATGCCTTAGGATGGGCATAATAGTTGAGTGTAATCAACATCTTTGACACGTATGTCATGGTTCTCTTGGCATTTATAACCTGGCCATCTATCTTCACCAGTCATCATTTTGTACTTTCATGTACATACAAGTTGCATCAACAAAGTCGGTAACTCATTAAAGTGCTAGAACCTCATTGAGATGACACAAAATAAGACGTATATATTCTGAGATACTTTCTTTGTTGGCAGTCACGAGCTGCTTTGAGATGCTTCTCAAGTCCAGAAGGAGACCATCTGACTTTGCTCAACGTATATCGCTCTTGTGCCGAGTTCTTGGAGAAGAGCAAAATGCTGAACAAAGAAAAAGCTGAAAAGAATCTTCGAAAATGGTGCAAGGAAAATTTCATCAATAGCCGCTCCCTAAGGCATGCTCGTGATATTCACAGGTGGCTACGTTGATTGCTCTTTGGAATTTAAAAGCACAGTTTTGTTGTCTCCCTTCTGTTTTTCAACTTTGAAATTTTCTTTTGGTTCTATGTTGTTTGATGTGTTTGGGAAAAAACATTGTTCTGTGCATTGATATCTTCACGCCTAAAATTGTTTCTTACCCTACTGTTGTGCACAAGCTTGTTTAATTAGCTCTCTAATATTGGTCTCTCTGCTCTTCATTAGATACTCTCTGGCTTATCTGCTAGTGGCACTACGTACATGCATTTTAAAGTCAATTTCAATTCTTTGCTGCAGTCAAATCCGAGCAAATGTTGAACAAATGGGTCTTTGTGTTACTTCATGTGGGGAGGACATGCTCCAACTTCGCAGATGCCTTGCTGCTTCATTTTTTCTTAATGCAGCTTTAAAGCAACCTGATGGTGCATACAGGTACGTGCATATGCTTCATTTGGCTGCTGCATCTTGGTTCCACGGCTATTTATGCCCTTTGACAAAGGCAACTTCTTTTCTTTGCAATATCAGCATATGTGGTCACCTTTTTCACCTAAATCTGCATTTTTTTCATGGATTTGTATCTTTACTTGGTATTTCCTTTGAATATTCATCATTTCAGACCTCTCATAGTTATTTTACCAACTGACAGGGTTTTGGCAAATGGTCAGACGGTGCAAATTCACCCTTCTTCTGTGTTATTTCGAGCAAAACCAGAGTGCATTATTTTTGATGAGCTAATCCGAACAAATAATAGTTATGTCCGCAACGTAACCAGAATTGACTTTTTGTGGTTGCCTGAGCTGGCTCCTCAATACTATGCTTTGCAGGAATAAGAATGCTGGTCGTATACAAGAAGGTATAAAGTCAACGTTCATTGCATGATTAAAGGCATAAAGAACCTCAACATATATTGCCAAAAGCGTGTTAGATCCCGGCCTATTTTTTTTAGCATTTCAAACCCCGACCTATTTTTGAGTTGCATTCTTAACTTTCCATCCATTTGATGGAAAATCCACGTGCCTCCCACATTGAAGGACAAAATGGAAACACAACTCGCAAGTGTCACTTTCTTCTTCCGATTGACCATTTCATGCTTCAGCAAACATTAAGCCTCCACCACTTTTGGTCTCCACCACGTAAAAACTTGGAATAGAAAGTTTTGCGCCAGCTGTCCTTTACTTTTTTCTCCAATGCTAGTACCACCACCATCATCACTCAGTCTCTCTCTCTCTCTCTCTCTCTCTCTCTCTCTCACACAGACGGACTAATTTCTGGATGCCCTATTAGACTGCCAATTACAACGTGACAACCTGCGGCAATCTGAAAGTTGGAAAGAAGATTTGATCCCAGCACAATGTCATAGTTGCCTTCGTTGCTTGCTGCCAACTCCAACTCTGGAGATCCCCAATCTTTCTTCGTGCGCACCTCCTTCCACCACCACATTGGTAATTTCGCAATTGACTCAGTTGAACTAGGTGATTTTCAATTTGGAGCTTGATACGAGGGTTTTAGGAGTTGGGCTCTTCAGATTATGTGTTTTAAATTGTATCCAGATCAGAACTGTGATTATATGTGGATTTGGGATGATAGTTTTGAACCAAGAATGTGGTTAGGATTTTTTGAGTTGGTATTTGCAGCCGATAAAATGCTATTATCTTTGGAATGATTTGGCCAGTGGTGGGGGCCAAGGTGGGTGTTGCCGTTGAGTCATTGGAGGCTGCCATGAGGATTCTATCTTGATATGGATGAAGGAACTTGGAGGATACTTGTGGCACTGTTAGTGGTTATGGTGGGTCGAAGCCTTGCTAGTTTTATCAACTGTGTGGTGTGAGAGATTTAGTGGCGGTGGCAATGGTGGAGCGGGAAGAAGATGAAGAAAGTTGTGATTCGAACTTTTGGCCTTACATGTGTAAGGAACGTGACTTTTTCCCTCCATCAAATGGATAACATGTAATAAATGCAACTGAAAAATAGGTTTGAGGTGAAAATGCTATGAATAAAAGTACAGGGTTTGATTATGCTTTTGGCAGTAAAGGTTGATGTTTCTTATGCATTTAATCCTGCTGTTGTAATATCGATCTTGGATTTGTTTATGGTGTATTTCTTGCTGCTTTCCTATGAATTGCTTTTAGTTCTCTGATTAAATGCTATTTCGTGGAAGTAGATCACAAGATTGACCACATATATCTGAATGGATTGCTGATCACTGGAACATTTAGAAGCTTGAATGAAGCAACTTTTACACATAATTTGCATAGGAGAAGACAATCTTTATACTTGTCTTGTTTTACGATTATAGCACCTAAAGAAGATAACCGGCCACAATTGTGTC
The DNA here is from genome assembly GCA_033070095.1 of Escallonia herrerae. Taxonomy (NCBI): domain Eukaryota; kingdom Viridiplantae; phylum Streptophyta; class Magnoliopsida; order Escalloniales; family Escalloniaceae; genus Escallonia; species Escallonia herrerae. The sequence goes on from JAVXUP010000452.1 coordinate 199,597, forward strand.
TTGCATTAGAATTGTGATGCCAAGGAAAGTGGGTTCGCAGTCGACGTGGAGGTGCCACAAGGAATGCAGTTCGAGTCAGATGCCGAGCATGTTGATGTGAGACACAGCAAGGGCGGAGCAAGGGCAGAGATCAAGAGCTTTCCAGACAGAGCCTGATGGTGGCAGTGCTGCGAGGGCGATGGCGCAGGATGAATATACGACGCCAGTCACAGTCCGATGCTTATGTCTGGAGTCAGGGTCCTGTATGTTTCTCTTTCTAGGATTCCAGAGTGAGAAAGTGAAAGTGATCTGAAAATGTCCAACCGTCCTGTATGAATTCTCAAGACCTCTATTTTTTGAGGTTGAGATGATGATGTCATCACGTGACACATGGCTCTCCCCGGGAGTGACACGTCACTGAGGGGGTCCACAGCTGCCGGTGCTCCACAGACTGTCGAATTGCATATTCACCCGGCCTGCCCCGCACAACGTCGCTCTGTCTGTCTGGAAAGACTGGCTCCCACAGCTTCGATGTGGCTAGAGAACCTCTTTGATCTAGTCTCCAATCCAAGCCCTTGCAAAGTCCCACAGGCCTGGTAGCGGTGGGGAAGACCCGACGCCCAACTGCCAGGCGGACTAGGCGCGATGCCCTCCGAAGACCTGCTCCCGTCTCGGAGTGACCCGGGGGGTCAGTCCATAGGGGTGCCGACGCAAGCCCCCAGTGCCGTAGCACGTAGGCCAGTCACACAGGCACCCTGGCGGAGACAGTGTCCCGGAGGAATCACCTATCCCACTGCGAAGGGTCCTCATGCCGGAGCATTACGAACGGAGCCCCCCAGAATGAAGACGGCGATGGCTTTGGGGAAACGAGCCCATCCCGTGGCGGCGATGACTTTGTGGTAACGAGGAGGGTCCTCGTGCCGGAGCACTACGAACGGAGCCCCCCGTGATTGTGACGGCGATGGCTTTGTGGTAACGAGCCCATCCCGTGGCGGTGATGACTTTGTGGTAACGAGTCTATCCCGCTGCGAGGGGTACTCGTGCCGAAGCACTACGAACGGAGCCCCCCAGAATGCTGCACACTCCGGAGAGTGGGTCGAAGCATGTTCCACGTCCATGGTAGGGGCGCATGGTGTGGTGAATAAGTGTGATGCCCGGAGGCCTGTAACATGATTGTGGCGCATGGGCACGGCGACGAACGTCGCGGATCAATATTTGGTGTCGGGGCACATGTTATGAAAGTGGTGTGGCGACGAACGTCGTGAAGACAATATTTGGTGCCGGGGCACATGTTATGAAAGTGGTGTGGCGACGAACGTCGCGAAGCCATACTTGGTGCCGGGGGCACGTATCGTGACGATGGCGCACGGGCACGGCAACGAACATCGCGGAGCAATACTTGGTGCAGGGGTAACAAATCACTAGAATGGTGCATGGGCGTGGCGACGAATGTGGCGGAGCAATACTTGGTGCCGGGGGCACGGATCATGAGAATGGTGCACGGGCGCGGCGATGAACGTCGCAGAGCAATACTTGGTGTCGGGGGCACAGATCATGAGAATGGTGCATGGGCGAGGCGATGAACGTCTCGAAGACAATACTTGGTGCCGGGGCACCTGTCATGAGAATGGCGCACGGGCGTGGCGATGAACGTTGCGAAGACAATACTTGGTGCCGGGGCACCTGTCATGAGAATGGTGCATGGTCGCGGCGAAGAACGTCGCGGAGTCGGCATATGAGCGCTCGTTGGGTGTCCTGAAGACGGTATGTGAGCTGAGTGTACCTGTCATAACAAGATAATGAATGCAACATGTAGTAATGACAAAGTTGGAAGTGATGGTACGCGGTCGTCAGTGACGGGTCATTCGGTGCGCGACTTTGGGCGATGGGCAGGAGCGGTGCGCGGTCGCGGACGAAGGACGTCGGATGTCGCGAGGTTGATGTACGATGGACGTCGCAAGGTTGATGGACGACCGACGTGGTGAGGTTGGTGCACGACGGACCTTGCGAGGTTGGTGCACGACGGACGTCGCGAGGTTGATGGACGAACGTCCGTAAACATCGCGGAGGTGCAAAGATTCGAGAAAACAAGTGCGCGCGGGAGGGGAGGCCATAGGCCAAGGATTGGGGGAAGGCCAAGGCCACCACCCCTGGGGAGGCCGAGGCCGACCCCTTGGGAAGGTCGAGGCCGACCCTAGGGGGTGGCCAAGGCCAATGGCCAACTCCCGTGAAGGGAGGCCAAGGCCACTCCCCCTTTGGGTGAACTTCGGACTCGCCGACAGAAGGTGTTTTGACGGGCAATGACAAATCCGAAAGTTGCATTGCGACGAGCGTGCCGACGTGAAACGTACCCACATGACGAACAAGGTGCCAAAGTCATATACGAAGTGTATGAAGCGATCAAAGCACGAAAGGGACTTTGCGAGAAGAGTGAACAACCGGGGGGCAAAGGTGAAGGCCAGCACCCCATGGAGGCGAGGCCGACCCCCCATCGAGGCCGAGGCCGACCCCATGGCCTTGGGGGAGGTCGAGGCCGACCCCATGGGGTTGGCCAAGGCCTATACCCTTGACCCCGTTGCTCCAGTTGCGCCAACGGTCAATGTTTTTTGGTGAAAAAGATGCTCAGGTGGTCGCGGCGGGACGAACGTGGTACTGTGAGTCACGGTAGCGTGAAATAATTGGTGGCTAAGTCGTGCGTGAGGCGTGTGAAGCAAAGAGTGCACGTGACTTGGGCACGCGCACTTTGACCGTTTCGAAGCGTTGAATACTGTGCTTGTGCAGACGTGTCATGCAAAATGGGACTCTAAGTGGACCTTTGAGTGCAACCAGAATAGGTTGGGAACAAATTGTAGCTACACACACACACAATTTTGTCTTGCATTAGAATTGGCATGTCTTTAGCCATCGTTCCTTGCTCTTCTCTCTTCTTCAGCCTTATTTTACACACACCCGCGCGCGCACACTCTCTCTCTCCCTCTCACACACACACACACACACACACACACACACACACACTAATATAGAGCACGTGCGTTGCACGTGGATGTGATCGAGAGTAATTTTTGAGGTGATATTATTAGCTTTTTTGAATCACATAATATGATTCAATTATATTCTTATTTCCTTTGTGACTTGTTTTAGAAGAAATGTATATTTGATGTTTGCAGTTGTGATCAATGTTTGAAAATCTTATTTTTATTTTTATTTTATAAATATACATTGGTTGTTTCAATGAGTTTGTTAATTAAATTCTTTTATTTCATGTAGAGCGGATTTATGCCCAAAATTGATGAATTCATATGTAAGAGTGAGAAGGAAAGTGGGCTTATGAGGTGCGAGAGTGCCATGACTTTTCGGCTTACTCCATCTTTTCCGCCTATACTTGTAGGAATGAGGAAGGATGGTGATTGCATAGGAAAGAATTCCTTGGTTATTGGCGATGACGATGGTTACGAGTATCATGTTGACAGAACAACTTAATGAGGTCATACATCAAGCCAATGAAGAAATCAGGACATATATAGCAGTAAATAAATAAGTTTATGTAGTATATTATATTTTTAGTTCCTATTATTAGTTAAGAGAGTGTTAGCCATCATTATTTTAGTTGAATAAACTTGTGAAACATATACTGTATTTAATTGTATGTGCTTTGTTGTGTATAAAATTTGGTTGTCATTGCAATAACAACTTTTTGTTTGATCCCATGAGTTCAGGTTGATAATGTAATGATTATGATTACTGATTTTACCAAATCAAATACAAAATTCGTTATAAAAAGAATAAAATAGAATAAGATTAGCGATTGCAAAAATGAAATGCTAACAAAAAATTAGCAGCCGTTACAGTAGTCGCTAATCCGGTCAATGTGGTCTCTAGTTAAAAAGTAATTAATTGTCAAAAGAGATTGAGCGACTGTTATGATGGTCGCTAAATTGGTGAACGTGGTCTCTAATTTTAGTGGCTGCAAGTTTTTACGGTTGCTAAAATTTAGCGACTAGGCCTATAGCAACCATCGTTAAATGTAATATTATGAATTTTGGGAGTTGTTTAAAAAGATTATCTATGTTCCGAAAAATAAACGGATGTTAAATTTGAGTATTGCTCGGGGTATTAGTAGCGCATATGAGCTTAAAAAGATTTTAGGGCAAAAATATAATTTTCAAAATTTTGGGACATTTTTATAATTTTGAAAACTTGAGGGGCTATTTTGTAATTTTTGGAATTATGCCTTATGTGTCAAATTTTAGAAACTTTTTTTTAAAAAGATGCCACCTCCTTTTTGTTTGTTGGTGACTAATCACTTAAATTATAAAATAATAAATTGGGGATAAGATCTTTAAGGAAATTGAAGGAAGAAAAAAACAAAAGAGAAAACTTTTCATTTCGGGAAAGCTTGAATAGTAACCCGAACGAAGAACCAAAAAAAAAAGAAAAAAAAAGAGAAGAGGCAGAGGGAAATCAGAGGAAGAAGGAGAGGAATTAGTGCAAAACTTTCGAATGTATTCCTTCCCTTCGCGGTCTTAAAATTAGTTTGTGATGTAGTGTGTGAAACTATAAGGGCCGTGTGTGTGTGTGTTTTCTTGACTGTGTGTGCTTCGGGTGTGATGAGTTGTGTATATATGTATGAACTCGATACATATATGAGAGTTGAATGATTTAATTGTGTGGCTAGGGAGTTGTATGGTGTATCCAAGTGCGTGTAGGATGAAAATTTGATGGGGTTGTGGTGTATAAACTGGGTGAATGTGTGTGCAGGTATGAGCATGAGCTTCGGCTGAAGGTTGAAGATGAAGTAGGTGTACGAAAGGTGAAATACTACGTGGGATTAATTTGAACATTAACCGTTTTCGTCACTAAAGATATGAAATTAATTAGATAGTTTTTTTCACGAATTTTCATAAATAGTTAGGGCTAAAATTAGGCAAAGTTCAAAATTGTAACTCTCAATATTTTTATGAGACGTATGTTTTGGATTTTTTCAGTGTCCGTGAAGGACGCTAAATTAGGGTGTCGATTAAGGTAAATTCCTTATTAATTTAACCTAGTAAATCAAGTTATTTTAATCTGAAAATTTTTGAAAAACCTTATTTTACTAATCTGTTCTATATTCTAAAATTTTGGGCCATTTTGAGGTCGATAGGTATTTTTCGTGAAACTAATCTTGTAGTGCTCGGTTCGAACACCGGTTCGAGAATTTTGGACGAAAATTTTCTTAAATAATTTTTAGTCCAGATATGACATCAAGATACTTGAAATAGCATTTAAGATGTTTTTAGGATTTTTTTCGGTGCCGAAAACCCCAGGAATATTTTAGTAATTTTACCTATGAGAGGTATTTTGAGGTAAATTCATGTACAGTAAGATTGTTTGAGTGATTTTACTTGCGGGAGACTGTTTTTTTGATTCAAGTGTTAGAAGGGGTATTTTGGTAAGTTGCCACCCAGGAGTTATTTTGATAATTTGACCTAAGAAAGGTATTTTTGGGTAAAACTGCGTACGGTAAGGTTATTATAGCGATTCTTCATACGGAAAGACCCTTTTGGCGATTTAAGTCCAAGAAGGACATTTTGGTAATTTTACATATACGATGAATGAGGTTCATTTTGGGAGTATGTGTGAGTCGGTATTAAGTTATAATATTGTACTGTAGTCTGTGTTCTAATTATTCGATTATTCTGTTTAGGTTAAAGCTAAATACTTTCGATTAAATAGTTTAGCTACTGATTCAGGTAAGGGATTCTATCTGAACCCTGGATAAAGAATTCTAATAACTCGTACTTGTACGTACTCCTTTGATTTACTTATGACTAATGTTGAACTCTGAGGTATGAATTGATATTAGCATGTTATTGCCCAAAAAATCCCAATATTAACCTGAATCGATTATTTGGAAATCTTGTGATGTTCGTCTGTTATTGCATGCTGAGCAAATTTGATAATCGTATGTTATTCTGATTTGTCATTGCTATTCGTTTGGACTCTATTATGTTGATACAAGTTGCATTACTTGCCTTAAAAACCTTTCATTGAGCCTTCAAAAGTTTATGGAAACTCTTATCGATGTTCATTATTTATTACCCATATAGCATTGAATAACATGTTGTATTATCGAATTGTTGTCATTCTGTACATTGACATAAGATTCTACATTGGTGTGTTTTGGCTAGAGTTGGTGTGTATTGGAGGATTTAGGGTACGTTGAAGGTAGTCCGGTGCATTGGTGTTGGGCTAGTACCTTGATGGACTAGTCGATGTATTGGTGTGTGCTAGTACCTTGACAGACTAGTCGGTGTATCTGTGATTGTCTGCATTGTATCTAAAAATTTTCTTTGATATTTGATCGAACTAGTTATGATTCTTTTGAAACTCTTGAAAAATTATCATTGAATTGCATCTGTGAATTATTTCGTAATTTCTATATATTGGAGGATTTGGTGTGTATTGGTGTGGGCATAAATGATTGAAAAATATATCTGAATGATTTGTGCTTGTGTTAAAATTCCTTGACAAATTTTCGTGGAACTTTGGAAATGATGACTTTGGAAGTGATGTTTTACTGATCGTTTGGAAACCATTGTGATTGTGATTGTTATTGTTATTTTGGTATCTAATTATGATGAATTTTGGAAATTATTGAGCTCTTCAAATCGTTTGATGTATTTCAAAAATCATCGTCAGTTGGATCATTTGGTAATTCTTTTTGTAGTGCCTGTACAACCTTAACGAGCTCTCAAAAGCTCACCCTTTGTTTGACTCCCTTCTGCAGGTGACGATCAGCTGTCGCATGTCTGGGAATGGGTTAGAGTCTATGTGAGATTCCGATGAGTTCATCACTACTGGTAATGTGACCGCTGCGTGGGTCTGTACTGCCGATTCATTCTATTAGGACTCCAGTTATTGAGAACCTAGGTTTTAATAGTTAAGTTTGAGCAGTTATTGTAATCTTGTATTTTGAGGAATTTGCATTGGTGTTGGATCAGATGCTTTAAAGTATGTGGTTGCGAACATGATCTGACAGGTTTTACGTGATCTGGTAGGTTAACGACCCAGAAATTCGGGGCCGCAGAGCTTCGGATTTTCGGGGACTTTATTACACTAAATGAGATTAGCGACCGCAAAATTTCATTTAGCGACCGCAAAATTTCATTTAGCGACCGCCGCTCTATTTCTTGTAGTGCCTTCATTAAAGTGATCTTCTTTTTGGCGCACTAGATATTTAGTTGTCATTGGATGGTTTCCATCATCTCTTGTGTTGGATAGTATTCGTGAACTTCATGTGCTTGCAGCCTTGCTCGGATTTTGTTATTTTCAGCCCTTTTGTTTTCTTAATAATGAGTTGAATTTCTTCCCTTCCATTTTCTCAAGGTTCTTTTCATTCTGCGCGTTAGACGTCATGCCTAAATTTTTACAAAGCATATAGCTATGAATTTGTGTACCTTCATTTGATTGTATCAATTTTGAAACTGCACATTCAATTAAAATTTTGCTTGTGTCAAACAATATTATGAATTCTTGATGAATGTCTCCAATTATAACCAGTTTCAGCATGTGCTGATCTTTTATCAATATCATTGAATCAACAATATTTCTATTAAAATAAATAAATATTCTTAATTTTCTTAGTTTACTTTGATTCATAAGATATTGGAAGTTCACATTTCTCATCCTTACAAGCACATTCTTTTTCCGTGATCGTAACATTCTTGCATCATCTTTTGCATGCTTAGTATCATAGTTCTTCTTTATTTTCAATAGTCAGTAATCTTGTTTTAAAGAGTTGTACAATTTCTGTATAAAGTTGTTGTTAATTTGTGCCGTATTTAAGCTTTTTTTTTTTTTCCCATTTTTGCATATTAACCTTTTTTTTAATTTTTTTTTCTATTTTTGTTTTTTCAACAATGTTTTGTTTTTAAACTGATTTTTCACGTATTTCAGTTTCTTTGTTTTGTTTTTGTTTTTCAGTTTTACAATTATTTAATTATTCACTAACCCAAAAATGCAATATTTAGAGAACATTTATTATCCAATGTTTATATTATTTCAACACCCAACTAGAAAGAGAGTAATAAAAGGATTTCTATATTTAATTTTTCTTTGTCATGAGACTTTTCATTTCCCGATGTTTAGAATGTGTTCATTATCCAATGTTTATTTAATTTTAACTAAATCTAAAAAAGAGTCATAAATGGAGGGTGTAATTGTTATTGAAGAAATTAATGGAGGACATAATTGTCTAAATATGTATGTATGTATATATGTATTCAGATTCTTCCACCACAATTTGTTTCCAGAAATTATTTGAGGAAGTTTGGTTCGATTTTGGCCCCAATTATCATCGGCCTAGAACGACCTTCAACCTTACTAATATGATTTCGGCCTCAAACTTTTATTGGCCCAAAACAGTCCATATTGGTTTGATTTTGGCCCCAATTATTATTGCCCATAATAATTTTAGAAACATGGCAAGACTTTCAAGTCTAGGCCTAATCGACTTGTGCATCCGACTCAATTTTTAAGCTGGTTGAAGACGTAAGGTTAAAGGTGGTCTAGGCCTGTTCATGGTCTGATTAATTTCGTTGGACAGCGTGAAGCAGGAATAAGCCTTTTTTGACTACTAGAAGGAGAACTTGAAGGAATAAAAGGGTTAGAGCTTCCAAGGGGTTTCCAACCCACGTTCTTCAGTAACTTGGCATTGTGCTTGACCGACCAAGCTAGACAATCTTTGCTGAAATTTACATTGGGTATATGAGTCACCGGTGGCACATGCATCAAAAATAAAATTAATAGTACAAATTTTATTAAAAAAAATCAAGCTTCACCTATACGTGTTTATTGTCATATTCAGTAAAACGAATGTTAAATAACAGAAAAATAAGTTGGCCATACATGTCCAAAAATAAGTTAGCAAAATATTATAATCGTATCAAACTTGGCCTTTATTTTTTTTAACTATATTTTTGATGAATTTTAACTTGTGAAAACTAAACATATTATTGTAGGTAGTTACTTACCAATTACGATTTTTTTTGTGTTATTTTTTAAAAAAACATCTTGAAATGTCACTTGTCATCATTGTAAGTTGGTAGATATGTATCACCGAAAAGATGTTATACCAAATTAAGTTTTGACTAAGGATGGATTGTGCTGCACTATTCTAGGACGTGTACGGTCGATGAAGGACATGTCTTTTCTTTCCTGCATTGGTGACCAAAGTCATCTTACATGGATCGTCCAATAAGCAAAATTTTTGGAGATGAGTCATAAATTGTTGATCATTCGTATGGGAAGCCTTCTAAAGCTAATGAGATAGCAGATTTGGATATCAGGAAAGACCAATGCATATCTAAGCAGCACTTGTCATTCCTCATTCTTGTCAACTAGGGATCTTAACATATCATTCAGGTAGGAACTCGCTGGCTAAACCATATGCTCCCTCACGTTTTGTCCACGAAAATGGTTTTATTCATCTTTGAGCATCTGCTCTTTCGTCCATTGAGAGGGTCTTACTACACCACTAACTGGTAGCAAAGTTTATTGGTGAATGATGATGCATTATTATATGGCTTCTAACTTTCCTTCTGCTGCCAAGATGGCCCAGAGTACGTCACTGAATTATACGCTAAATGATGGCAGCATGGAACATAAGCCATTCTTTCTTTTAAACCCTCACCCCTGGACCTCTGTCTTCTAAAAGGCACAAGTCCAAAGAAGCCGAAAGCATCTTTGTATATGAAGATAAGATAATTAAGGAGCCTTCTTTTGTTCTAAACGATGCAGGTGTCGTGTCAAAAGATAAGATCTTGGACAACTTTGAGAATCAGTATGAAGCATTTTTGGAAGGCTTTGAAGTAGACTTCTTGTCACGACCCGAGCCCACGGGTATGTCCATGAGCTAGGCATGTGACCGGACGCAGGCTCATTCAGACATCCACCCAAGACTCTGCCAGGCCTTACTACAACCTGTACTCAAGATTAATCCAACTTACTAATTCTCCAAAATAGTTTGATTTACTATTAAGATTTCACTTAAACTTCCATCAATAATTCAAACAACTACCCTCAAATACACGTCCTTAACGATTATGAAGAATTTCGAGGAGGCCTAAGCTCCCTACAATAGTTCAACCATAATAATAACTATGAAACAAAAATTCTCAAAACGATAAACACTTCATTAATCTAGTGGTTTTCTTCGGGCATTCCTGTTTCGTGTTGCTCATAAGGATCTGCCTCCCCTAGGTCATCACTTGAAAAATAAGGAATGAGCGAAAGCCCAGCAAGTACACGAACCATGTTCCTAAAATATGTTTCAGGGTTTCAAAACATGCCATAGATTTCTCTTTTCAACATCAAGATTTCAATGTCACCATAACAAAACGTTCTTCATTATATATGCACTAGCACAAAATTTTTTCAAACCGGAGTATAATCATCAAGAAAGCTCATTTGCATCTATCACAAATAATTCATACTTAGGTGTGCTGTGGTCAGCATACAAGCCCCCTTGACTAGGACTCGAAATCCCTAGTACATCCGGGATAATAATTTGTGGATGCAAGGGCGAACCACAAGCAACAATACTGTGCATCAATGTACAAGCCTCGTTGATCAGAGCCTGAAGTCCAACATCCCCCCTTTAGATATGGGGCACATCAACCAAGTCCAGTTTACTATCTCATTCAACATGTACCGAATTTAAATCATCTACTCACAGAACATACCATGACCTTTTTAACTCAAATTTTTATCAAATGATTTGATACGAAAACATAAGCAGTACAAGAATTTCAAAGACGTTACTTTGATTAAATCATGTACACATTTATATATTTTGCAAATAGAGTATATGGAGGTATATGGCAGAAGTACTTACCTCGCTCAACAACTGGTTCTTGTACTAGCTCAAAAGCCGGTCCTAACTCTTGTCTATCAGAACTTAAATAACAAACCACACGGATATTATGTATTGCCGCTCAAGCATGCTTAGGTGTTAAATTCTCCCAAGTGAGTGAAATCACCAAAAGACTCCTAGAATTGTGTAAAATTACCAAATTACCCCCGCACACTCTATAACACATTAGGATACCCCGAAATTCATAATAAATCCTTATCAAATGCTTTTATAGTTTAAAACAGCATAATCAGTAAAACTATGAATTTTTCTGAATTTTCAAATATTTTTAAATTTAAATAATCTCTTTAAATACAATAAAAACCCATAAAATAGCCAAAATAGTTTCTAGTTGAAAATAAAGTTGCATAATTTTTGTAACATCTTAAAATATGTCTAAAAATTATAAAAGTTGAAATCAGAATTTAAAAGGCATTTAAACTATTTTTAAATTTTTTATTTTACTAAATTCAATGCGATACGGCAATGATAGCAAATCAATTCTAAAAATCACCAGACTTAAACTGGGGCTCATTTATAATAAACATTACTTTAATTTTTACATAACTTTTAAAGACTTCAAAGAATTTTATAAATTTGAGAATGTAGAAAATATTAAAAATTCACGTGATTTCAGAAAATTACGAGTTTTTGCAAGAAATTCCAACTTAGCCTATAGTATCCCACTATAAAATTTGACATGCTAATGATCATCGTGCGTTCCCATCACGTGCACCAAATCTAACGCTAGTCGATGGTACTCCTGTGCAAGCACAGGATACCACCCATGCGGTCCGTACCCAACAAACCTATTCCTTCTTGCTTCTGCTGCTCTGTGTGTGTGTGTGTGTCAATCACTCCATATATACATAATTCACTTACTCCCCCACAGATCCTCTGGCGCCCACACATACACACAAAACACACTTAAAAACACAAAATACACCCCCCCCACACTAGCTGCTCTGGCAGTTTCCTTCCCTTACTATACCTAAAATTTACACATACACACACACATCAAAAACCCATTACACACACACACACACACACATACATTTGATATAGCAGCCATGTAACACCCTTTTCTTCCTCATTACACACATAGAAACACACCCTTGTTCCACGTCAACCAACTGTCACACCCACTTCCCTTTCCACTCTTAAACACCACAAATAGACACATTTTTCATCCATTACACTCACGGTTCACACACAAATCATTCACATATAACACACGCGCGCGCACACACACAAATGGGTTAAAACACACATAAAAATGCCCACAACCATCAGTGCTACTGCCTCAAGGCAGTAGCTCTCTCTCTCTCTCTCTCTCTCACACACACACACACACACACACACACTAGCTGCCCACACACACTAGCTGCCCTGGCAGTTTCCTTCCCTTACTATACCTAAAATTTACACACACACACACACTCATTTGATATAGCAGCCGTGTAACACCCTTTTCTTCCTCATTACACACATAGAAACACACCCTTGTTCCACGTTAACCAACCGTCATACCCACTTCCCTTTCCACTCTTAAACACCACGAATAGACACATTTTTCATCCATTACACTCACGGTTCACACACAAATCATTCACATATAACACACACACGCACACACACACACACGCACACACACACACACACGCACACACAAATGGGTTAAAACACGCACATAAAGACCATCAGTGCTACTGCCTCAAGGCAGTAGCTCTTTTCTTCCTTTGTCCATTTCTCTCTCTCTCTCTCTCTCACGGCGGCCATGACTGCCTACCCATGAACCCATCACGGTGACATGGCTGTCGCTGCCTCCTTTTCGCATAAATAGCCCCTTCACAATATACCTACTTTGCCCTACCCACACATTTGTTGCGTCAACACAATTGGCACACACATATGGACACAACCCTCTCACGGTTACACACTACACACCAAACCCACACACATGCTACCCACGATAGCTTCTCCTTGACGCCTGCAATAATCAACCCTTCACGGCACACCACTCATGCATGCTTGTACAGCCATGGCAGACCCACATCACCTATGCACACACCTTCACTCGGTTGTAACCCACACCCATAACACCCAACACACGCTGTCATGACATTCCACACCCGCACACAACCATTTTAACCTATACACCCAACACACATCACACACTACTGTAAACCACATACAAAACCCAAAAATAATTTGTTTTGGAGAGAAGGTAGAGATCTAATTGAAAACGTTTCGCCGGGAAAACCCTTTCTTCACTCCTCCTCCTTGCCTCTGCCATTTTCAGAAGATGTGGGAAAAAATTAGGGTCAGCTGACCCATATAGTTACATATATATACACAAATCTAGGTTGAAAAATTAACAAAACCCCCCCCCTCAAATTTTGTTAGTTATACGAGGTCTATCCGAAACTTTTTATTATTACAAAAGGCCCAAAGTAATTATTTTCGATAATTTTATGAGTTAGGAAAATTTTTAAGGGGTGTTACAAAACTCCGCTATTCTAATCGTCACTAAAAGTTGCTAGAACAATATGAATGCTAATTAAAAGTTTGTTGCTAAAAAATTTAATTTAGCCCAAAAAAGAATAACAAATAATAAAAATATTTCGGGGTATTAGACTTCTTCTACCTAGTGAACCCAAGGATTCTTTAACACCCCCGAAATACAGTCTGCATGGATTGAGGAATGAGTTATGAGCGGGATAATATACTTGAAAAATCCACAACTTTTGCGTGATGCATTGCAGTATTTTGATTTTTCTAAACAATTGCATGATGCCTTTGCTGCTTGTGGATCCAAAGAAGCTGTCGCCTCTCTTTTCAAGTAAGGTGTGGAGCTCTCAAGCTTGGGTCGCTTCAAGCTAATAGCCAGTAGGAAGGAGCATCTCTTTCAGAATTCGAAGGCTTTTTTATTTAGGATGAGCCCTGGCTGTCGACCCCCATCAGGGATGGATCTCATGTCTGGTTAGATCTGTCCGAGGGTAGACATGAAAGGATATGTGATGAAGGTCGCTACAAGGACAAAAGGCATGTCTTGTGCTGTGGGTGAGCATTATGACCACATACCCCTTAGCCAACGTACCTTAGTCATCAAGGAGAAGAATAAGGATACACCTATTACCAATAAGCGACAATCTTCAAAGGCTGCAAGTCATGATACTTCTAAAGTGCAAAGTATAGTTTTTTTTTATTTCTCCATATTATAGTAATTACTTCATCGTTCATCGCACTTGATGCTTGAATCATTCTCTATCTCTTGTTTTTTTTGGGTCTTTTTAGCTGATTTGGATCTTTCTTCTTATTACTGATCTGTATTTAAGAAAAAAAGGTCAACATCAATCATTGCACTTGGCATAATTGAGACTACTTGTAAGGAGAGATCTCTAAGTAAGCGTAATGTTAGGACTGCGAAAGATGCTAATAATAGAGATGCGTTCGTCTATTCATCGAAGGAAAAGGTCTAGATTACTGGAGGGACCTTAGATGCCCGTCAAGATACAAGAAACACAACTGAGATTAATATTGAACATTTGTCCATAACATCCTTTGACCATAAAGAACCACTTGACAAGACTATCACGCTTTTGGAAGAGCGTTCAGAGAAAGAATTTGAAGGTGACCTTTTAGGGATGTAAGAACACTTGCGCATATACACCCACATAATTCCGGGTTCTCTAGCAACGATGTTAGTAGGATCCCCTGAGCCTCCTGCCTATGATTAAAATGGCAAACAGCTCGCTCAAAGGTCTTTTTGTTTTTTCAATTGATATGTGTCCTTTTCTTACTAATATAAAAGACTTCATTGCTTAATCTTATGAATTGGCTAGAGTAAGAGAGCATTAGGGCGATAGATTTTGGCCTCAAGTTTAGGGAAGCAGGTGCAAAACACCAAGAGTTCACAGTGATAAGAGTCACTTAATCCCAAGTTATAAATGCTTACCATAAGAAGCATTGATATCAAGATCATTGGCTTGAAGGTCAAACTTAAGACTTTGAAAGAAACTCGAGATATGAGAGTTGCAACCTTAAATCAGGCAGAAGATGACCTCGATCACACTTAAAAAGATCTTGAATCCACCTCTATACCATGGACGAGCTTGAATTGACTGCCAATATTTACTCGCCTGCTAATGAAGATGCGACCAATCACCTTGCAAAGCTAGAGAATGATCTAAAAGTCACCAGGCAGAAATGCCTTGCCTCTTTGACTTAGAATTGTTTCAAAGTAGCATTCGAATAGAGTATCAATTAGGATAGCTTAGAAAAGGTTTCCCTTTGGTTGTTGTGACTAGACTTGGGAATATACCCCAAGCTGCATATATCCCTCTAAATGGTTCAAGCTGAAATGTAGTTCAAGAATTTATTTGGAAGAGATTTTGCTTTCTTTCCACATATATGTCATGTGACTGGATTCGGGAATGTGCTCAAGGTACTATTATTTTTTTTCTCCAGGATTCCTTTTGTGGTTGTGACTGAACTTAATAGTATACCCTGAGCTGCCTATGTACCCATAAAGGATCAAGTCATTATGTAGTTCAAGAACTTCTCTTTTTTGAAAATATATTTTTTATGGGAACGACATTTTCTTCTGACTATGAGTAAACCTCAGGAATATGCCCTAGCCTGCGTATGTACCCGAAGGACTAGGTCATCACATAGTTCAACAATTTTTGAAGAAATATTCTCCTCTTTTATTGAAAAAGCTTTATTTTTTTTTTTGCGTTTCATATAAAAGAAATTTTTTTGGCTGCTGTAACTGAAATTGAGGAATATACCCTGGGCTGCCAACGTACCCAGGAATCAAGTCATCACATACTTCAATAACTTTTCTATGTGCCGTAATTTTTTTCTAGACTGTCCCTTTCGGCGTTTTCGGCCTTGCAGGATATTTTTTATTTTTATTTTTTCTGCAACCTAGCTTATGCCTAAACCACCTCTTTGGGGGTTTTCAGCCTAGCGGGCCTATTATTTTTGTTTAGCTCTAACTTTTAAACTGGGTCTTTTGGGATTTTCAGCCTAACATGCTATTTTTTTCTCCCTAACTTTGCCAAAACCGTGCCTTTTAGGGTTTTTGGCTTAGTGGGCCTTTTCCTTTACAAGTAATATTTGTTAAAAAACCTTGCATTCTCGACGATGTAAGGCCTTTCCCATTTAGGCTCGTTCCCATTTGTTAAAAAACCTTGGTGGAAGGGATAGTGACGAATAGGTTCGTTCAATTAGAAGAGACATTCTCGACGATGTAAGGCCTTTCCCATTTAGGCTCCAGATTTCCTTTAGTTCTTTGAATGACTAGGATCAGCGTCTGTACCATGAGAACAAGGTCTCCTTCTTAAATGACCACAACTTCAACCTTTTGTTGAAGGCAATTTCCATTCATTGTTGGTGTTTCTCGAGACTCTCATTGAGGCTTTCTAGTTCAACCAACCTGATTTGAACATTTTCCTCATCCCCGAGCAATTCTTGGATGGCTACCCATAACAAGGGTATCTGAACTTTGAGTGGCAAGACCGCTTTGCTTCTAAACACGAGCACGTACGGGGTGGCTTAGGTTGAGGTTCTGAATGTGGTTCGATATGCTCACAAGGATTCAAGAAGCCTTTCATGCCAACTTCTGTTGTTTTTCTCAACCCTAGAGAATCTTACACATGGATTTATTGAAAGCCTCTGCCAATTCATCCACCGGAGCATGATATCTAGCATAGAGCTTATACAATACCCCTTTCTTAAAGTACTGTACGTTATTTGTAATGATAAACTCGAAACCCCAAATGTGATAAATTTTGCAACATTTTCACGCTTAATATCTTTCAAGGTGGCTGGGCTCAGCTCATTTTGAGAAATAATTAATAGCTACTAAGATATATCAGTGACTTTTTGATTATAGTAGGGTTAATGGCCCCATGACATCCATTTTCAAGCAACAAATGGCCATGAACATGTTGTGAAATACAAAGGTTCTGGAGGGCTGTGAATGAAATCACTATGAAATTGGAATCCTTGAAGCCTTTTAGCAAAACCAATACAATCAACTATCAAAGTTGTCCAATAGTATCCCGAGCATTCTATTTGCATTTGTAGCTTCGAACCAAATTGATGGACTCAACAGGTTCCAAAATGGATGACTCCTTCAACCTTATCTTTTATGAACACCTTAAAAGTACTCCATCCTAAGATCTTCTATCGACAATATCTTTCCACATTACAAACTGTACCGAGCGCCTTTGAATCTCGACTTGTTTAGCATGATCATCAGGTAACCTCCCATGTTACAAATACTCCATGTCTAACTGGTTATCTTGTCCTTCTAGCCTTTCTGACATTATGAGGACCTCATCTACTTGTGCGTCCATAGCGACCTTTTATAAGGGTGTAGGATTCTTTGTGCCCCTACTGTAATGGCCATTTTCTCATTTTTGAAAGGGCCTAAAGACATGGCAAGGCTAGCTAAAGCATCGACCCTCCCGTATATTCCTCTACGAACATGTCAGATTTGAAGCCTTGCCAATTTCTATAACAGGTAGTCTGCCGTCTCATGATAAGGCAAGAGGTTGGGTTTCTTCATTTTATATCCACCTTTCAGTTTCTTCACAATCAATCTTGAATCTCCATATATCGTTAGCTCATCTATCAAAGTTTCTAGAGATAACTCAAGCCCTACAGTTACGCCCTCATATTCGAATTCATTGTTTGAACAACCCTCACTTAAAGAGAAAGAATAGAGGACTATGCCCCCTTTCAGTATGACAAGGACTGGACTATCCTAATGCTATATTGGTTATTCTTTGGATCATCTTATTTTTCTTACCATCATGACTTCTTGAAGCACCATCAAAGTACATTTATCAACCTTCTTTTTTATGATCTGTTTCTCTGTTTGCATGGCCTCTTCATTAGAGAGATCAAATGCCAACAGAGAATCATCTGTAACAAGGTAGGTTGCTAGAAAATCCGCATGGGCTTATCCTTAAACTATTTTTTTTTTGGATTTGATAGAATTACAATTTATATTTGGCCGTTAGCATGGAAATTAGAAGTTAAGACCTCGAGGTTATTCCTCAAGACCTTTGCCACTTCATCCACCCCTTGGGGTTATCCTTGACTGTTTGGTGTGAAACATATTTGATATTAAGCTAGTGGAGAATAATTGCCCATCTTGCCAATCATTCTTCTAGTACTGGTGTTGACATAATGTATTTTAGAGGTTCAGCCCTGAATATCAAACGGATGGTATGTTGACCCAAATAATGTTTTAGTTTTCGAAGAGCAAACACTAAGGTAAGGCACACCTTTTCCATGGCTATATACTTCAACTTGGCTTCAAACAATGTCCGACTCAGATAGTATAGGGAATTTTCTTTTCACTGATTATTAAGTTGAGCCAACAGAGCTCCAATGGATGTACCCATTGCTACAATGTACATGATAACAAGCCTCCCTTTTACTGGGGTCATCAACACCGGTGGTTTCATCATTAGTCTTTGATGCAATAAAAATTAGTCTTTGATGCTATGGAATGCATTTTGACATGCTTGATCCCAAACAAATGGGGCATCTTTCTTCATCAGGCATATAAAAAGGCTAACAACACCATGTAAGATTAGAGACCAACCTGCTAATATGGGTGAGCTTTCTTTACAGCATCCGAGCTCTCGTAGACTCCTTGGGGGTGGCATTTCTAACGAAGCCTTTGCTTTGGTGGGGTCAACTTCAATTCCCCTATGGCTAACATTAAAGCTAAATTTCTTTTTCTTGAAGAAACTCTAAATTTGCACTTTAGGGGATTCATCCCCATTTAGTACTTTCTAAGCCGTCCAAAGATGACCTTTAAATATTTGAAATTATTAATACGAGCTTTAGGCTTCACTACTAGCTTATCCACGTAGCATTATACGGTGTCATGAAGTAGATCACCGAAGATGATTGTCATGGCTCTCTGGTATGTAGCCCCGACATTTTTTTAGCTTGAAAGGCATTACTTTATAGCACAAATATAAGTTGGCAAACGCGAGCCTTCAGTCAATTTCTTTTTTATGATAAATCTTTATAGTATATCAATATAAGTCGAAAAATATTTTTGATGATATAGACAACCAATAAAAGGGCCTTTATACTTTTGTTAACTCAATTCACAATAATAATCAGGCTAATTCGTAAGCCTTTGTTTAATTTTAAAGCTGATAATAAGTAGGATGAATAATTCAACTATTGCATCGCCTTCTCTTTACAGTTAAAATCCCTCTTAGCCTCCTTTTAATTCATTATGCTTTGCCAAAATCAATGAATATAAACAGAAGAGTAGCATCAAAGAGTGAAAGATATGTTGAGGCACTTGCTTTTAAGAGGCCAACATCATAAGGAAGTTGATTCAAAAGACATTATACTGACTTTGGAGCTTGTTGGTTGGTATATCATGTGAGAAATTGTTAGAGCTTGAGCATCCTAGAGTAGCTATACTAGTTATGTAGTTGTTATGCGATCCATATAACAGGAAAAATAAGAAGACATTTGAATAATAAGTGCCACTAACCCTAGGATCCTTCAAAGATACTTTATTGGGTCATCTCCATAAAAAAAATTGGGATGTAATCATTGGCATTACGTGTAGCAAAATGTTTGTCAAAAAGTATGGAGAGCAGTGACCAAATATATGCTTACTGATGATATATTTTAACATAAATATTAGAATGTTATAACCCAATATAGCATGAACTATGGGCAAGTAAAATTATGCATGGCAACTACATAAGGACAAAAATTAGAATGTTATCCATAACACAAAAGAAAGGAAACTCTACTGATGTCAGTTTATTAAGAAATACTAGAAGTAACTAGTTGTTGCACGGCACATTTATAATGTCATTTTGTAGTATCTTTGGATACTATTTTGTAAACTAGCTGAGTAATCCGAGCCAAGCTTGGGCTGATTTATGAAATGTCGTATACCATAAGTTTTAAAAATTGTATTAATGCCTAACGCATATCATGAGACAAAAATACATTTACAACATAAAACATATCTTATTTGGCTATAAAGAATAACCTTATTACCTAAATTATTCACAACGAACTTAAGTA
This sequence comes from Escallonia herrerae, assembly GCA_033070095.1. Classification (NCBI taxonomy): domain Eukaryota; kingdom Viridiplantae; phylum Streptophyta; class Magnoliopsida; order Escalloniales; family Escalloniaceae; genus Escallonia; species Escallonia herrerae. Next base: position 219,563 of record JAVXUP010000452.1, read on the forward strand.
AAATATCAAATACAGAATTCACTTGCATTACTCCTCAACTTTCAATTATTAAATAGTATTGTTTCTTTAATTAGGCTGCATGCAATTATTATGAGACATTTGCCTTCTTTAAGCTTTTACTTTAAGTTGTCAAGTAGTATTTCAAATAAATATTGGCTTAGCACTTAAAGAAGTAGAATACATGCTGGTGTCATATAGAGCTAAATAGCGAGTACGATTGTAACCCGATCAGGCATCTCGCCTCAATTGTAAATGTTATGTATGAATTTAATTCTTTAACTTTTTAGGATTTTTAAGGTGTCACTTATGTTTATGGGGTTATTATAACAATTAAGTAGAAATATAAAAAGAATAAAGTTGCATTTCAAATTTAACAGGATTTTTTTATACACCTTATCATTTTCAAGTAAGTTATTACTTTTTGCAAAAATGACTTCAACAGGACAACTATTTCTCCACCGGTTATTTGGCCATCCATGTCGCCATGTCGTCTTGTGAACGACCTAGATTACACTCTCACACACTTAACCGCAACTCGTTGTAGGGGTTAGTCATTTTTCGAAAATGCCCTCCTGTCTAACCGCTATAAAGTGTAGCGTTTAAACGCTACAAAAAATATGGGTTAGGGAGACTCTGAGCTTGGCATCTCCTGCTTTATCTATTTCATCTCCCACCATTTCCATCCAACACCAAATCCCAGACACCATGCACTGGGAAAAAGTTATAACTGTTAACCCAATCTAAGGTTTGTAATTGCAACTCTTAACATGACTTTTCCAAGAAAAATCAGAAAGAGTGAAATTGATGAAAACAATTTATTACACCCAAAAAAAAAAGATGAAAGAATACTGTTGGACGTCGAAGATGGTACTAGCAGCACCGGCATCGCTGGGGCTGTCATTGGCACCGCCAATACCACACCCATTCGACCCGTTCACCCCCAAAAATTCCCAAGACCAAAATACCCAACATGCACAACCCACCGTACCCACGACCACCCACCAATATTGTACCCATATCGAGCCACCCACCCAAGGCCACCGTCAAACAATGCCACTGCCAACACCACTCATACCCATCAAACAATGCCACCGCCAATAGCCATCCACCACCGTAACCCACCCTACAATGCCCCCACCAACACAACCACTACCGTCCCACAAGCAACCACCTACTTCCACAAAATACAGAGAGAGGAGATAAAAGATAAAACCACCACGTAAATCCACCGGTACCATAGTCGGAGCAACAGAATGACCGAGATTCTTATAGGTCATTGCCAGAATAACCGAGATCTATGCTAGATCTCAGCCAGGTGGTTTTGGCTCAGATCCGGCATGGACCTCGGTGGTGGCGATACGGCTGTGCTGCGGATGCCGATTCTTGTGATAGTTTTGTGATTTTTTTTGGTGTCCGGGATGGTGATGTTGGTGGTGGTAAGATTTTGATGTTGTAGAGGTGGTGGCAGTGTGGGAAGAGAAGAGAAGAGCCAAAAAAAAAGAGAAATATAGAGAGAGAGAACAACAAATGAGAGGAAATGAAAATCAGACAAGTGAAATGGAGGGCATTTTTTAAAAAATGCTAACCGCTCCTCTTAGGGGCAGTAAAGCGAAAACCTCTTTAAAAAAAAATTCATCTTGGCCGTTCACTAGGCGATGTGGACATCCAGCTAACTTGTGGAGAAATAACTATTTCTCTACCGGTAGATGTGGATCAACTTCCATACATATATATATATATATATATATATATATATATATATATATATATATATATATATATATATATATATATGTGTGTGTGTGTGTGTGTGTGTGTGTGTGTGTTTCTTTACTTCTTATAAGATGCTATTAATGAGGAATTTTCATCGTGGATATATGATTTATATTCATATCAGTTAAAATTAAGTCTTAATAAGTTAGTTCATTAATTAGTTAGACTTTCAGAATATTTAGAATTATTCTTTTAATTATATAAGGCTTACTGATATGAAAATTAACTTATCAAGAAATCAGGACCTCATCCAAGGTAATATTCAAGATCCTTAAAGACATTTATAATATTTTTAATTTTATTTCACATTGAAAACATAATGCTACGATGTGTCAAGCAAAGAAGTTATCTAATTTGATATCGTGTCACGCAAAGAAGCTATCTTGCTTCGCTTTATATATTACATAGATTACAGTAGCTTTATTATTTTAGAAAGATGGTTAGATAAAATTGAATGTCATTTCAATACGTACAAAAAATATTATAATCACGAATTATAAATGACTATTGTTTTGTACATCTATGTACGTAATCTGCCATCAACTTAGGAGATGAAAAATGCAATTCACTTGCTTCTTAGAAAAATTTCACTTTCTCTTTTTTTTTTCTTCATAATAATAGAAATATTAATTTGAAAGACTTCAAACAATCCAGTTTATAGCAAGCTCATGAAGGCAAGAAAATCGACACGCGCATACACAGACGATATCCCCATACGGTGGGCAAATTCACTTTGGTTCACTTGATTCTTATAATTAAATTTTTTTGGTCATAATAATATAAATATATACATTTGAAAGACTGCAAACAGTTAGGTTTACAGCAAGACCATTAAGTCAAGAAAGTCGACAAGCACTTACATGGACAACATCTCCATTCGATGTGCATCAACAGAAGAAACCATGAAATTCTAACTGAAGGACATGAAACGATATCAACGTACTACTAACAACAGTAAAAAAAACTTAAGTAATATATGTGTCATTCTAAGACAAAGATAGCCATGATAAAAACCAACAAATAAATCAAAGCAGCTACGATTAACCATAACTAAAGGATAAAGCCAAGTAACATAACAAGAAGTCAAGCACTGAAACCTTAACTACACGCCGACACTAAAGGCCAGCACGTTGGCAACATCTCAGAGCCTAAGAGCCTACACTTGCCAACACATAACCACGTGCCCCAAGGCCACCTTTACCGTACGCCCAAGGGCGCGTGCGTCACCACCACCACCACCACCACCAGTTGCAAGTCATACGTTGCCACCTGCCAAGGCCGGCCACTGCCACTGTCAGCCACCACTCTACCATCTAACACCACAAGACACCAAAGAAGCCTAACCCGTGGGTTAACCTACACAAGCCCAATGTCGTCATGCCCTCGCTATCGAGCACCACTACTCAGACCCGACAACCTTGTCTACCCCAATGAAACCACCAGGTCAAAGCAACATACCACAACCATATCACCCGAGACCTAATCACACCAACCCATCGACGCCTAATCCAACAAAAAGGGGAGGGGGACCTAACTGGGAAGGGAAGGGGAAGAAAAGAGAGAATAAAAAAGTAACAAGTAAGAGTTTTTTTATCAGACTACCCGACCATCTAACCACATCCTCCTAAAAAACCGTGCCAGTCACCTTGAATTACCACCACACAATCCATACGCCCAATATAAGCAGGTGATAGCAACCTACCTGAACCTGAACCCGAACCCAAACCCACTAACAGATAGGACTAGCACCATTATTGAACAACCCACACTGACCACTTACAACCTTTACCAATATCACGCCCATATCACAGAAAATATGAAGCCGAACCCACCCGTACAACTCCAGTCTACAAAAACCTTGAGGCACCCAAATCCTAATCAAAACCTAGATCTACCACACCATACACAAACCCATAGCAAAAATCAACACACGAACCCATCACATGCTAAGGAAGCTGGCGGCTGCAGTGGTGACGCAACGAAGGAGGGTTTTTTTTTTGTCCTTCTATTTTAGAGAGAAGTTGGGGAGAAAGTTCTTAGAGACTTTCGACCATATCCATGCAGCTAGTAGTTTTGCTACGTAGGTAATTAACTTGATGCAATAGATTTTAGCAAGTTATTTACTGCTTCTAAGATAGTTTCTATCAATTTGATTGTCTTGCGCTTGACACTAATCTACTACATAAGCAGTATTGTAATATCCTGAACTTTGGGAGTGGGTTAAAATGGCTATCAGAGATCTAAAAAATAAACGAGTAATAATTTTAAGTGATACTCTGGTAGTAGTAGTATACATAAGCTTAAAAGAATTTTGGGACAAAATTATAATTTCAAAATCTCTGGGCGCCATTTGTAATTTTGGAAAAAAAACTTTGGGGTTTTAAATGCAAATTATATTTTTGGTGATGAAAATGACGAAGTGAGTGACAGTGTATGTTTCATTTAATTAAATTAATAAATATTAGAAGAATCTTGGGGCAGAAGTGCAAAATTTGAAACTTGAGGGGTCATTTTGTAAATTTTGGAACTTGAGGGGCCATTTTATAATTTTTGAAAATTAAGCCTTATGTGTCAATTTTTCAGAAATTTTGGTGTAAGGAGATGCCACCTCCAGTGACGACTAGTCTGATTTTTTTTTATTATGTTAATTTGGTTTTATCTTCAATGGAAAAAAAAGAGGGAAGCTTCGAATGAACAGTAACAGAAGAAGAGAGAGAGAGAGAGAGAGAGAGAGAGAAGATGGAGAAAAACAAAGCTTAGAGCTCGGTGCAAGATCAGAGAGAGATTTGGGAATGATTTCTCAAAGGGTAATTCTTCTACCCCTTAGTGTGTGTTTTTAGTGTGTTTTCCGGTGCTTAGTGTGTGTGTGTGCGCGTGCGCGTATAACTGTTGTGTGTCTGCTTGCGGGAACAGAGTGTGTTTTGGTGTAAGGGGTGTTTGCACCACAAAATATATTTTTGACTAATAAGTTCGCTTTGATTAAATGCCACTACATGACATTTACTTTTATTTATTTCTGAAGAGATAATGGAAGATTCAAGAAGTGAAAGAAACTAACTTTTGAAAATGTGTCATATTGATAAGGGATAAGTGTGGTTGGTTACTTATTAGTGGGTGATTATTTTCTAAGTGGGTAGATTATCTCTAAGTGGGTAGTTTCTTGTAATGGTAAGAAGTACCATTACAAGGAAGAAGTTTTTTTTTTCTACAAAGCCTCTAGTATATGTAGTGGATCAAGGAAGAAGTACAAAAGAATCAATCATCAACCAGAAAAATTAGTCTTTTTCTTTTGATTAGACTTTAGAAGCTTTTGCTGTCATCGATAGGAAGTTCAGTTTCCAGATTTTGGAAACATTGTTGTGTAAACTTTTGCAATCAATCGAAGCTCTCTTTATCATTTATGGGCGCGCTGTCTTTTACATCTGATTTTCATCTCTTTGTCGAAGTTTCTGGCTTTCAGAAGTCCCCAGGCCTTACGGGCAAAAAAGATCCCGCACTTTTAATATGTCATGCCGCCGGCGCACCGATCGATAGTGAGTTTGCCCAGCAGCGCAAACATTGGCACGCCCAGTGGGACCTTGTACCTGAAAGTGGGAAATGCCAACAATATGTTTCCAAGCAATTCCTTGGAATTTCAGGCACGATATGATGAATTATGGGCCGATTTCTGGGTAAATTTGATGAAATGCCGTACTTCGGCATCATTAGTGCCTAGAAATTTTAAACCATTGTCTCTTTCATTTTATATGAAATTGACAGTGGATGATTTAATGGAATTTTGATATGATCTAATGGATTTCATTGATGCAAACCATGGTCAGTCTATTCTACTATTGATTTTGGTAGATACCTCCAATGAATTATATTGGTTTGAAAATTATATTAAAATCTTGATGGGAATAGATCATCCATCCTTTTTAGAGGATGTAGATGATGAATTAAAAGAATGCTGGGCATTGATTCATAGAGTTGGATGGATGAGGAAAGAAGTTGAATTATTTCTTTTCTCGTTTGTTGGGGGTGAAAATTAAGAACCGATAGTTATTCTTTGGATAGTGAAAATAAAATAATGCCAAACATGACTGAAACAAAACAGTATTTTAAAGATGAAAGCAACCAATTCATGATTACTAAAAATCGCACGACTAAGTATCAAGAAGAGTCATTGCAAAATAGCCAACTTCAAGTGTTATCTCCAGAAAATTCAAGGGAGTTATTCGATGAATTGCGTGAAAAGTGCTTATTGTTGAGAAATCATTTGGATGCAATAATACAACTGGCTAATACTTACACCAAAAGTGGTGTGAGTAATTTTTGTACGATCAACATCATGCCAAAAATGGATGAAACAGTTGAACAACCATGTCCATTCTCATATGAGATTGATGTCAAAAGGATATCTAATTGATATGGCTGGGGGCAAGCTTGCAAGCCTATTGTGGCTAAAAGTAAAAAAGAGCCCTTTTCATGCGACATGTATAGCGAGTCAACTATGGCTATCGATTCAAAATTCCCTACTGTTAGTGAGTTTGAAGCTTTTGACATCATGAAAAATGATGAAGAACATGTATTTTGGGAGCCAATTAGTGTTATATTTTTTGGAGAAAGATACCCTATTTGGGTTTGTGGAGCACACCAAGGTAGAGTATTTATTTAATGGTTATTAAGAACTGCAAATATAGTCAAATATTATTTGTTTTATTTTTATCCTTACACTTTGAATTAAAGAAAAGCTCAATCGATTGGCTTATCAGTAGCCATTTTATATGTTAATTAGGTTAACGGTTTGACCAAAAATGGTCTTTATTTAGTAGTAGCTTGGCAAATGGTCATGGTTCATTTAGTGGCTTGGCCAACTATGGTCATTGACACAGGCATATGGAGAGCAAAAGCCAATCGATGGCCAATAGATAGTGAAAATGTCATCACTTTGAAGAATGCAAGCCTATCAATCGTGAAAGGCTATATATCAATAGTGAAAGTCTAATGATAGTGAAAAATGCTTTCCCTTTGAAAGACATAGCTCTTCACAATCGATAGTGAAAAATACAAGCCTATCGATAGTGAGAGACTGTCAATCGTGAAAGGCTATCGATCGTGAAATGCTATTGATCGTGTAAGGCTATCGATCGTAAAATGCTATCGATTGTTCCTGGCTATTGATTTTGAAAGGCTATGGACAATGAAAGGCTATCGATCGTGAAAGGCTATATATTGATCGTGAAAGTCTATCGATAGTGAGAAAATACTACCCCTTCAAAAGACATGACTCTTTGCAATTTTCAAATATTCAATTGCTTGAGCCAGGGGATAATGTTTGCACCACAAAATATATTTTTCACTAATAAGTTCACTTTACTTTTATTTATTTCTGAAGAGATAATGGGCAAGTTGGTTACTTTTATTTATTTCTGAAGAGATAATGGAAGATTCAAGAAATGAAAGAAATCAATTTCTGAAAATGTGTCCTATTGATAAGGGGCAACTGTGGTTGGTTACTTATTAGTGAGTAGTTATTTTCTAAGTGGGTAGTTTCTTGTAATAGTATTTTTTTCTACAACGCTTCTAGTATATATAGTGGATCAAGGAAGAAGCACAGAACAATCAATCATCAACCAGACAAATTAGTCTTTTTCTTTCTTTTGTTTAGACTTTAGAGGCTTTTGCTGCCATCGATAGGAAGTTCAGTTTCCAGACTTTGGAAACATTGTTGTGTAAACATTTGCTATCAATTGAAAGTTTTCTTCATCATTTATGGGCGCACAGTCTTTTACATTTGATTTTTATCTCTTCGTCAAAGTTTCTCGCTTTTAGGGAAGTCCCTAGGCCCTAGGGGCAAAAAAGATCTCGCACTTTTAATCTGTCGTGCCGCCGGCGCACCGATCGATTGTGAGTTTGCCTAGCAGCGCAAACAGGGGGTTACCAAGATGGGGTTTAGAGGTGAGATTGTGTATGATTCTAGTGTTTTTGAGAGTGATTGTAAGTTTGGGTGTGAAGAAATTGTGTGCAAAGTAATATCAGTGAGTGCCGTGAGTGTGTGTGAGTTGCAGGTGTGAGGATGTGGGTGTATATATGTTTAATCATGTGTTGGTGTGTGATTTTATGAAGTTAATGAGTAATTTAGGTGTTTAATGAGTGTAGTAGGTGTAGTGAAGGTGGGGTGCGAATTGATTTCGGCAAAGGGGGAAGAAGTTGAAGATAAGTGTGTGTTTAAAGGTGAAATAGTAGGTGCCATGATTTGAATAGTGACCGTAATTGTCACTAAAGATAAAAAAATGTTTTAGGTAGTCTTCTCATGAATTTTTATAAATAGTTCAGACCAAAATTAGACAAATTCCAAAACAGTAACCCCTAATATTTTTACGAGACGTATGATCTGAATTTTTTCGGGATTTTTCGGTATTCGCAAAGAATACTAAATTAGCGTATTGACTAAGAATTATTATTGAATTATTTAGTATAACAAACCAAGTTATTTTAATCTAAAAATTTTAGAGAATCATTTTTTATTGATGTGTTTCATATTATAAAATTTTGTGTCATTCTGAGGGCAATATGTATTTTTTGAAAAACTGGCCTTTTAGCGCTCTGTTCAGCCACCAATTCAGGATTTTCAGGTAAAATTTTTTAAAAATAGTTTTTAGACCAAATTTGAATTCAGGATGCTTAAAATATTATTTTAATATATTTTTGGGATTTTTTTGGTGCCAAAAATCCCAGGGGTATTTCGATAATTTGCACCCCAACGGGGTAGTTTGGTAATTTTGCCTATAAGAGGTATTTTGAGGTAAATTCACATACAGTAAGATTGTTTGAGTGATTTTACTTGCGGGAAGGCTGTTTTTGTGATTCAAGTGTAAGAGGAGGGTATTTTGGTAATTTGCCACCCCAGGGGGTATTTTAATAATTTGACCTAAGAAAGGTATTTTTGGGTAAAATTACGTACAGTAAGGTTATTATAGTAATTCTACTTACGAGAAGACCATTTTGATAACTTAAGTCCGGGAGGAGTATTTTGGTAATTTTACACCTATAAAAATTTTGGGTATATTACATACGCGGTGAAAGAGGTTCTTTTTGAAAGTATGTTTGAGTCCATATTAAGTTATAATATTGTACTGTAGACTGTGTTCTAATGATTTGATTATTCCGTTTAGGGTAAAACTAAAGACTTTTCGCTTTGGATAATATATCTGAATCCTGTGTAAGGACTTTCGTCTGAACCCTTCTTTTGATAACCCGTACTCGTTACTACTCATTTGATCTACTTATGGCTAATGTCGAACTTTGAATTATGTACTGATATCAGGATGTTATTGCCTAGAAAATCCCAATGTTAAACCTTCATCGATTATTTAAAAACATTGTGATGCTTGTCTGTATTGCATGCTGAGCAAATTTGATAATTGTTTGTATCTGTTCTTTCGAATTGTTGTGCCTAAATTCGATAACTATTCGCAATCGTTTTGCTATTTATTTGTGAATTTTCTTCTGGAATTCTGAACAATGACTTATTTCGGTATGTTATAGTTATTGAAATTCGATCTAATTTTGGTGAATTGAGCTTATGTTGACGCTCATTGATATTGTTGATTTTTCTGTGTTGACTTGGGCATCCGTTCTGTGGGGAGGTAGTATAAGGCTGGTTTGAATCTTGCATGAAACGCAAGCTAGTAGCGAATGCGACTAGTAATTATTATGGTACATTATGCATGTGTACACTACCAACTTTACCTGAGCTTATGTTGACGCTGATTGATATTGTTGATTTTTCTGTGTTGACCAGGGCATCCATTCTGTGGGGAGGCGGTATAAGGCTGGTTTGAATCCTGCATGAAATGCAGGCTTGTAGCGAATGGGACTAGTAATTATTATGGTACATCATGCAGGTGTACACTACCAACTTTACCTGAGTGGCATCGTAACCGCCCATGATCAACATTGATTTTTTATTTATCTGCACCATATGTACCATGATTGCTACGAAAATGACTAAGAAAGGATTATCTTAAATGGTTTGAAATCCCTCGAGAAAGCTTTGTTGTATTTTAAAAATGATGACTTTGGAAATCATCTTTTATTGATCATTTTGGAACCCGTGGTGATTGTATTTGTCTATTTTGGTATTTATTTATGATGAATTTTGATCATTTTGAGAATCATTGAGTTTTGATTGTTCAAAGTGTTTTGGAAATCATCGTCGGTTGGCTTCTTTGGAATCATGTTATAATCCTTTTTTAGTCCATGTACGACCTTACTGAGCTCTCAAAAGCTTACCCTTCGTTTGACTCTCTTCTGCAGGTGATGATTAATAGTAGATTGCTCGTGAATAGGTTAGAGACTGTGTGAGGTTCTGGGGAGCCCATCACTACTGTATCGTAGGACCCCTACACGGGTCGGTTCTGTCAACTCGTACTATATGTGTTTGAGGGTGTAAAGAAAACCTAGGTTTAATAGTTCAAATTCAAGCAGTTTTGTAATCTTGTATTTGAAGAATTTAAGATGATATCGGATTAATTGTTTTGAAGTATGTGTTAACCTTGTATTTGAAAATTTTGAGATGATATCGAATTTGCAGGTTTGATGTGATCCGGCAGGTAAATGTTCCGGGAGTTTGGGGTGATGGAGCTTTGAATTTTTGGGGTTACAAGTATTAAGGTTTAAACAATAAACCTCATATATATATATATATATATATATATATATATATATATATATGTTTCTTCATTCTAATGCTGTAAACATATTATCATAGATGGCGGGAGTTGAGAGGCTCCAGAGTCAGGTGAAGCCAATCATGTATGATATTTGCAGTATATATTCCTTTTTTTTGTTGAGTGCAATATTTCGATAGGAGATCCAGACGTACTTCGCATGATCAATGCTCAACATGCAGTTGAAGCAAACCGGTTCATCAACTAAGAGTGCTTAATGTTTTTTAAGAAGCTTATAGGAGGATATTCTTGTAGATGCCAGCTGTACCTTTATCCATTAGATACGAGTTCTCCATGTCTTAATCTTACTTCAGTGCATCATCTCAGTTACTACTTTTGTGTATTTACATTCGTTGTTTCCTTTTGGACACTAGAAACACTTCTGATGTAATATTTCCCCTTTGATAAACACAATTCTACTTCAAAATAATTAAGAAAGAACATTTGTGGTCAGGAACCATGTATGCATGATCTATTTCATATTTATAAAGGTAAATACTAATGGGTAGCTACAGGATGACCGGACTACAAATTGAAGGCACCTAACATTGTTCACATGCCATGGTGAAGGAAAGAGCATCTGCTGTCGATAGGGTCTTTATTTGGAGTGGTGATGAGCATAGCTCAACTCGGGTCAAAATGGCAATTTTAATGCTCAATGTCTTCCATAGTTAAGATTCAGTAGTATGCATTGCCTAAGCATGCTTGAAATGTAAGGAAACAACATGGAGACAAACGAGACAAAGACGAGCTTATGGCTAATGGGGATACTAAAAAAATAGAACCTGTTACTCATCTTTGTTAGTAAGTTGTTAATTTTTGTTTTTACTAAAGCTCATTTGACTATTTCTTAATCTGTAATTGTCTCATTCTTTCTTCTTTATAGTAGTTTATGACTAAAGAGAAAATAGTATAAATTATAATTTAAAGGAAGTAGGTTCATAATATACGTGGAGGCATCACGAAAATACTAATTCAAATTGAATGGATTCAAAATGATGTTCACAAAGAATGCAGTCTGGGTCCAAAGTCAAGTGTGTGGATGTGGAATAAAGCAAGGATGGAACAAGGACAAAGACCAAGGCTTCTCAGATAGTGCCTACGGAGTGGCAGTGATTTGAGGGCAAAGGCACAGGGTAATTACACGACTATAGTCAGTATTTAATGTTTAGGTCCAGAATCAAGGTCTGAAGTCAGAATCCTGTGTGTTTCTCTATCTAGAATCTTGTAGTTATGGGGTTACAGAGTGAGAAAGTGAGCTTTAATAAATGAGTTCAAGTCCTCTAAAATGAAACCCAAAGTTTACTATTTCTGGGCATAGATATGCCTATGTCATTTGGCCAAATTTGGCACCCCATGCGAGTGACACCTTATTGAAGGGGCCACAAATTTTGGTGCTCCACGGTCTATCGGATTTCATATTCATCCGGTAACCCCACATAGGTTTGCTCTGCCTCTCTGAGAAGATTGGCTCACACAACGCTAGTATGGCCTGAGAACCCCTTGATCTAGCTACTAGTCAAAATCCCTACTGAGTCGCATAGGGGCTTGTGAGACAGAGAGAACCTGACCGTGGTGGGGAAGGCCCTATGCTCAACTGCTAGGCTCAGTAGGCCGATGCCTCTAAAGAGCTCCTCCACTGCGAAGACAACAAAGTCTTTGTGGTTTGAAAATGCTTTGATTAGAGTGGAATGATCAAGGGTGATAGTCCCTAGGGCTGCCGATAAAGAGCTCTCAGTTTCAAAGCACATAGACTAGTCACATAGTAACCTTAGTGAAGATGGTTTCTTAGAAGAATCGCCTATCCTGCAAGTAATTATACCGGAGCACTCAGAGGGCACCAAGGTAATATTCTAGAGGAATGGCCGACCCGATGGGCTGAGGTAGTTTCTGAAAGAAGTTGCCTAGCCAACATGACAAGGTAGTGTCCCAGAGGAGTCGCTTACCCGATGGGCCAAGTAAGTGTCCGAATAGGTCATCTACTTGGCAGAAAGGGAGGGGAAGTCTTCATGCCAGAGCACTTGGAGTTCCCTGGCAAATATAATGTCTTGGAAGAGTTGTCTATCCTTGTGATGAGTCCTTGTGCTGTAGCGCTCATAACGTGCCAAGGTAGTGTGTCGGAGTAGTTGCCTACCAGGCGGGATGGGAGTCCTCATGTCAAAGACCTTAGTGCTCCCTAATGGTGATAGTGTCCCAGATGAGTCATTTATTACCACGATGAGTCCTTGTGCCAAAGCACTCAGGGTTGGCCAATGTAGTTTTTAGAGGAGTCACCTACTTGACGGGCCAAGGTCGTATCCCAAAGAAGTCCCCTACCTGGTGAGAAGGGAGTCCTCATGCCTAAGCACTCGAAGGTCCATAAGGTATTATTCCAGAAGAGCTGCCTATCCTGAGGATGTTGAGTCCTCATGCCTAAGCACTCGAAGGTCCATAAGGTATTGTTCTAGAAGAGCCGCCTACCCTGAGGATGTTGCGCACTTTGGAGAGTGGTTTGAAGCATGTCCCACAACCAGTGTTATTAAAAGCGCGCCTAGGCGCAAGGCGCGCTCAGGCACACAACCCGCTCCTTGCCTAGGCTAGGCGTAACGCGTTCAAGTAGGCGCGCGCCTTGTGAGCCTAGGCGCCCAGGTGCTAGGCGCATAGCGGGGCGGGAGGTGCGACTGTCTCCGTGCGTCCCCAAATCCAAATCAATTTCACTGTTTGTCCTTGCTCCGGTGACCTCGTCACTCCTCGTCCTTTCTTCGGTGACCGGTGGCCGTCGTCGCTGCCATTGCTTGTCCCCTCGCTGCCTTCACCGACTGCTAGTTGCTTCGCTGCCTCTGTCGACACCGTGGCGCTGCTCTTGCCGCTGCTACTCCGCTGCTCCACACCTCCACCCCATTGGTCTCTCTCTCTCTCTCTCTCTCCCTCCCTCCTTCACTCCGTCGTCAGACTGTCACTCCCGGCCATGAACACTGAGACAGTCTCTCACTTTGTATTGATTCCTGTAGAAATTTTGGTTGTAGTGTTGTACTTGTACATACCTGCTTGCTTTTGTAGATAGCTGGAATTATACATTACTTACACGATTACACTTGAATAATTATCCATGTACTTGTGTGTCTGATCCACGACATTGCTATTTCTTGTTTTTTAGGTTAATATTGTTAAGCACAAATAGCTATTGTTAATTATTATGTTCTTAATTTTTTTAAATGTAATTTTATTGTTTTAATGCACTATTATTTAATTATTTATATTTATTTTAATTTTGCGCCTCAATTCGAAAAGGCGCACGCCTGCGCCTTGCGCCTAGGCTCCAGGACCTCTTGCGTCTTAGGTGCGCCTGCGCCTTTAATAACACTGCCCACAACCAACAAAAGGTGTGCATGGTGTGATGAAGGATGAAACAACGGTGAGGGTATGGTAGTGTGACAAAGGGTTTTGGGGCATAATTGTATGAGTGGCATGGCGGTGCGTGTTGGGATGTGCAGGGTGTCAGGGGCACGCTTAATGATGGCCCAGGGTGCGGTCCCTAGATGTTGTGTGGAAACACATGACATGGTGATAACGCATGAGTGTGATGGAGTGAAGGAGTGTCGGGGCCACGTACAGAAAGAGGTAGTGTTCATGTGTAGATGGGCATCTTGCTAGGGGACAAATGGGTCGAGACGGTGCTCTGACACAATCAAGGTCGCGGCAACCACCATCATGCCAGGGACACGTGATGCAAAAACGGTGCATGGGGGCAGTTGGGCATTGTGGCGATTATGTGTGACAATGGGGGTCGTGCCGTGGGCACATGATATTTAGATGGCGGTCAGGCATGGCTAGGTGTCATGCCGAGTGTTGTGTCGGGGGTGCATGATGTAGAGATGATGCTTAGGCGTGATCGGGAGTCATGGAAATCGGATGAGACCACGGGCATTGCACCGGGAATAAATTTACGCGGAGATGATGCTCAGGTATGGTAGGGCATCGCGATGATTGGCGTGGCACCGCGGCTATGAAGGTCATGGAGCATGCAATTTCCAAAGGGAAGAGTGAACAAGGGGTGAGAAAAGAGTTTCCAAAAGATAGGGGAAACCAAAAGGGGAGGCAAGGGATCCCTCGAGTGGTGAGGAGATGAATCCCCAGGAGAGGGTACCAAGGATGGAGCCTCCAAGGGGCAAAGAGAGGGAAGGAGCACAGGGAAAGGAGCTTCCGAGGAGTGAGGAAGGAAGACCCACAATGGAAGGAAGCCCCCTAAGGGCAAGGAGGGGAGCTTGGGCCAATCCCTTTAGAGGAAGGCCTCAGGCCGACCCTTCCGGAGAAGGCGCACCGTTGATTCTATCACTTAGAATATTTTTGTGCCGGATGTGTGGTAGTGACTTAGCGTGTGCCTTGGGCTGACCGACTTAGTAGCATTGAACTTGGCCTGTTAAATACTCATTAATGTGTCGGGGAAGCGTTATTAAGAGCGGTTAAAAATGTATAGCTAAGATGGACTAGCAACAAATTAAAAATTGACCAAAGCTGCCCATTAATCTTGGTAATATCTGCTATCTAGTCAACTACTCATTTAGTTGTCAATTTCCATGAAGACAGCAATACTTGATGTCTCTTTGTTGTCTATATACATGCACGTGTCTTCTGACATAACAACAACAACAACAACTTAAGCCGGTTCTTTCAAGAGCTCCAAACAAGAAGGAGGAACATCTCCCCAAGTGTTTGTAGTCAAGCTATCAATAGCAGTCCTAATCAGTAACTCAGCCTTAATTTGTTGAATTCTCATTTCTCAATGATTATATACCCCAACAAAAGATTGTCCTCATTACGAATGTTAAAATAATGATCTAACATTTTGGATCAATGTTTTAGCGGTTTAAAATTTTAAAGTATATGATAACTTAATATGACATTAGAGGTCTCGTTGTACAAAGTCTTCTGTTCTATTGTTTCCGCTTGCAGATTTGGTCTTCCATTTTGTTGTTTAATTGATAGTGGTGCACATTTCTCTCTTATTAAATTCTCTTCGCGTTCAATTCACGGACTTACCATAAGAGAGTGTCAAAACATAATATACGTGTTGAATCTATTTTTTTAACCGTCTAGCCTCTTAGAATAGACAATAACTTTAACATAAAACCTTTGACTCGGGCTTACAAAAAAAATCGTCCATATAATAACTAATAGCAACTGTAAAATAGAGACAACGCGCACAACACATTGTGAAGAACCAACACGTTGTTGTTTCCGCTCTCTCGTATTCCTCAGGCTAAAACTATGGACATGCTTGCATTGCTAACGTCGTCAAGCTGTAGCAGAAATACTAATTTAATGAGAAGTATACAAAGAGTTTGCTCCTGGAGTTGCTGTTGCATTGCATTTCATTCCATGTCTCACTTCTTTCTTTCTAAATCTGATCCTTGCCTGGAAATTTTCCGGCAGCCACCTGCAGGATGAGAGCTGCTTTGGCTCTGATAAAAATACTAGTCGTCGTTCACACGGTTGTAGCGGACACATCCACCACACCATTCCACGACTTCTTCCCGAAGGAAAGAGATGCTTTGAGGCAACTGAGGGATGTCGTCAATTCTACCGCCAACTTGCACCATAACTGGACGGGTCCGCCCTGTTTCCAAGACCAGAGCCAATGGGTCGGGATCATGTGCTCGAACTGGCACGTAACACACCTTGTTTTGGAAGGAATAAGCCTCACAGGTTCCCTCCCCCCTGCTTTCTTGCAAAACATAACCTTCTTGACTATACTTAGCTTCAAAAGAAACTCCCTCTATGGCACGCTTCCCAATCTCACCAATCTTGCGTACCTGCAAGTGGTGCGCTTCTCACATAATAGCTTCTCGGGTTCAATTCCCTCCGAGTACGCTGAGCTCCCAAAGCTCACCAAATTTGAGCTGCAAGGAAACAACATTGATGGTCCAATCCCGCCTTTTGATCAACAAACTCTGACAGATTTTAACGTCTCCTACAATCGTCTTGAAGGTCCAATCCCAAAAACCAGCATCCTGCAAAGCTTTCCAGGTAGCTCCTATGAGCATAATTCGGGTTTGTGTGGAACCCCTCTTGGAATACCTTGTCCAGTTTCTCCTCCACTTCCAGTTCCTTCCCCCGGTGCTCCACCAGGAAAGAAGGAATCTCTCCAAGTATGGAGTATCGTATTGATTGCTGCTGCAGCTGCGCTTATTCCTTTCTCGGTCATGCTTGTTTTCTTGTGCTACTATAGGAGAGTCCAGGAAAAAAATACGCAAGCAGAGCAAGAGCCGGGTATGACAGATGTATCACAATCTGAGCTTTAAGTGTATGCCTATGTTGCTTAAAAGATAATCCGAACTTTCCAAATATCCCCGAAGAGTAGACATAAGAATAACGGTTGCCCTTACCCTCCCTTACGTTAGACAGATTTGGCTCCAAACTGAGTTGGTTCCTTTAGCATTAACTTTTTGGTCATTACACCGTACGCCGTTTGCTTGCCCTGCGTGGTGCTAAAAGTTTTTGAGGTTCGAGTGACCTTTATAGAATCCCTAGTTTGAGGGACTCTTGATTCATTGTTAGCTAGCTAGTTCCATAGTCACCAGAGTTCCAACTCTTGATGCTGTTCCTTGTTTTGCATTCCTAATTAAATCTTCTTCAAGATCAGAGCTACATTGCGCATTGCAATCTAATGTCGAGTTACATTCTTGTTCCCATAGGAGAGGGTTCTATGGATCACGTCGAGAAGAAAATGCACTGGTCTGACGGCAGCAAGGATCCAGAGAAGACCGTAGAATTACAATTTTTTGACAAGGATAGACCCGTGTTCGACTTGGATGACTTGCTAAGGGCATCTGCTGAAGTGCTCGGGAAGGGTAAGCTAGGGACTACCTACAAAACAGTTCTGGAATCCGGTCTTGTTGTTGCCGTCAAGAGGCTAAGAGAGATGAATGCTTTGAGTAAAAAGGAATTTATCCAGCAGATGCAGTTACTCGGAAGGACGAGACATGAAAACCTAGTTGAGATTGTTTCTTTCTACTATTCCAAGGAGGAGAAACTGGTTGTCTACGACTTTGTTCCCGACGGAAGCTTATTCGAGCTATTACACGGTTAGTTCTTTTTTATTCCTGCCCTTATAATATAAGAGCTAGTACATCACATCCTAATCAAACTTAAGTCTAGTGACCTTGTAAAGATGTTTGTTGCAAAATGAAGATATTCCAAAGAAGCAAGCTTTGAAAAAATAACCGTATGAAAGAGAGGATCATAATTTTGATTTCAATTTTGACCCCTAGCCTGAAGTTATACATCCGAAAAAGAATATCCGACCTTCTTAGAAAAATTTCTGACGAGTGTTTGGTGACAGAAAGCAGAGGAATTGGACGAGTACCGGTAAGCTGGAGCACAAGATTGTCAATCATCAAAGACATTGCAAAGGGTCTCAGTTTCCTGCACCAGTTCTTAGCTTCTCACAAAGTGCCTCATGCCAACCTCAAATCCTCCAACGTACTTATCCAACGCATCAACCAAAACCAGTACCGTTCAAAGCTTACAGAATTTGGCTTCTTACCTCTCTTGCCATCGCGAAAATCCTCGGAACTGTTAGCAATTCAAAAGTCTCCCGAGTTTGGTCAAGGGAAAAAGTTGACTCACAAAGCAGACGTTTATTGTTTTGGCATCATACTTTTAGAGGTCATAACTGGGAAGATCCCGGGCGCACTCTCAGACGAAGGTGATGAAGGTGAACATCATGATCTTGCGAATTGGGTTCGGATGGTTGTGCATAGTGATGGGTCAACCGATATACTGGACATGGAAATAGTTGCTGCAAAAGACGGATACGAGGAGATGCTGAGGCTCACAGAGTTGGCTCTCGAGTGTACAGACACAGCACCAGAGAGAAGGCCCAAGATGTGTCAAGTGTTGAGAAGAATAGAAGAGCTTGAGAAAACCAGTCATGACCTACAAAGAGAATCGTGACATAGCTGCCTCACTACTTGTTGATTTATACATACACAATTCTTTTGAACAGCTATTTTGTGTTGGACAAGAACCAACTAGTTTCATTGATTGTTTCTTCCTTTCCTTTCTCGCTTTCACGTACAGAGTATTCCTCGTAAAATTGCTAACGCTTTGTTGGGAAAGCAAATTTGTTGCGTTAGTTTTCACATTTCTAAATTTGTTTAAAAGATTTTATTTTAGGAATTGTATAGTAACACATTTTATTTTTTTAATAGCAAATTTAAGTTTCACATTCAAATAAAGTTGTTTTTTGATTATCAAATCTAAATAGCTACGTATCATTCTTTGTTTGCACAAACCCAACCCT
The DNA here is from genome assembly GCA_033070095.1 of Escallonia herrerae. Taxonomy (NCBI): domain Eukaryota; kingdom Viridiplantae; phylum Streptophyta; class Magnoliopsida; order Escalloniales; family Escalloniaceae; genus Escallonia; species Escallonia herrerae. Next base: position 238,334 of record JAVXUP010000452.1, read on the forward strand.
CCTTTGTTTCCTTTGTGTACACAAACTTCAAACGCACAAAGCCCCCTTGCTTCCCTTACATAAACCCCACAAGGATAAAATAAATATAGGATTAAATACAAAACTGTCTCCAGTGATATACACATATTTGAAGTTCACTCCTCGTAATTCAACTTTTGCTATAATGTTAATTGAAAAAAATTCCAAACGAGTCCAAAATGCAACATCTGTCTATTTTTAGGTGTTAAGTTTGGACGTGCTGCAGACATACTCTTCTCTCAGGGGCAAATCAGTACAATCACCACCCCTAACCAACCATTGCAAACCACTGCTTGCAACCACCACCATTGCCTGCAACCACCACCATTGCTACTTCGGACGTAGAAAGTAAAAAATAGACCATACCGTGAAATATATGACAATAGATAAACAAGCTTCGATCTACTCTCTTGTTTCTTTCGCTCTTTCTACCTTTCTACCAGGTTCATAAAAATCATGGCCCTGCAATTGTGGTATACAATCAAAGAATTAATCATAGTAACCGTCAAAGAATCCATCACAAGTTTTTTTCCCTAAATAATATTATTTTATAACTTAATCACCATAATACTCCATTTTCAACCTTATTTACCCGCATACTACACTTCTAGAAATCGAGGTTTTGAACAACGTTTATTAGAGTAGAAAATGCCCTTTTGAAACACGTTTTTCATTTTTTGTCCTTTTCTGCCTCATTTCTCAAAATCCAAGAAAACTTAACAAAATAAAAAGAAACGGTAGGAAAAAAAGGCGCGCGTTTGGAACTCTGCATTCTGAACCCGATTTCCTCTTTCCCTCCGTCTTCCTTCTTCTTTCTTCCTTCCTCCTTCCCCCTTCCCCAGCACTTGCTCACGGCTAGGCTACACCCATAGTGCACAAGTGAGTTTTCTTCTTTATCCTTTCTTTCTTTTTTCTTCCTTCTTACTTTTTCTTCTGCGTCCTCTGTAAACATCATTGCTGGGTATTCCAATTTTAGGATTAGGGCAAAAGTTCAAGCTCATTGGATAGGGGGTCTGTTGGGATTAGAGCAAAATTTGAGAGGTCCAGTTAAACAACATCTGTGGATCCACCCAATTTAGCAACGTGAGTCCTCCTCTATGTTTTTCTTTGCACCAATTTTTACAGGTTGTTACTGACATGGTTGTGAAATTTGGAAATTGTATTCAACAAGTTCTTGAGCTCAGATGGTGTAGGAGAAGATGGTTTGATAAGGTCTCTTGAAACGGGATCAAGAGACCTTCTATGTTATGCCTTGTCTGTGTAAGATGATAGACAAGTGTGCTATATATATATATATATATATATATATATATATATATATATATATATATATATATATATATATATATATATATATATATATATATATATATATATATATATATATATATATATATATATATATGGGAGCTGATTCGTTGATAGCGCTAGTAAAATAAGAGAAGTTGCAAGTGCGATCTGGCCGTCCATCCTGAAGCTGTCAGTCGTTCGCTACACAGTGTAGCGGACGGTCCTTTTTACCAGATTGTCCCTCCTCCTTCGTCCGCTATACCGTATGACGGATAAATTTTTTGTCCAGACATGTGATAGTCAAAAAGTCGTCCACTACACTTTGTGACAGACGACTTTTTGACTGACACGACGGAGTCAATGTCTCATCAGTTTTGACCCCCCACGACTGTTACGACTGTTACTTTGTCCTTATCCACCCCGTCCGCTACATTATGTAGCGGACTGGCAAACACTGTCCGCTACATTTAGCTACGGACGTTTCATATATATACCCAAATTTTTACTCACAAAATTTTCTAGCAGCATTGGCAAGCAGATCTGCGCAATTTCTTCCCAAGAAGTTCTTTAATCGTCTAATTAATCACGTAAGTTCACAAAACCAATCATTTATTTGTTCATAATCTAGAGTTCTGATGAGTATGGCATTTTATGCATGGTTTTGATTATGTATTGATGATGTGCTAGCGTTTGTCAATATATATATATATATATATATATATATATATATATATATATATATATATATATATATATATGCTGCCATGCTAGCGTTGTATGTATTATGCATGTGCTTTGCTTATATGTATCATGCATTGTGCGAGCATTTTTCATAATTTCAGTTGCAAAAAATAGATTTTAATCCTAGACCAGAAGATCCCTCCGTATTATACGACCAAGCAAACCATATCAGTACGCTCATATAGGATGGTGAAGTAAGATACTTATTTTATCAACTTTTTTTTATTTTCAGGAACATTGTACATCTATAGCTTTGCTTAAATTTTATTTATTTATTCGTAGGAAAGAGAACTTCTCAACACAGTAGAGGTATCCGATAATTTTGAAGTGTGAAAATTGAACGAATACTCGTTGCTCGTCGTCAAGTTTATAATCGAAGGTAAACTGCGGGTCCTCCATCTGCATCCACTTCAATATGCGCATTGTGGATTGAGCATCATTAAGGCCATACACAACTCGTCTTTGGGTTCGGACCACGTTATGAACATCTGTCATGTTAAAGTTTAAGTTTTGAATTCTCCCAGCCTGTTCAGCAAAAACATTAACTATGTCGGTAGGTCCTATCCCCGCATTGCTCATTGTGAATTAGGCTCCTTGCGACCTTACCTATCTTCTTCTGTTGATGCATCTGACTCACCTTAGAAGGGTTTGCTAACGGGTGATTGTGTGCCAGTTCTAGACTAGTTATAAGCCAATGATCTTGTTTGGGTTTACAGCTTACAAACATCTTGACCCGGCAATTCGTGCTCACAAAATAGTCCCGTCTTCTACGCGAATATCCTAGTTCGTCATCACTGTCATCATTGCCTACGTGTGTCTCATTTTGCAGTGGGTTTCTGCCCCTATGACACTCGTATAAGCGAGAGCATATTTTTTTGTTATGTTGCTTGTTCTTGTAGTCTTTATTCTAATGCTAAAACCAACCCTCAATGAATACGGTTGAAAACATTCTTCGGCTTCTTCCAATGTTTGAAATGTTAGTCCTAGATACAGATCACTAGCATCTACGGGGGTGTTGGAGCTTGCCACGAAATCAAACATTGTGAAACAAGACCTATGTAGAAATAGATTATGCTTAACTATCAAATGGTGTTTCTTGAACACCTTCATGAATAGACTAATTTAGGATGACAAATATACCAAACATAATCTCAAAAGTGTCTCCAATTTAATAATTATTAATTTATTGAACATATCAAATTAAAATTACTAAGATAAATAGGCAAATTCATCATGCCAAAACACAACAAAAATAATCTCCTAATTAATTTCTTGAATTTAACTATAATAAATTTTTTGAAGTTAACGAATTTCAAAAAATTCAATTTTAACTATAATAAATTTGTTTGAAGTTAACAAAGTAATATCTTGAATATCACAAATTATAACTACATTGATGAATATAGTGATAAATCCCAAAGAAAACTATATATTCATCCAAAAAAATTATACTTTATCAAGTGTTCACCATTCAAAAACTTACCTTGCTTGAGAGAAGCTTCAAGCAAGTGTTACTCGAAGCTTGAAGGGAGCTGAAAATGGAAGCAAGTGAATCTCAAGGAGATGAAAATGCTAAAAGAGCTGAGAGTGAGGGAAGTGCGTGCAATATTGTCCGCGATACTGTATGGCGAACATTATTGGGGATAACTCTGACGTGTGCAGAAATAAACGTACAGAAATTAAGTGATGTGTGTCAGTCGTGTTAGTCAAAAAGTCGTTTGCCACACAGTGTAGCGAACGAATTTTTGATTGTTACATATCAGGACAAAAAAGTTATCTGCCATACGGTATAGCGGATGAAGGAGGATGGGCAATCTAGTAAAAAGGACTGATAGCTTTAAAAAAAAGATCTAAGCCGTCCATCCTTTCAGGATGGATGGCCAGATTGCGCTTGCAACTTCTCCTATTTTGCTAGCGCTATCAACGGATCAGCTCCCATATATATATATATATATATATATATATATATATATATATATATATATATATATATATATATATACATACCATCCTGAAAGGATGGAGGACCCAGATCTTTTTTTCAAAAGTTGTCAGACGTCTGCTACACTGTCTAGCGGACAAGATTTTTTATGAAATTACCCCCTCCTCCGTCCGCTACTCTGTACGGCGGACAACTTTTTTGTCCTGACATGTGCTAGTCAAAAAGTCGTCCTCTACACTGTGTAGCGGATAACTTTTTGACTGCCACATGTCAAGTCATCCACATCCTGCCTGACAGTTGTCGCATCACTCCTCTCGCCCCACGACTGTTACGACTGTTAATTTGTGTTTAAAGCTTGTCCGCGATACTGTGTAGCGGATAACTTTTTGACTGCCACATGTCAAGTCAAAAAGTGTAAAAAATAGTAAATAAAAACTGTCCGCTACGCTATGTTGCAGACAGTTATTACTGTCCGCTACACTATGTTGCGGATGGAACATATAATTACACTCAAACCTAACTTCGAAACTCTTATTCATTCTTTCTTCTCACAAATTTTTCTAGCACTGTTGGCAAGCAGATCTGCGCAATTTCTTCCCAAGAAATCCTTTAATCATCTCATCAATCACGTAAGTTCACAAACCAATCCTTTATTTCTTCATATTCTAGAGTTGTTATACTCATATTGCGGCTTATGCATGGTTTTGAATATGTATTGAGCATGTGCTAGCGTTCGTCAATTTATATATATATTGAGAGCTGATCCATTGATAGCGCTAGCAAAATAGGAGATTTTGCTATTTATATGTGTGTGTATTGCGTATTATTTGTTCATGTGATTTCAGTTGCAAAATCAGATTCCGTGTATGTATGTATGTATGTATGTATACAGCATGTGAATTTATGTGAGTACATGCTAGCGTTTTATGTATTATGCATGTGGTAGCGTTGTATGTTTGCGAATGTTTGATAAAAGCTTCCAACCTTGTTGTTTTTCTATAATTTCAGTTGCAAAAAATAGATTTTAACCCTGGACCATAAGATCCCTCTGTATTATACGACCAAGCAAATCATATCAGTACACTCATATGGGATGGTGGAGTAAGATACTTATTTTATCAACTTTCTTATTTTTACGAACATTGTATACCGTTTGTTTTGCTTAAGTTGTATTTATTAATTCGTAGGAAAGAGCAATTCTCAACACAGTAGAAGTATCCGATAATTTCAAAGCCTAGAAATTAAACAAATACCAGAAAAGATTAATGCGTGGAATTGGGTTTGGGATTTTCATGCATGGGCAGATCTTTCAACACCTTGATCGGCACTTAATAGGTGCCCTTGTTGAATGGCGGAGAAGTGAAACGAATACGTTTCACTTCCCTATCTGAGAGATGAAAATTACCCTAGAAGATGTAGGGTTCATCTTAGGGTTACCGGTGACGGGGAGGCCGGTAATTGCTCCTCCGTTGGAAGCAACGAATAAGAGAACCGCTAGAGATTTCTTTACTTCGATACCTGAGGATCAATTTAGAATTGGTGGTATCAAGTTGAAGTGGCTAGTAAAGACCTACAAGGTTTTGCAGGAAAACTACACGGCTGAGATGCTTGTGCTGTACACACAAGCCTTCCTCTTGTGGGTCATGGGGGTAATTTTATTCCCAACGACGTCGAAGAACACGGTCAGGGTGAAATATTTACCGTTGTTGGGTAACCTGCGGGAGGTTGGGGATTAAGCCTGGGGTGCAGCAACTCTTGCGTACCTGTACCGAGCATTGCACAAGGCAACGAGGCTCGACTCCAAAGCTATATGTGCATGTCTCTCACTATTGCAGGTATATCATATAAATCTTGATTACGCCCTCAAATTTTTTTTGTTGAATCAACAATAAATTTTGAAAATACTTTATATAATTTGTCTTTGTTCTCAGGTGTGGTCTTATGAACACCTTGCTGCCGGCGCACCCAGGCATAGGGACATAACTGATATTGTCTGGCCTCGGTTGTGCGCCTAGGAGTACAGCCGGAAGGATAGCTACTACCCGAGGAGAGACGATCCCCATCACAACATTACATACTATCAGGGGGAGCTTGACTCGCTATCTCTGGGCCAGATACATTGGGCACCGTACAAACATTTGACGGGACGGGTAGGAGAGTCATTCTTCTTCATGCTCTTCGGGTTGCAACACACACCCTGATCCACTTTGAAGTCGCAGAGTGGCAGTTGCAAAATCGCGTAATGTGCCATTTTGACAGCCTGTAAGGGTTGCCAGCCGATGCCCCAGATATGAGGGTTAACAGGAACCCACAGGGTGTCGGACTGTTTGGAAAGGCGAATGCACTGACTTGTGCGTACGAGAAATTGAGGTTTGGAATTCCTGGCAGGACACGCTGGTGGCCATTGTGTCGGAGCCTGACCTCGTGATCAGCATCGAACAGTATAATGAGTGGTACTACTGCATCACCTGGAGGAGAGTAGCCCCAGTGAGGTTTGAACGCAGGGAGAAGTACCACCTTAGGGGTCAGATCGATAAGCATATGGCATATGATCTGGTAAGTTGCCCAACAAGTGCTTTTAATTGAATTTGATGATTCTAAGTGTATTTGAAGTTACTTATTTAATATCTCTTTGGATGTAGGTTAATGCCTCGTTCGCCTTTTTCTAGAAGTTGAGCTAGCAGAAGGATTTGGTGAATGCAATGGGCGAGGAGCTTCGTCAATAGGCTAATGCGTTGGCATTTGGCTACGGGAGTTTTTGTGTAAAGCATCGGGATAGCCTTCGAGCATCAGTCCAGGAATGGGTTATCTGGGGTGGCAACCTCCTTATGTACACGAGGGATACAGTGATCCCTCGGGACAGGCTTCGTGTAACGACTCGGTCCACGGCCCCACCACAAGGCAATGCCTCCCTCAAAAGGGCTAGCCAAGTAGGTACTTATAAGTTCTTTGGCAAGGTCTTATAAGAGTCATCTCATACTATTCCACATCTGAGGTGGGATATCACAATCTCCCCTCCTTATACCTTAGCACCCTCGCTAAGGCTCGATCACACATAGCCCAAAATTTTTCTCTTTAGCTAATGTGGGATATACCAGGCTCACCCTTCGTTGCCCCAACCATCCTCTTGATGTGGGATATACCAGGGATTGCCATCGTTTCCCTTACCATCGGTAACCCGACTGGATATCCCAGCTCGAGCTTTAGAGAGTCGACTCTGATACCATCTGTAACGACCCGGTCCACGGCCCTACCACAGGGCAATGCCTCCTTCAAAAGGGCTAGCCAAGTAGGTACTTATGAGTTCCTTGGCAAGGTCTTATAAGGGTCATCTCATACTATTCCACATCTGATGTGGGATATCACAATCTCCCCTCCTTATACCTTTACGTCCTCGCTAATGCTCGATCACACATAGCCCAGAATCTTCCTCTCTAGCCAATGTGGGATATACCGGGCTCACCTTTCGTTGCCCTAACCATCCTCTTGATGTGGGATATACCCGGGCTTACCATCGTTTCCCCAACTATCGGCAACCCGACTGGATATCCCAGCCTGAGCTTTCAAGAGTCAGCTCTGATACCATCTGTAACAACCCGGTCCACGGTCCCACCACAGGGCAATGCCTCTCTCAAAAGGGCTAGCCAAGTAGGTACTTATGAGTTCCTTGGCAAGGTCTTATAAGAGTCATCTCATACTATTCCACATCCGATGTGGGATATTACACTTCGGGTGTGAGCCAGGGAGTTGGTGGTCCCTCTATAGTGGGAATGGGTGGTGATTGTGGACTGCCAAGCACTGTAGGACAGGGTCAAGCACCGTGGGATGAGTACAGTGCACCCTTATTCTCTTTGCTTTTGGACTCGAAACCCCTACCTCTCTCTCAGAGTCAAGTCACACAAGACTGGGGTTTCAGGAACATCAGTCTCTCCCAGACACTGCCCATTGTCCCATGGGTGGGACCATCTGGCTCCTCCAGAGGGCAATATCCCTCTGTCGACCCCCCTGGAGGGCAATATCCCCCAGTCGACCCCCGAGGGCAATATCGCAAAGGGCATTCATTGAAACCCCTAAAGCTGTAAATATGCCAAGAAATCTGAAAGCATTATTTTAACGGGGCCTCCCAAGACAAAGCGGTATATAGTGTGGATCACTCGAATGGCATGGATTACTGTTGCTCATGGGCAAAAATGTCCTTGCTGGCTTAGTGGGATTGGTTAGACAACGGTGTCATTTCAACCTACGTGGAGATTCTAAAGGAAAGGGGTCGGATCTGCTGGACGAGTATCTGCACATTTTTTAGTATCTGAATGGCGGGAGTGGGTCGAGGCTAGGGGGAAGAGAAGGTTGAGCCAGTTGAAACCGTCCTCTAACCTACGAGCGTATCTTACTAGGGATAGTCCAGTGAGCGCAAGGGTTGTCGACGTGTTTCTAATCCCATTTTTAGGGGATAGGCACTGGTACTTGGTTTGTTATGAACCAACAATGAAGACCGTATCAGTCATCGACAGTCTCCACGACGATACTATCCACATGCCTGTGTTGCGGATGTATGCGGATGTACAAAGCCCAGTTGGATGCTATGGTAATCTTTCGATTGTTGTTTAATGCTTATTGTAACTTGCCAATGGTAAATGTTATCTCGTGTCTTATGCTGTTTTTTGTTTCTCGCAGAATCTATTTTGTGCCATGGTCCACAATATCCATGATGTAGTAGTACCAACGTGGCCAAAGCTCCTATTCCGATTGAAGAAGAAGAGGCCCAAGCAATGTAATACTTCGAACTACGGCTTCTTCGTCTGCATGTACATGGATTACATTTGTTGGTTTGAGAGCCTCAAGGCGGCCGTCTGGAGCCAAGATTGCGTAGAAGGCTTTAGATATATGATAGCTTGGCAAATTATGAAAGGCCGACCTAGAGCGGTTAGGTTTATTGAAAATTCGTCTAAGGACGAGAATCCGGCTGAAGATGAGGACCTCAGTTGACATTTGTAACATTTGAATAAGTTTTTTTTAATAAATTTTGATCATTTTTATGAAATCTGTCACTGGTTTGATTTGATTTGTGTTGAGATTAGTTGATTTGTGTTAAAGATGATTGATTTGACTGATTTGTGTTGAAATCAGTTGACATTTGATTTGGGTTGATTTGATTAGATTTGCTTTGAGTTGACATATATATATATATATATATATATATATATATATATATATATATTTGGGTTTTTTTTTGCTCTCATTATGATTGAATGGTGGGAAACAAAATGGGGGAAAGTCCTGTAAATGTTGTTGTGCTACATTGTCCGCTATAGAGTGTAGCGGACGTGTAGATAGCCAAAAATTTTCTAAGTGTTGGGGTGAGAGTTATTGTCGGGCCGTCGACTACACAGTGTAGCGGACATGTTGAAAGATAAAAATTTTCTAAGTGTTGAGGGTCAGAGCATTGCTGGACTGTCCGCTACACAGTGTAGCGGATATGTTAAAAGCCAAAAATTTTCTAAGTGTTAAGGGTGAGAGTTACTGCTGGGCCGTCCGCTACACAGTGTAGCGGACATGTTGAAAGCCTAAAATTTTCTAAGTGTTAAGGGTGAGAGTTACTGCTGGGCCGTCCGCTATACAGTGTAGCGGGCATGTTGAAAGCTAAAATTTTCTAAGTGTTGAGGGTGAGAGTTACTATTGGGGCGTCCGCTACACAGTGTAGCAGACATGTTGAAAGGCAAAAAAATTTTAAGTGTTAAGGGTCAGAGTCACTGCTGGGCCGTCCGCTACACAGTGTAGCGGCCATGTTGAAAGACAAATTTTTTTCTAAGTGTCAAGGGTTAGCGTCACTACTGGGCCGTCCGCTACATAGTGTAGCAGACATAACATGGGGTAAAATGTTGTAGCGACGGAATATATGTTTTAGCGACGGAATCAACAATCTCAATATCTCAAATGCCCGATTAACAATCAAAATTCTTCAATTAACAACCTAAAATCAACGATCAATGATCACAATTCTCAAATGCACAACTAAGAACCTAAAATTATCATCAATGTTCAAATAACACAAAATTGTTCAAATAACACAAAATTAGGGCTCATAGTTCAACATTGGGGGAAAGCTTTTTCACAAGTGCTTTGATCAAACACCATCGCTTGAAAACGCATATGCCCCATGTGTTCAAAGATTACAAAGTCTCCTAGATGGAGGTCATGCTACTGCACGAATTTGTTCCAACCCTCTTCAAAACAAATTTCCTCTTGGCCGCGCTTCTTCTTCTTGATTTTAACAAGCCATGCCCCTTTTGGCTGGTTAAAGTTGCTTCATTTGATCTCATTGTGGTAAGAAATCTACAAAAGGCTACTGGTATAGCCTAACACATTCATAATACAGTAAGACATGTATATTTTTAACCAAAGATAAAACTTTTAACACGCACAAAAATACAGAGAAAGAGGGATAGCTTACAAGTTCTGTATGAAAACCAGGCATCATGACCTTGACGAAGTGTCTGCCGACTGAAACGTCCCCATTCACCGAAGCAGAAGCCAACAGGACGGATCTGTCGCTGGAGGTGGCGCGGCGTCGGGGGGAGGACAGTGGTGTCGCCTGAGATGTGGGTCGTCGTAGAGGGGGTCGCGGGTGGGTGCGATGTTCGAGACAAATAGAGAGACGCGAGAAAAAAGAATGGCCGATCTGATTAATATTTATTTTCATGATGTGTTGGAGTTTTAAACTGCACAGCGGACACAAAGAACACCAAAAGTTTTTTTGTGCAGAGCCGTCCGCTACATTGTGTAGCGGACGAAAGTTTTGCTATCCGCTACACTATGTAGCGGACGGGCAAAAAAAACTTCAACTTAGATTTGATGGCTCTCATAAAGGTCCATGAGAAAAAAAATTCCAGTCTTCGGTCAAAAGATTATTAGAAAAAAATTATTACAAATGTCAAACAGACTTGATGGCTTATACAAAAAATTAAAAGTCCACTGCATCTTCTTCTTCCTCATCTTCAGCGTCATCTTCTTCCTCGTTTTGCAAACCCCTGGACTTATCCCTAGTGCCTTGTAATGGTTCCGCTTGTTATGGTTGGTCATTTTGTTGCACAATGCACACCTTCTCAGCTTTTTAGGTTGAGTTGCCTGTTCAATAGAGCTCTTTATGCACGTAGATCTCTTGCGGCCTTTCGTTTGCGATATAATTGGATCCAAAGGCCAGATATCATTGTCGTCTTCCTCCCTCGGCTCATCATCTTCTGATCCTATTGTAGGCTCGGTGTCAACCGCATTGCTAGCTGAAGCTGCTTCAAACTGGTCAACGATGGGCTCTTGCTGCTGAGCTACCTCGAGGAGATGTTTATATCCGGTCATTGTAGCAGCACCTTTTATGGACAAACGGGTAAACATTGTCACCAGATGATTATACCACAACGTCTCTGATTCTTCAAAGTCAGTATACGGGTGCTCCAGAAAGGAAATGGTACCGTGCAACCTGTTTGCACCTTTCGTCCACCGTGGCAGGACATATTTATCGGGGATTGTTCTGATATTCTTCTGGGTGAAAAACCACAGAATGTGTCTACACAGGATGCCATGGAACTCAAACTTCTTGCAAACACATGTCACCGAATCCGTCAATGTGTCGTGGCTCACCGTATAAATTCTGCGCAGCTTCTCAGGGACGAGGTCATTCACGAGCGAATAAACCTTGTACTCACGCGTAGACTTTTCTGCCACCTTGTTTATACTGTATCATCCCGATTTTCGCAGCTCTACTTGGTATAGCAGGAAGATCTCCTTCGTATAGACTTTGGCACCGTTCAGCTCCAGCGGGGTCTCAAGCAACCTTCTCCTTTGTTTGTACGTGCTTGCAAAGTCTGCAGCCCTTTCTTTCACGAATAACGAGGCAACCACTTTTTGTGTGGATGTGACAAAACTCTTCAAATTGGTAGTTGTACCCACATAACTATCGAACGTGGCATTCATAGATTCACTCCTGCCCGCAGAAAAATACCTCCTCGTGTAAACGCCAATCCATTGCTCTTTGAGCTCGTACAAGTGCTGGAGCCACTCGTTGTCTTGCAATGAGTAATCCTCAACAAGCTTTTCCCACCTCTCCTCAAATTCCTCAATCGTTAACGACTTATTAACGCACTTTTCAAAGTCCTGTTTAAAGTCTGGATACTTTGCATACATGTGATGCAAACGTTCAGGGTATTTGTTGCTTATGTGCCAAGTGCACAAGTTGTGTCGAGTATCTGGGAAGACGGTAGCAATAGCCTTCTTCATTGCCAAATCTTGATCGGTGATGATAACTTTCGGTGCTTTGAAGTTCATTGCTTCCAGCCACGCCCTAAACAACCATTCAAAAGAACTCTCGCTCTCGTCCCTTAACAAGGCAAACCTGAACAGGATGGAGTGATAATGATGATTGACGCCCGTGAAAGGAGCGAACAACATCGAGTACTTGTTGGTACGGTATGTGGTGTCGAAAGTCACGACATCCCCAAAATGCTTATAAGCTAGCCTCGAACGACCGTCGACCCAAAAAATTGTACTAACTCGATGCTCGTCGTCAAGTTTATAATCGAAGGTAAACTGCGGGTCCTCCATCTGCATCCGTTTCAATAGGCTCATTGTGGATTGAGCATCATTGAGGTCATACGCGGCTCGTCTATGGGTTCGGACCGCGTTACGAACGTCTGTCGTGTTAAAGTTTAAATTTTGAATTCCCCCAGCCTGTTCAGCAAGAACATTAATCATGTCGATAGGTCCTAGCCGCGCATTGCTCATTGTGTGAATTAGGCTCCTTGCGACCTTACCCATCTTCTTGTGTTGATGCATCTGACTCACCTTAGAAGGGGTTACTAACGGGTGATTGTGTGCCAGTTCCAGGCTGGTAATAAGCCAATGATCTTGCTTGGGTTTATAGCTTACGAACATCTTGACCTGGCAATTTGTGCGCGCAAAGCAGTCCCGTCTTCTACGCGAATATCCTATTTCATCATCACTGTCATCATTGCCTACGTGTCTCATTTTGCAGTGGGTTTCTGCCCCTATGACACTCGTATAAGCGAGAGCATATCTTTTTTGTTACGTTGCTTGTTCTTGTAGTCTTTATTCTAATGCCAAAACCAACCCTCAATGAATACGCTCGAAAACATTCTTCAGCTTCTTCCAATGTTTGAAACGTTCGTCCTAGATACGGATCACTAGCATCTACGGGGTGTTGGAGCTCGACACGAAATCAGACATTGTGAAACAAGACCTATGTAGAAATAGAATACGCTTAACAATCAAATGGCATTTCTAACTGAAAATATTATCTCAAAATTGGGAATAGACCAATTTAGGATGACAAATATACCATATACATAATCTCAAAAGTGTCTCCAATTTTAGCAATTATTAATTTATTGAACATAACAAATTAAAATTACTAAGATAAATAGACAATTCATCATGCCAAAATGCAACAAACATATCTCAACTTGTGTCGAATTTAAATAGGATAAATTTTTCGAAGTTAGCGAACCTAAAAAAGTCGAATTTAACTATAAAGAATTTGCTTAAAGTTAACAAATTTCTAGAACATCACAAATTGATGCATAGAGTGACAAATTTCTAGAACATCACAAAAAATCTATACTTTTTTGTCCAAATTTTTTTTTATACTTTATCAGTCAATCCATAAAGAAAACTTCACCATTCACAAACTTAACTTTCTTGAGTGAAGCTTGAAGCAAGTGTTACTCGAAGCTTGAAGGGAGCTGAAAATGGAAGCAAGTGAGTCTGAAAGAGAAGAAAATTGTGCTGAAAGGGCTGAGAATCTTTTGGGAATAGGCAATACTATCCGCAATACTGTATAGCGGTAGCATTGGCGACAACTTTGACCTGTGCAAAATAAAGGTACATAAATTAATGGATGTGTGTCAGTCGTGTCAGTAAAAAAGTTATTCGCTACACAGTGTAGCGGACGAATTTTTGACTCGGACATGTCAAGACAAAAAAATTGTCTGCCGTACAGAGTAGCAGACAGAAGAGGGGGGGGGATTTCGTAAAAGATCCCGTCCGCTAGACAGTGTAGCGGACGTCTGACAGCATTTGAAAAAAAGATCTGGGCCGTCCATCCTTTCGACGGCTTGATCGCGCTAGCAAAATCTCCTATTTTGTTAGGGCTATCAACGAATCAGCTCCATATATATATATATATATATATATATATATATATATATATATATATATAGGTTCAGGTTGCCAACCTCAACCTATATGCTGTTGCGTTGGTGGTCTTCAGTGTCTGCACAGTAGAATCACCTATAGATGTTGAAAATCAGGTATTTAGTGAAATTATATGTTTCATATCCTGGAATTTCGGATTTGCCTTGTGCTGGTCTTATCTGATACGCAAATGAACAGTACTGGTGGATAGCTTTCTCATTAATTGCTATTGGATGCTGCTTTGTCAGTATATTTCATCTCGAAACTAAAGAGCCAAGGTTTGCCACAAATTCTTACTCTTTACTTCTAGTTTATTGACGGGGTGCTAAGTTTTCTATTTTCTTTTTTATCTTTTTGATGCACAAATTGTCGTCATGCCTTAATTTTAAGGCATGTTTCCTTTCTTCCCTTTTCTTTTGTTTACTTGTGTTTGCTTGAAGAGGAGGGGACATGAATGTGAGCATGTACTTTTGATTTTCATTAGCTATTGGGACTATCATGAATAAATATTTTTGCCATATTTTGTCCACTTAGAAATAAGCATGCTTGGTCCATACAGTGGATCACGGTTCTTTTACATTTTCTGGACTAGATTGAAGCAAGGCATTTCTTGGGAAAAGCTATGTGAGGATTTCTTGGACTTACTGGTTTAAGAAAGTTCTATACTAATAAGTTGCTCTTGTTTATGTCTTCACCAGAGTCATAACCAATGTGTCACAGGTCAGCTTGCTTTTAATATCTCCTAAATGGTTTTCTTCTACTTCCACTGCCACCATTAGCATAAAGACAGTGAGCAAGTGCCTATCTACCTATACCTGAGGAGATAGGCAGTTGCATAAACCCAGATACAGTACCAAATTATTCAATCAGTGCAATATGCTAAGTCTTTAGGATTAATCATTGTAAG
Organism: Escallonia herrerae; assembly: GCA_033070095.1. Lineage (NCBI taxonomy): Eukaryota > Viridiplantae > Streptophyta > Magnoliopsida > Escalloniales > Escalloniaceae > Escallonia > Escallonia herrerae. Next base: position 253,435 of record JAVXUP010000452.1, read on the forward strand.
GTAATACATATAATTCTTTTAACTCATGTGGACCTAAACAACATTGTGTGTGTTTGATCCTTACGGATCAGAGTTAAGACTTGGAGCAACAAACTTTTCAATGACATGTCAACTGTTCAGCAGCTTTGTACCTAGAAAGGTAGAATCAAATTTCTGACAAGGACTCTAATCCTTAAAGTCTAGTTTTAAGGATTGATATGTTTAGTTATACCTCTGTGAGGAAATCTGTAACTACACATATCAATGCGCATTATTAGTAACTGCTTTATAAGAACAATCAATTTTTGGGCCCGGACTGGCCCTAACCCTTAGGGCTTGGGCCAGGGCCAAGGCTAGGCCGAATAATTTGAGAAACGGGCCCAGGCCCGGCTCGGCCCTAAAATGGCCCGTTTTTGGCCCGATTCTAGCCCAATTTCCTTGGGTATCTTACTTATAAATTTTAACAAGAAATTATCAATTAGATGAACGTTAAAAGCAATGTATACTAAGAATAGAAAATCATTTCGAATGGGTAAGAAATTTAAGACAAGCATGCAATGCATTTTCATTTTACCCATGCCACTGACACTTTTCTTTCGCACCTGATTCCAAACATAAATAAATGGAGGAACAGAAGCAAGGGTAGGCAATCTTGGACTCATACTTGTACTAGCCTTTGGTGTTCCCTTTTTTGTTATGAATGAATAGCGAACAAAAAATGAAAAAAGAAAATAGAGGTGGGTAATCAATCATAGTGCAACTCATGAGTACACAACTGATCTACCTTCTTTCTAGGAAGTAATGATATGTATTAACAAGGAACACCAGAGGGGTGACACTTATGTATATGAAAGAAGAAATTTAAAATTGAGAAATGTAAATGAGAGAGAGAGAGAGAGATCAATTTACTTATATAATAATAAGAATCTTAGTCATAGTACTACATTACAATTTGCTTGAATAATAACAAGAATTTACTGTAATTAAAGCCTTTACTTTGAATAACAAGAAAATGCAAAAAAAAAAAAATTGGGCCCGGGCCTGGCCCAAGCCCGGCCCTAGATGTTAGGCCTAGGGCCTGGGCTTGGACTGGGCCCAGATTTCCCCTATTCTAACTCGGCCCATTTTGCTGGAGGCCCGATGGGCTTGGGCTGGGCCGGCCCAAGCCCGGCCCATTTGACACCTCTACATGAAAATGCATGATGCCTTTACCCCCCCACATGATGGGGGGGGGGAGACATCTCTACCTCCCACATCACATCACATCACGTCACATCAACCTTCCCTCTGCCAATCACCCAATCACATGCTTCAACTTCCAAACCCAGCACCAACACCTACACCAGCACCAACAACTTAGAACATGGGCCATGCGAACCAAATTAGAATTGGAATCAGAATCGAACAAAAATTAGGAACTATAAAGAAACACAGGGCAGAGCGATGAAGATGGAAGGAGGGGTGGGGAGGGATCTTCATTTATTTCACAGGATGGAAGGATTCTTCCATTTAACAAACACAGAGAGCCACAAACAAAACAAAAGCGGTGAGAGGGGCGGGGTGAGAGCGTTTACTTGGAGTCAACTCATTTTGGAGGGTATTGTATTAGTACTATTTTGAATCCATATATTATGAATGTGAATGGGAGGAAGAGCAAGGATAAACACTGACCGACAAATGCTAATACTAGTAATCATGAATGATATGGTTTGGTGTGGGTACTCAACTCATGTTAGACGACGAGGACACGTACACCAAGTGGGAGCGGAAGTGGAAGTGGAAGTGGAAGTGGACGTGTCGGGGAAGCATATCACCTTGTTCTTTATTCCTCCTACTACTACTAGACACACGCACGAGATTTTGTAAAAATTCCAAGCAAGTTCACACTCGGCCCCTCACCCCCAATCTTCATCCATTTTTTTTTGTTGCTAAAAAATCTATAAAACGATAACCGAAAGTGTATTCCCACTTCATAAATATTCCATTGACAATTGAAATACAATCCCGAATCAGGAATTACCAACAAACAATACAACAAAGCCTTTGTGACCTCTCTTCTCATACAAAGATTGACTTATTGTTGTTTAGTTTAACCTACTTTACTTGTCAAAGAGTAACACTTAATTACTCCATGATTGTTTATTTGAGTTCAATTCATCACCTACAAGCACTAAAATTTACCACAAGAATTCACGAAAGCAGAAAAGAAAAAAAAAACAATGAAACGGGGTGTAGATACAGAGAGAGGGTCAAAGCCTCATCTTCATATGGTATGGATGCCGTCAGAAGACCTGAATTGTGACCGATTCAAGCCAACCAGCCACATCCCCAACCAACGACGAGCAAAAAAGCAGAGCAAAACAAAGCAGAGAACCACCACCAGCCACTAAGCAGACCCTTAAAAAGCCAACACAAAGCTGGACAATCGAAAACCAAGCAAACCTAACGGGAATGAAACACAGAACAAAACAAGCACACACCCAACCCGCGCAGAGAGAAACAAGCAAGCAGGAGCACATATTACGATGCAAAGCAAACAGCAGCAGAATCACCACGCAAGCACTCAGGATAGAACAATCAACCTTTGAATTGATGGAGGAAGAAACAGTGTCTCTGGAAGGAGGCGTTAGTGTGGAAGCAGTGTATACTAAGCAAAATCTAGAAAGGTAGAATCAGATTTCCTCACAGAGGTATAACTATGTGCATTGATATGTGTAGTTATAAGCAAAATCTAGTTTCTGTTTACTAATAATTAGGCATGAGGATTGCATTTGTTACCTTCTTATAAAGCAGTTAACAATTTTTAAAATCTCCTTGAACATAAGATGGTTGGATCCATTTTTTCTTGAATCAGATTACTAATAACTGGTATGATGGTTTTCCAATTTGATTTTGCACAAGTAGATTGTTGATTTTTGGCCATATTCCACATTGAGATTTGTTGAAAGTGGTTTGAACTGGCGCTACTTCTGCTAAATTTTTCTGACTTAAGATTTGGCGTAGTTACTCCGAAGTGGATGAGAAAAGGAATAATCAATTATAAATGCTAACACACCCATTGTTAACCAATACCTCACCTCACTATCTTAGCCTGTAGCTTCTTTTTAGCTTGAGGTGAGTGCTGTAATTTAAAAACTATTCTTATGTCAAGTTGCCATGTCGGGATCTGAAGGGTTTTCTCCTCATTTTTAGTGTTTCACAAGCAAGGACATTAAAAAATCTTTGCATTGTGTTGATCCAGAAATGTGAAGCTCTCTTCCTTGAGAGGGCAACCAATATTCATGTGAGTCAGGGGACTTGATGCTGCATAATTTTAGTCTAGTTAAATATTTATTTCAATCACGTTTCAAAATAGCTTCCTCCTCGCATGTCATTTGGATCTTCTCTGTAACTAGAATACCCAGAACAGTAGACATGTCCGTAAATGTGTGTTAAGTAGAAGTATATCTAAAGGCAAACGTAATTGCCAATGCAGTGATAGTTTTGGCCAAAGCCATCAGTTTTGTCGCATACAAAGTACAATCATGCCAAATAATGATTGCTTTGGAAAAAGCTGGGAATCCTTTTGAAATATGGGTATCCATGTTGCACTGCAATTTTGATTAGGAATGGGCCTTTAATCTTTACATACCTGATACCTTTTGCAGTTTATTAGGGCTACAATGGGCACGTCAGACATGAACATACAGACAAATAATGTGCAGGAAATTGTATGTCCCGATTCTTTTTCAGAAACTTACTTTTGCTTAGATGGGAAATGTGCTGCCTAGAAATTTCTCAAAGTGTGTACACCATGTTTAAGTGTAAGATATATTAGAGAATTGGTATTACTCTTTACACATCACTTTTATTAGATCCTTTCAGGTGCTTAGCTTCCCCTTTCCTGCTCCCGGCTTGTGCAACCAATGGATTGAAAGCTTAAACTTCTTTCCACTTTGCCGTTTCCTAGTTATAAAGACATCTCAGTTACAAAGTACATCTCATGTAAACCTTAAATGCTTAGAACTTGGACTCTGCAACTCTAAACAGTACTACAATTCAGGGCAAGCCTTGCACAAGAAAATGCCATATCCTCAAGATCCATCTTAGGGTAGTTTTACTAACTGACAATTCCCACCATATATTGAGGACGTAAACTATATATTATGCATATCCAGGTCTAGAAAGTGATAATACAAATTATGTTAAGCCATGATTTTGATTAATTTGAGTAATTTGAATAATTTTTTGGGCGCAACACTGACAAACAAAGAGTATTGTCTCTGTCTCAAGTCATTTTTGTAGTTGGATGGGGGTAGTAGAACTTATCAGTTGAAGAAAGCAGTAATTGCAGGCCTTATTCTTTAGGTTGTATGTGGTTTGCCCAAAGGCCTAATAGGCCCAAGTTCTGAGGTTGAATCCCAAAATGAACTGGAACCATTTGGAGAATTTTTGGCTGATCTTTGTCTGACTTTATGACTCTTATCTGATTCATAATGTTCCAGATCTGACTACTGATTTTCTGCAATATCAGATTTGGACTTGTTAAAATCCTTCATTATTTCAACTTGCCGAAATGATGTAGAAAAATCCCCTTAATACCAGCTCTCGTAGCGTTACTTCTTAACTTTGGCTAATTTATGACTAATGTTTTGAAAATGAATCAGATCTAGCTGCATGGTTTTCTTCTCTATCAAATTTGCACATATTAAAATCCTTAATGATTTTTGCTGGCTGAATTCAGACAAATTCCCTTGGTTCCAGCCCTTAGTTACTTTGTGTTTGCTCTAGTTTACCGATGTAACTCATGTACTAGCTTTGTTATAGGTCAGGATAATTAGAAATTTATAGCTTGTGCACAGTCTAACACATCTTCTCTTGAGTTGGATCCTCAAGAATCCTTGGTGCGATGCCTAGATAATTAGACCGTCTTGAGTCAGATTTAAGGCAGATTGGCTGTGAAATTTGTAAGTGTTGAGTTTTGTATACTTACCATGGACTTGAAATCTACATTTATAAGTTTATTCTTTGTATTAAGGAGAGGTCACTCTTTGTGGGAGTAAGATGGTGGATTTCAATACCTTTAACATCTTTCTTTGTAGAAACAAAACATGATAGTAGCTGGGAGCTACCTTAACTTGGAATTTTAAAAGATCAAGTCATCAATATTTTGACTCAGTTGTTGAGCCCTTTGTGCTCACCTTCTGAGAGCATTATAAGTTATCCACCATGGAGAAATTATCGGATCACTTGCAGATACAATTGATCTTTGCCACATAGAAAGTTACCACATCAAAGATTTGGTGAGTTTGTGCTTTTTAATCTTGTTGTATATGAAATTGCAATGTAAGTTAGTTATGTGTATATAATAGCTTTAGTCATTTTATGATATTCAAAGCAATAGAGAAATGGACTGATGCAATGGGCCAGAATATGTCCACTGTGTGTGTATGTGTGTGTGTGTGTGTGTGTGTGTTGGTGTGCGTGTGTGTTTTGTGTTTGTGGCTTGGTGTGTGTGCGCCCAATCAAGCCTCATCCAAGTTATGATTTACCATGATTTGTAATGACACATAGTTTGTATAGAAAACTTAATCATATTTCTACGCAAATGCTGAAGGTTCATCATGGCTCCTTTCGTAAGGCTGTTGTGTTACTGAGGAGGAAATGTAGTAGAAGATTCAGATGGTTATGCATATGATTGTGGACCAAATAAGTTGATCAAGGTGGAGGGTAACTGGACATTTAATTGCTTGATGGATAAGTTGTATAGCTGCATAAGATTGGACAAAGAATATTTTACGTTGAAGTTGAATTGTAGGTATTCCACAGATGGTTGGAAATGGTGCTAAGACCTATTATATCAAAGTAACGATTGAGGATGATGGAGATGTAGAAGCCATGTTTGATCTCCAATCTCAATTCTTGCAGTTGAGTGGTATTGAGTTATTTATTGAAATGGAGGCTATTGTCACAGGATATGGTTCCTCTACCCGGAATCTTGTGCCAAATGGTGACAACCTATCTCCTCCGCAACGTGACTTGTCCATGCCCATAAGGGATTCTACCTCGTTGGACATTGGTGATCGTGCCACATAAAGTTCAATTTTATCGCTCATAGACAACAATGTCGGAGCTAGTTATTGTGGGTGGATTTACGATGTCACGCCTCACGGTGTAAGTGTGACTGGTCGTGTTTCCTCTTTGCTTTTACCGCTACATAACATGATTGACTTGGGGAATGAGGCATCAACCATCATTGAACCCGTTATTCTTGATAATGAACATGAGATAACATATTTGGAAGGAGAAGAAGATGTATTCATGGAGAGGCTAAATGAAGATGACGATGGGGAAGATTATGGTAATGGTATAAGTGTTGAGATGGAAGTTTAGAGATGTCTATACGAGCCTAAAGAGCATTTTTTCACGGACGTTGATTGGGCACCGGCTGCTGTTATTACAAGTCCTCTTGAAAGCAATGATGCTAGAGTACGGCATTCCGAGCACGATGAGTTAAGAGTGGGTCTAATTTTCAAGGATAAAGGCGAGTTTGTGAAGGCTATTTTAAGGTACCACGTCAAGCATAATTTGATCTACAAGGTGAAGCAGTCTATCCCAACTATGGTGGCTTTGAAATGTAAGTTTCCAAATTAGTGTAATTTTTATCTCCGTGCAACATGTAAGAAGAGCCATAAATATTTTGAATTACACGCTATCAGGGACCTCATATATGTCCATTGAGGAAGGCCTTGAACCAAGACCAACACCATGTAAACTATATACTGATTACTGAATCAATCCGCAATATAGTTGAAGCTGATCCGATGGTTAGAATTACCTCCTTAATTGCAGTTGTCAAGGAAAAATATGAATACACTACTTCATATAAAAAAGCGTGGAAGGCCAAAGTTGCGGTTATGGTAGATTTATATGGGAATTGGGAAGAGTCATATTGAAATATCGCCAAAATTTTTGGCTGCCATGCAAACGTATAATGCTGGTACCATTGTCGAATACGATCCAAAAGCTTACGGAGAAACTAATGCAATACGCTTTAAATGAGTTTTTTTGGGCATTTAAGCCATGCATCATGGGATTGAGATTTTGTCTTCTTGTTATCAGCATTGATGGCACGTTTCTTCATGGAAAGTACTTAGGGACCATGTTAATTGCCATAGCAGCCGATGGAAACAACCAAATCTTGCCACTTGCATTTGCTATTGTTGAAGGGGAGAACCATGATAGCTGGAATTGGTTTTTGCAGCATGTTAGAGATTATGTGGTCATTGGCAATAAGGATATTTGCTTGATCTCAGATTGCCATCCCGGTATCTTAAGCACTGTGAGGAAAAATTGGTTATGGCAGCCACCTTATGCCCAACACTGTTTCTGCTTGAGACATATTCGTAGCAATTTCACAAAGAAATTCAATAGTGTGGAGCTTAAGAAGCTTATTTGGGCTGCTGGGAAGGCTACTCAAGTTTACAAATTCAACGAGTTGATGGAAGAGGTCCGAAAGCTTTCTGTAAAAGCAAAAAATTGGTGTGATGAGATACCTGTTGAACAATGGACACTTGAACATGATGGTGGTAAACGTTTTGGAATGATAACGACCAACATTTCTGAAGTATTTAATAGTGTTTTGAAAGGATCTTGAGGCTTACCTATCACAGCACTAGCCCAAACCTCTTTTCACCGCCGTGTACATTACTTTAATTTGAAAGGAAACCTTGCGGTTGCCTCTATGACAGATCAAATGCATTATGTCCCGTCCGTCATGCTTGCAATTCAACAAGCAAAGAGGAAAATTAGTTCTATGTTTGCGCCACGTTATAACACAACCGGTGATCGGGGGGATTTTTTGGTAAGAAATAAACACGGCCAAAATGCACAGGTTGTGCGGCTTCAAGATAAAGCATGTACATGTGGGAAGTTGACGACATATGAAATTCCATGTTCCCATGTTCTAGCATGTTTTGTAGTGGCAAAGCTAGATCCTTGTGCTTTTACCAGTCTTTGGTTTTCGGTTCGGAAATATAGAAAGATATGGGCTGAAATGTTTCAACCACTAGAGCATCCAGATTACTAGGAGGAGTGGACCAGCTGTACATTCATGTCCCTACTGTAAATAGAGGGAGGGGTCGACCAAGATCAGTCCGTTTGCGCAATAAAATGGATATTCGTCTAGAACGACTGCCGAAACGTTGTGGATTATGTAAAAATACTGGCCACGACAAGTATACATGTCATGCAAAGAAAACAGCTCAAACAATGAGTGACACTTGACAAGAGTTTGCTCCCATCCTTTTTGTTAATATTATCTATCTTGTATATTACGGTCCAACTTTTGTACAAAGAACATAGTCTTTTGGTTGAAAACTCTATGTCATGTACCTATCATTACTTTTGAAACTTGGAAGTAAAACTCCACATAGATCAACAAATGTTATGATACAAACTGTTAGCCCTATGGTTGGTTTATTGGTTTCACAAACATAATCAAGATTCACAAACCTTATTTCAGCATATAAGGCAGTCACTTCTTAGGCCCTTTTTGTTGCACTTTTCTCTTTAACCAACAAACATCTACCTTAATCATTTCCCGCTCTTGATTACTTCAAAGAAACATTTTTTTATTTGCTTCTTGTCTTCTCTGGATGACTTGAAGGATCTCAGCCTGCCCTTGTATGCTCTGCGAAGAAATGGTGACTGGCAAATTACCTTTGTCTGGTTAATGAGTGGCTGATTTTTTTCACAAGCTTCGGAAGAGCATAAAACTAAAGTAAGGTGAGAATCATCTACAGTTAGTTGATGCCATGTCTTTGTCATGCTTTATTTTCTGTATAGCTTGAAGAATATCACGTGGCATGTGGGTGATCTGCAAAGAAGCTGTTGATTGTGGATATGGCATTGGTTGTTGGATGGGTGGTTGGCTATTTTTGTGCCTTATTTGAACGCACACAAGTGAGGTGAGGTCGGAGTCATCTACCTCTAGTTGTTCCCACCATTGATCCATTTGATGTATCCAAACTAATAAGGGTGCCTTAGATGATATGAAGACCATGTGTGTATGTGTGTGTGGCGACCAAGACATGATATTAAATCAAGATGCTTCTTTTAAATTCAGATGCGATGGTTCACTGGACAACTCAACAACTCATTGAAGAGCTGAACGATGTCCATTGCATCCATTTGCTGTAAATGTGAGCTGATGTCTCCCTGAAATCAGGTGACAACACTTGAATTTGAAGCTTATTAGGTGACAAAACTGAAATTCTAAGGGACATGACTTGAATTGGGAAACAAAACTGAAATTAGGTGACAAAACTTGAATTTGCTAATTGAAAACTATAATCAGTTTATTATTATTTCTTGCATTGTGGTTTTTCACTTCAATTAACGTACAGTTTGCATTGGTTTTCGTAGAGATGGAGGGACTAAGACATGAAGGACCAAGACGGGAGGATATTATGGAGCAATTGGTAAATCTAGGGCTCGTCGATCCTCGTGTACTACATTTGCAACATTCTCATCATTCCAACTGTGCATGGAATGGAGAGGTACTTGACTTGCAACATGAATGGCACGTCATCAACCATAATGATTCCTTATTAATTTAACTGATATAGAAAATGTATTAGCAGGTTGATAAGGTATTGACATGCCGACGAGCCCTAGGCCCACTAGTTCGGAATCGCGGTGGGAATCGAAGGATGGAGCCCCATGTGTGTGTCATGTAGTACTTGGTGCGATTTAGTTTTTATAGGCTTTACCGTATCATGGAGGTTAGACTTGATCATGCTTTCATCACAACACTGATTGAGCGATGGCGGCCTGAGACCCATACATTTTACCTTCATGTTAAGGAGGCTGCAATTACATTACAGGACGTGGCAGTGTTGTCTGGGCTACCCGTTGATGGTGATGTTGTTTCATGTGTTGACACTACACGTTCCACGGATGCGTGCAGGAGTATTGTCATATATGATTAGGTGTCAGACCAGCTAAAACTGCCATACGTGGTGGGTCAATACAACTTCATCGGCTAATGGATCAATTCATGGTGCTACCAGAGGGTTCAGATGATGAGATTGTACAACAGCATGACAGGTGTAACATCCCAAAATTTTTAGAACGTTAAACAATTGATCGATCACAATCTCTAAGACAATAATATCCTCAAACCCCAAACAAATGAACGACTATTATCAGAGCAGCTAAACCAATATTCATAATCTCAAAAGGCTGTCATCAATGAAACGTAAAATTTAAGTCTGGAAAAAATAAAGTAACAAAGAGCACCCACGCAGGAGTTTTAACCATAAATACTAAACTTAAACTCAAATTCTTTGGCTCTAATCCTTATTCAGGTAACCTACATCAGTTTATCACCTACGAAAAGGAAGTCAAAGGAGAGTGAGCTTTCGAGAGCCCAGTAAGGTCGATCAATGCTTTAAAAATAAGAAAATGATACAGACGATTTTACATTTAAACCAATGACAACTTTTAAAACCGAGAGACAAAAAGATTTAGATGATTTTCTATATATAATCAAATGATAATTTTAAAAGGGTTTTTAAAGAAAACCACAACATTTCAATGTAAACATAGGGATGAGTATCAACTCAATCCCTTAAATCAATAATCATTTCAAAACAGTTCAAGTGCAATAAAACATAAACATGAAACATTGAACATGAACAGTACAATATAGGAAAGTCGTCCTGGTAGTGCTCAATACGATTTACATATGCATATTTACACTGACTAGTCCATCTAGGTACTAGTTCAACCCAACCAACAGACCATCCTTATAACTCCCAGGTTTGCTAAGTCATGTCAATATTCAAGGAATTTAAACACAATTCAAAATGTTTTACAATTATTGAATTAAATAAACAGATGAGAATAACGAATTCCAAATGATCTCTATCAGGCTCAAATTAGGGTTTATGGACAGTTCAAAAGTAATTTCATATCAATCATAAAATCTGAACTCAAAGAACTTTGTAAAGATGTCAAAATAAAATATTTCAATTTAGAGCAATGAAGTAGGGTTCGGAGAGAAAATTCTTACCTCGATCCACGCCATATAATACTACGCAACCTTGATTAAAATTCTCTGAATAAACCTAGATTGACAAATCCATACGTTAGAACAAAATCTATGCTGCCATACCATAAACCTAATATCAAATACCCAAATGGCCCTCGCTTCTAACCTCGAAATCACACAACTCAAGGTGGGTTTCACACACGGCCAACCTAACCGAAAATCATGTACACTCCTTAACGTGTAACGACACTCCTAAATTTATAATAAATTACCATAAAATACTTTTATAGCTTAAAACATTATAAAAAGTTAAAATATAAATTTTTTGAATTTTTAAATATTTTGGAATCAAAAATAATTTCTTTAAATGTAATAAAATCCATAAATAGCCATAATTACTTCTAACTAAAAATAAAGTCCCTTAATTTTTTAATGGCCTTAATGTATGTATAAAAATTATAGAAATAAAAATCAGAATTTAAAAGGCAGTAAAACTATTTCTTTTTTTTTTGTTTTGCTAAATTTAATGCATTATCGAAAATGATAACAAATCAACTCAAAAAATCATCAAATTTATATTGAGTCTTTATTATACCATAAAACATTACTCCAATTTTTCCATAGTATTTTCAAGAATTTAACGGCTCTAAAAGTATTTTACAAATATGAACTTACAATTCAAAATAGATAAGATTTTAGAAAATTACAAAAAAAAAATTCAAAAATTATAATATAGTATAAGGTGTTATACTCTAGAATTTCAGGTGCTAACAATTAGTATACGCTCACCCATGCATATGCTAACATAACCCTAATCGTGGGACCCCTTTGTACCACTCATTGGCATGTACCCATTGGAGCCAATTCACCTTCTTCTTCTCCTTTCTTTTCTTTTTATTCACCACACTCACATGAACCCACTTCAGTTCAACCACACATACATATATATTACACACACAGAGCACCGCACACACATACCTTTCCACATAGCACCGCACAAGCATACAAAAAGAAGAAAGAAAACCTCTCCCAACCCACTGCCGTGAGGCAATGGGTCTTTGTCTTCTCCCATTTTTTTTCTTGTTGTTCCACTCACTCCATTACACACTACATACTTACACATATACACTTACAAACACACATCTTCACTCACTACTTACACACATTCACACAAACATTCACTCACACAAACACCACACCTGTACACACTCACACCCACAACACATACCATCCCACGTACCTCACAGCCCACACTCTAAAACACACACAGACACATACATTTTAAATCATCAACCATGCCCACTGCCTCACGGCAGTGGGTAAATGTGGCTGTTTGACAGCCCCTCTTCTCCCTTACTCCTCCACTCACGCACACAGGAAAACACAAGGCGACACCATTCACACAGCTGCCTTTTGACAGCTTCACACAAACATATATGGACAAGACACAAAAACAAAAAAATCACGCACACGGCTCACACAAAAGCACACGCACGCACACAGCTATATACATATTACACACACATCTCTTCTCAAATCCACAAAATACACCTATGAGTATGGGGCTGTTTTGGTAGCCCCTCCTCTTGTCCCTTACACACACTCACGCACCACCCATACCTTGCACCACTGTAAACGGCCCCTCTTTTATTGTAGCTTACACCCGTACACATAACAAATACACGTACAACACAAAACCCATTACAGCTACTGCCGGCAGTAGCTGCTCTTGTCCGGATCATGACAGCCATGGCGTTCATGTCAATAGCCCCTTTTTACCTCACATGAACGTTCTCACAAACCCATATAATTCAAACACTATGGCAACCCCTACAAGGCTCTCCCCTTTCCCTTTTCATGTACCAACACACACGATACACACACATGTGTTAGATTTAATTTCATTCATCTTGACCCCATAATCAAGATCATTAGAATCTTACAATAACATAAACATAAGAACGATAAGGTTACGAACTCATCGGAATCGAAGGAAGCCATAGATTACCAAGAGTTTTATTCCGATGATGAAAGAACGCTAAGATGCGGAAGCGAACACGTACCCTTTGGTATTGATCTTCACTACTCTTCTCTATTCTTGATGATGGAATAGAGTGGTGTATTTTTTTCTTTTGTCTAAGAGGCAAAGAGTGGCCAAAACATAATAATACCCTAGCCTCCAAGAAGAAAAGATATTTATATAGAGAGAGTAGTGGGATCAACCCTAATCTCAACCGTCCATCAAAGTTAAGAGATTAGGGTCTATAAGCCTTTTATACACAATAAATCATTAGTGTATTGGATGCTAAATCAAATAGGCCCATAATGTTATTTAGCCTAATTTAATTAATTAATGTCCAAGTCAAATAATAAGTCAACATTAGTATGACCCATTAGGCCACTTAATTGGATTGGACCGATCAAATCCAACATTCTCCCACTTGGCCAGGGTTATACTAATGTCAATGTATTAAGTTTTGACATAACGAAATTGAACAAAACATCCCATAAGTTAGGCCAAATTTAACAAAAATACTAAAATGAATCGAAGATAGTATATGTGCCTCTCAACGCCACAACACCGTTCTCCGGTTACAATCTCAGAACTTTTGCCAAATATGACAGTCAACAGCTTAATAGACACGAACTGCATCGTTCCATAATAAATAACAATATGAGCGAGTTCATGTGATCCTTACATGAGTGTTTGTTTCAGAATACCTCAAATGTGCACTTTTAACGAGAAGCAACAAACCATAATCATAATATCCAGAATCCAAAACATAGGTGATCACAAAAATAAATGTCTCAAATCAAAATCCCATCATTAAAAAAAGGAAAAGCTATCAACCAACCCATGCTAGCAACATGTTCTCGAAAGAGAGTGGGTGGTAAGCCTTTCATCATGGAATCAGCTAACATAGCGGTCGTACTGATATGTTAAATAGACAATATGTGATTCTGGATTCTTTCCCTCACAACAAGATACTTAATCTCAATATGCTTCGTTCCACCACTTGATTTGTTGTTCTTGGAAAAGAAAACAGCAGCTTGATTGTCACAGAATATCTTCAGTGGTCTCGAAATGGTGTCAACCACTTTAAGTCCCGTAATGAAGTTCTTTAACCATACACCATGACACGAAGCCTCAAAATATGCCACAAACTCTGCCTCCATGGTGTGAGAAGCCACTAATGACTGCTTAGCACTCTTCCATGAAACAGCCCCTTCTGCGAGCATGAAGACATAACCTGATGTGGATTTCAAGGTATCTACACACCCTGCATAATCGGAATCAGAATAACCAATAACCCCAAGGTTATCTGACTATTTATAGGTAAGCATGAAATCCTTGGTACCCTGTAAGTTGCGCATGACTTTCTTGGCTGCTTTCCAATGACCCATTCCTAGGCTTATTTGGTAACGTCCAAGCATGCCAACAACATATGCTATATCTGGGCGAGTACAGACCTGAGCATACATAAGACTCCCTACTGCAGATGCATAGAGAATACGCTCCATTTCGTCTTGCTCCAGTTGGTTCCTAGGGCATTGTAGCAAACTAAATTTGTCACCCTTAACAACAGGGGCAACAGTGGGAGCACAGTTATGCATATGGAACCTTTTCAGAACCTTCTCAATATAGGCTCTTTGGGACAATCCCAATATCCCACGAGACCTATCTCGGTGAATCTCAATGCCTATAACATAAGAGGCCTCTCCAAGATCTTTCATATCAAAATTCTTAGACATAAAGTTTTTGGTCTCATGCAACATATGCATATCACTACTAGCAAGTAAGATATCATCTACATATAAAACTAGAATGATAAACTTACTCCCACTGATCTTTAGGTATATACATTGGTCCACTGCATTTTCTTTAAAGCCAAATTTACTAATCACATCATGAAACTTAAGATACCATTGTCTAGAGGCTTGCTTTAATCCGTATATGGATTTCTTCAACAGACATTTCATATGTTCCTTGCCTTCAACCATAAACCCTTCTGGTTGAGTCATATAGACATTTTCATGCAAGTCACCATTAAGAAATGCAGTCTTTACATCCATTTGATGTAGCTCTAAATCATAATGAGCCACTAAAGCCATGACTATTCGAAAGGAATCTTTTTTCGACACAGGAGAAAATGTTTCATTATAATCTATCCCTTCCTTTTGAGTGAAACCTTTAGCGACGAGTCTAGCCTTGTATCTTTCGACATTACCTTTAGGATCTAGCTTAGTTTTGTAGACCCATTTACAGTCTACAGCTTTGGCTCCTTCAGGCAAGTCAACAAGGTCCCAAACTTCATTTATTTTCATTGACTCTAACTTATCTTTCATGGCCTTAAGCCATTGAGTTGAGTGATCACTCATAATAGCTTCTTTAAAGGATGTGGGATCATTTCCTATGCCTAGATTATAGTCAGCCTCATCTAGGTACACAATATAGTCATCAGAGATGGATGTCCGTCTCTCTCTTCCTGACCTTCGAAGAGGTTGCTCATTAGCAGGAATTGGAGCAGGATCCATAATAGGGGGCACATCATTAGGTACTACCTCGGGTGCATCATTATTTTCTCTATGAGGTAATGGCGCACCAACCTTTTGGATAACAGGAATAGAAACATGATCCTAAATTTCCTCAAGGTTTATTATTCTTGGTGTACAACTCCCACTATATTCAGCATCTTCAAAAAATACTGCATGCCTAGTTTCAAGAATTCTAGTGGTATGTGATGGACAGTAAAATCTGAAACCCTTAGACCTTTCAGGGTAACCTATAAAATGACAACTTATGGTCTTGGGATCGAGTTTCTTAGTATGCGGATTGTAGACTTTTGCTTCAGCTAAACAGCCCCACACATGAAAATATTCTAAACTTGGTTTCCTCTGTGCCCACAATTCAAAAGGTGTTTTAGGCACAGACTTACTGGGAACCCTGTTAAGAATATGCACAGCTGTTTTAAGTGCTTCAACCCACAAAAACTCTGGTAGAGTGCTTTGGCATATCATACTTCGTACCATATCCATGAGGGTACGATTTCGCCGTTTAGCTACACCATTCTGCTGGGGTGTACCTAATATTGTATACTGAGCAACGATGCCACATTCTTCCAAATATAGGGCAAAAGGACTAGGGTTACGACCCGTTTCAGAGAATTTTCCATAATATTCTCCGTCTCTGTTAGATCTTACAACTTTAATCTTTAGGTCGAGTTGATTTTCAACTTCGGCTTTGTAAGTCTTAAACATGGCAAGTGAGTCAGATTTTTCATGAATGAGGTAAACATATCCATAACGAGAATAGTCATCAATAAAGGTGATAAAGTATCTATGACCACCAATACCCGGTGTAGGGAAAGGTCCACAAATGTTAGTGTGGATAAGCTTTAAAAGTCCCGTACTTCGAGTGGCACCACGTTTATTGCCTTTTACAAATTTTCCTTTAATACATTCAATGCATGTGTCAAAATCTGAGAAATCTAAAGAATGAAGAATTCCATCCTCAACGAGGCGTTCCATTCTGCCTCGTGATATGTGACCAAGACGTTCATGCCACAATTTAGCAGAATTTTCATTCTCTCTTTTTCTCTTACCACAAGTTTTAGCAACTACATCACTCACATTCATTTTTTTCAAGGATTCAGTAAAAGAAGCATTCAAAAGTAATTTGTAGAGGTTTCCCTCCAACAAACCAGAACCAATAACTCTATAGTAAAGGAAAAGAGAGAAGCCTTTATTCTCAAACTTAAACGAATATCCATAAGCGTCAAGTCTAGAAACAGAAATAAGATTTCTAGTCATACTGGGAACATAAACAGTATCAACTAAATCCAAATTGAAGCCACTCTCCAAAACTAAACGGAGAGTTCCTACAGCTTCAACTTGAGCTTTCTCTCCATTTCCTACTAGAACATTACGGTCCCCTTTGTTTAACTTCTTCACGGAAAGGAATCCCTGCAATGAATTAGTTATGTGCACAGTTGCACCCGTGTCAACCCACCATGTATTTAAAGGAGCATCAATTGTATAAGACTCATAACAAACGCAAATAGATAAATTACCTTTCTTTTCCAACCATTCTCTGAATTTATGACATTCTTTCCTCATATGTCCTTTATCCTTACAAAAGTGACACCTGGGACCAGAAGTGTAACACCCCGATATTTTAACGTATTATTAAAATAAAATTTAGTGGCAAATATATTTTTTAGCATCAATATTTTTATCAACGTTGACGTATATTTTTAGCGACAAATATTTCTTTAAATTAGCGTTGATATTTTATTTTGTAACTTTTAGCGGCGATATGCAAAGCGAGGTTATATAACAACATGTTAAAATTTTACTAACACGTAAATTATCGTCAGAAATTGTTTTGGGCCTTTTTGTAATAACAGAAAGGTTCGGGTAAATTTGAAATGACTAACAAAAGATTATGGGGGTTTTGGTAAATTTTCAATTTAGGGTTTTTAATATAAAGCTTCTTTAAGAGATAGCAGCCGCATGCTCCCATCCCTATTTTTCTGAAAAGATACTTTGAAAGAGAGAGAGATCTCGAGAGAGAGAACAAAGGAAAGAGATGAAGAAGGGTTTTCCGGCGAGACCTTTTTCGGTAAGTTCCTACACCCCTTTTCCCTCTCTTGTTTAGTTAATGGTATAGGGGAATTAAAGTGGGGGCATGGGACTGCTGTGAGTGGTTTTGTGATGGGGGGCTGCGGTTTTGAGAGGAAATGGTTGTAGATGTGTATACGGGTGTTTGCTTGTGTGCACGGTGGTGCCGTAAGGTGTGCGCAAGCTTAATTCCGTAAGATGGAGTTATGGGTTGGGTTGAAAAGATCACAGCCATGGTGGCTGTGACTGTGCTCGTGGACAGGGGTGCAAGGGAAAGGGAAGAGAGGCTGTCACAGGCAGCCTGTGAGCTGGAAATTCTTGTGTGTGTAGTGTTTACATATAACTAATTGTGGTGGACTGAAAAATGGTGTGGGTGAAATGGTAGTGAAATATGGCATGTGTATGTGTTTAACCCAGCGATGTGAGGCCTGTGTATGTGAGTTTTTGTAAGGGTCCAATCTGCTGTAATTTAGGTCTAGGTGTTATGAGAGAACAAAAGGCAGCAGGTATGTGGTGTTTTGTGAAGTGAAACAAGGCTGCAAAACAGCCCATATGAAAATGCTGTGCGTGTATTTTTGTGAGTGGGTTTAGTGTGTGTGGAGGTGAAAGAATGGTGAGAATTATGTGTGCTTTGTGGGTGTCATGTGTGCATATATAAGTGCATGAGTGTGTGGGTTGGAGTGTTATGTGTGTATGTGGGTTTAGAGAGAGAGGGGCTGCAACTGTATAACTGTATAATGCTGAGTGTGTGAATGTGTTGGACAAAATGAAAGAAGGAAAGAAGACAGACCCAGCAGTGGGCATGCAAAATGGTGAATATTATATATAGGTAAGTGTGGGGCTATGTGATTGTAGTGTGTGTAAGTGAAGATGTGTAGGTAATAGTGTGTACAATGGTTGGATGAGGGTGCGTGTTAGAGAGGGTGGGTCTGCTGTGTGAGGCGTGGGCCTGCTGTGTGTTAGAGAGTCATGGAAGTGGGTGCATAAGAGGAGATGAAGAAGCAGAGAACGGAGCGTGTAAACATGGTTAACGTTAAGTTTGCACGTGTATATGTTAGCGCACGCTTATTTTTAGCACGTGAAAATTTACAGTATAATACGTTAGACCATATTAGAATTCTTGGAAAAATTTTATAATTTTCTGAGATCGTATGAATTTATAGTATTTTCTATAATTTCAGATTTGGAAAATTCTTTTGGAGTCTTTAAACCCTGAACATACTCTGGGAAAAATTAGAGTAGTGTTTAAATAGTATAATAAAGACTCAGTATAAATTTTATGATTTTTGGAATCGATTTGTTATCATTTTCAGTATCGCATTGAATTTAGCAAAACGAAAAATAAAGAAATAGTTTTTATGTCTTTTAAATTCTGATTTCAATTTCTATAATTTTTATATATATTTTAAAGTTCTTATAAAAATTATGGGACTTTTTTTGCCACTGGAAGTAATTATGGCTATTATTGGGTTTTTATTGTATTTAAAGAAATTATTTTAATTCGAAAATATTGAAAATTTCAGAAAATTCCTATTTTGACTCTTATTAATGTTTTCAGCTACAAAAGTATTTTATTGAAATTTATTATAAATTTTGGAATATAATTACGCGTTAAGTAGCGTACAAGATTTCCGGTTAGCTACGTTGGTCGTGTGTGGAATACGTTTCGAGTCGTGTGATTTCGGGATTAGAAGTAAGCACGTGGTGGGTAGTCGATATTAGGGTTTCTAGCATATTAGACATAAATTTTGTTCTAACAATTAAATTATAAATTTAGGTTGATTCAGAAAATACTGATCGAGATTGGTAGCATCGCTTAGCTTGGACCGAGGTAAGGATTTCTCTTTGAACCCCATTTCGTTATTCTATTTCAAATGTTTGTAATAACAGTTTTACAAAATACATTGATTGTTGATTTCTATGTTTGAAATAAAAAAGCGTTTGTTTTGAAACTGTCCATGAAACCCTAATTTGAGCCTGATAGCGATCGTTTAGAATTCATGTTTCATTCTCGTATGTTTATTGATCTGACCATCATAAAATACATATTTTGAGTTGTACTTATCTCTTTTCATGCTCATCTATTTATTGAATTTGCTAATCGAAAAGCATTTTCAATTGTAGTTTAATCCTTCTCAATGTTGACATGAGTTAGTAACTTGGGAGCCATAAGGATGGTCTGTATTGTTGGCGTTATAAGGATGGTCTGTTGGATGGGTTTTACTAGTACCTAGATGGACTAGTCAGTGTACATATGCATATGTAAAGCGATCGAGCACTGCCGGGGTGGCTTTGCTTCTGTACTGCTCATGTTCAATGTTTCCTGTCTATATTTTATTACACTTGAACTGTTTTGAATTATTATCCATTCATGCTTTATTATATCCGAAGTGTTTCAAATGACTATTATTTAAGGGATTGAGTTAAATACTCATCCCTATGTTTATATCGTATTGTAGTGATTTCATCGAAAGCAAAACCTCTCAAAAAGATGTTATTGGACTTTAATGTAAAATCATTCGTTTTGTTCATCTTTGTCTAAATGTTGTATTTAAATGAAAATATTCTTTAAAAAGTTTTATATGAAAACTCGTCCGAATCGTTTTGTTATGTTTTAAATCTTTGATCGACCTTACTGAGCTCTCAAAAGCTCACTCTCCTTTGACTTCCTTTCTGCAGGTAGCATTAGCCGTAGATTACCTGAGCATGGATTAGAGCCAAGCTAGCTAAGGGATTTAAATTTAAGTTTAGTATTAATAGTTAGAACCCCTGCGTGGGTAAATTAATATTATTGTTTAAATTTTCTTAGACTTAGACTTGGTATTTTAATTATGATAGTTGATTGAGAGTCTAGTTTGATTGACGAATA
This sequence comes from Escallonia herrerae, assembly GCA_033070095.1. Taxonomy (NCBI): domain Eukaryota; kingdom Viridiplantae; phylum Streptophyta; class Magnoliopsida; order Escalloniales; family Escalloniaceae; genus Escallonia; species Escallonia herrerae. The sequence goes on from JAVXUP010000452.1 coordinate 273,939, forward strand.
GTTGCTCTGACAGATTGATGGTATTATTTGGTCGCGTTTGAGATAGTATTCTCTTAGTGTACCGATCGATTGAGCGTTAACGTTCCGAAAAATTCCGGGATGTTACAAGAAGAACCCTTGGTACCAGAAAAGCTTGCCTTGTCAGTCTTGGTTACAGAAGCACTCTTGTTCCCTTGCACATTACCTTTGCCAAATTTCTTTCCTTTTCCTTTAGATGGACCAGTAATGGCAACGTGAGCACTATCAGGTTGTTCAGACTTTAGCCTCTCTTCTTCTTGGACACACATGGAAATAACTCGCTTATCTTCCACTTTTCTTTCTGTGTGTTATTGTAACGCCCCGAACCCGAGGGTCCGAACACGTCCTTAAATCATAACCCAATCCTCTCCAAAACATAACAACCTTAATGGTAGAGCAGAGTATCTAAAATACCACAAAATAAAATGATTTGTATCTCAAAACTTAACTCCCAAAAATAATCCGAAACCTTATTACAAATCTTTTAGACTAAATATCTGAACCCAAAGGAAAATAAATCAACTAACTAATTTTTCGTCTAAAGAAATCATAAGCTCTATCCTCAATATAAAAAAACCAGAGCAATTCCAACCGCTGTACTAATATCTCGCCCTTCGTGCTACTTTTGGCCTGAAAGGGAAAGGAAACGAAAAACAAAGGGGTGAGCACGAATTGCCCAGTAAAAGTTTTTACACACAAAGGGCCAAAGATGGATACGAATACGAATTCAGAGTCATCGAATAGAGCCAATAAATAGGAATTTAGATAACTCAGTCAAATTTCACAAGCGAATACGAAAGTAACCAAAAGAAGGTTACCAAAAGCGAATAACAAATATGAGTTATCGATTAGAACCAATAAATAAGATAACTCAGTCAAATTTCACAAGCGAATAACAGAAGCGACTGAAAAATGGGTTAAATAACCAATAAGTCGAATATCGACTCAAAAACGAATAACAAATCGACCCAAAAAGGGTTTACATAACCAATAAGTCGAATATTAAAATATATTTACCAAAACTTATGGGTGTCACATACACAAATTGCTTATTATTAAGCATCACAAATCATGGTTATACCATGTCGAATATCGCAGCCGGCGCGTCACAAATAAGTCACGATAATTAAAAGTGACTTTCGAATACAAATATCACCCACAAAGTAAATTGATAAATATAGCGAATATTCATTCGAAGGCCAAAAATAGTCATTGTAGACTCAAACCGAAGAGAACAAAAATACGAGTTCAACGAAACAAAAATCAACTCAATCGGAGATCGGATGAATGAGATATCGTCAAAAGAAGTTTTGGGTGAAGAGAATTGCGCGAAAATCGAGAAAGCGAAAGCAAATTGTTAATAACCGAAAAGACCCGGCAGAAAGTTGACACGTGACAAAGGAGACTCAGAATTCACATGTCAAGACCAATAGAAGAGAGATATGTTGAACTAAAAATCTTTGAAAGTAACTTCTTTGACCGCGAACAAAGAACGGCTGAGAGTAAAAATAATTACGAACGACCTTTTACGATATAACGAACATAGATTTTTATAAATCACATAGGAACTGTCTTTAACGCAAATTATAAGACAGTGAAACAAGATCATTGATAACGTTACAAAAAGCGTGATGATCAATAATAGGCTCGGAAGCAAATTCAATTTTGAAATCAAACGAAGATGCAAAGATTCTCGTGTATGAAACGAAAAGACGGCGTAAAAACCCTTACCTCAAAGTAACGAATATCATGTCAAAAATCTCCTCTTTATCTTGGATCTTTACTTCAAGGTAACAATATCATGTCAAAAATCTCCTCTTTATCTTGGATCAATCATCACCTTTTTGCTTGAAAATACACCGAAGAATGCACTTGACTCTTTATCTTAGATCAATCACCACCTTTTTGCTTGAATACCCAAAAGAATGCAATTGATTCTTTATCTTAGATCAATCACCACTTTTTTGCTTGAATACCCAAAAGAATGCAATTGATTCTTTATCTTAGATCAATAATCACATTTTTGGTTGAATACCCAAAAGAATGCAATTCACTCTTTTCTCTTTCCTCTCCTTTATCTCGAAAAAATATGAAGACTCTTATGTCTTCTTCTCCCTTATATAGTTTGCTAATTTAATTCTAATATGACTTGAAGTCCTAATTGATGGTGCAATCATAACACAGCTAAAAGTCCTTATTGCTAGTGTAATTATAACACATCTTAAAGTCTTCATTACTAATTTAATCACAATATGACTTAAAATCCTAATCCAAGGTGAAATCACTTCTTCTTTTTAATAATACTTAATCTAATCAACTAACTTAATCACAATATGACTTCAAATCCTAATCCAAGTCGAAATCACTTCTTCTTTGTTTAAATAATATTTAATCTAATCACATTAGCCACTAAGATCATTAAATATTAATTTTATCACTAAAAGGACTTCAAGAAAATTCTCTGTGGTCCATTACTTAATTCAAATCAGTATAATTTTTAAATTATTACCTACATAAGTAGCCAAAAATCCGGGGTATTACAGTTATAGTTGATCTTAAAAGGACCAAACTGCGCAGGAAGGGAAGTCATAATAAAGTGCACGAGAAAACCTTCAGAGATTTCCATGTCCAAACCTTTTAGTTGAGAAGCCATATCATTCATCCGTAAAATATGCTCACGAACACCGTTGGATCCACTATACTTGAGCGTAACCATTTTAGTGATGAGAGTAGTAGCATGTGCCTTGGAAGAACCCTGAAACTGTTCTTCAATATGAGCAAGGTACAACTTAGCATTATCCGAGTCAGGAATGGCTCCTCGAATAGCAGTCGTAATGGAGCCTTTCATAATCATCAGGGATATGCAGTTGGAACGCTCCCACTTTTCATAAGCTGCCTTTTGCTCAGTAGAGCTTTCAGCCGTAAGGGCAGCAGGCGCGTCAACCCGTAAAGCATAATCCAAATCCATAACTCCAAGGATTATGCTAATCTGCTCTTTCCATTTTCTAAAATTGGTGCCGCTCAATGATTCAATAGAGGAAAGATAGCCAGTAATTGCAGCAGGACTATACGCGGAATAATAACAATAATCATGCACGTTAGTACCAAAAATTCACATGATGAAAATAGTTAGTTCATCATTTAACATAATAAAATAAATTGAGGGATAAACAATTTATTTATATGGAAAAGGTAAATACACAAAACCTATTCCAAAGGAAAAATTAACATATCACTTATAACCTTCCGTTGGGCCGGTTATTAACATAAAAGTGTTTTTCCATCCTTATTAATTTTGGAAATCATTAAAAGCAACATGAGTACAAATTATATCACTGTTGGGCAGAAAATAATTTGACCCATGCAACTTATTATTTCCTTTCTTTCCGCTTAAAAATTAAAATATAATCTTCCGTTGGGCCAATTAATATTTTAATTAATAAGCGTAACGTGATGTGGTTTATCATTATCTCAACTTATAAAAGACAATAAACTTCCGTTGGGCCGCTTACTGCCAAAATAAGTAAGAACCACTAATTATTTCAAGTTCATTATCATAGTCTAGACATGCCAAACGAAGCATAAGATTTTAGCATAATCTCGTAATTTTAGACTAATTCTTGAAATCACAAAAATATTGGCACGTTATATTCATCAGTATCCCATAATATAAGCCAATATTAAAATACATATGTTATCAATAATAACATATCAATTGAACAATTTCAATAGGGATATAATATTAAATGACTTTATAAATTTTATTTTACAAGGCCTAATTAAAATACACAAGTCCTTTTGAAAATCCATCATGGCCAAATAGGCCCAATCATATAAACTACAGGCCCAAATTTACATAACCAATAAAAATTTAATTACTGGCCTAAAGGCTTAGCCCGCAAACCATTTAATAGGCCATTTACGGCCCAATTTTGCTTTGTGGACAGCAGGCCCTTAACAGGCCTTTCACGGTCCAACAGCTCGGCCCACTTAATAGGCCACAAGCTACAAGGGCCAATGGCTTCAGGCCATAAAACGGGCCCAAAACAAGTCTAAATATAATGTCTGTTGGGCCAATCTGTTATGCAATTAACATGCCACCTAACTAACATTTAACGGTCCAAACTTGTTGGCCCATTATACAAGGCCAACCAACAACCATAATGCCAAAACAACATGCCGTAAGCCGCCCAACATGCCACACAGCCGTACCTTATTATTATTAATTATGTTAACATTCATCCTTCAAATATTCAAAGAATTTTAAAGGGACGTTCTATGTTCATGCAATTGATTAACGTAGCTCTGATACCACATGTTAGATTTAATTTCATTCATCTTGACCCCATAATCAAGATCATTAGAATCTTACAATAACATAAACATAAGAACGATAAGGTTACGAACTCACCGGAATCGAAGGAAGCCATAGATTACCAAGAGTTTTATTCCGATGATGAAAGAACGCCAAGATGCGGAAGCGAACACGTACCCTTTGGTATTGATCTTCACTACTCTTCTCTATTCTTGATGATGGAATATAGTGGTGTATTTTTTCTTTTGTCTAAGAGGCAAAGAGTGGCCAAAACATAATAATACCCTAGCCTCCAAGAAGAAAAGATATTTATATAGAGAGAGTAGTGGGATCAACCCTAAAGCCTGCCAAATCTCAACCGTCCATCAAAGTTAAGAGATTAGGGTCTATAAGCCTTTTATACACAATAAATCATTAGTGTATTGGATGCTAAATCAAATAGGCCCATAATGTTATTTAGCCTAATTTAATTAATTAATGTCCAAGTCAAATAATAAGTCAACATTAGTATGACCCATTAGGCCACTTAATTGGATTGGACCGATCAAATCCAACAACATGTACAAAAACCTCTAGCATACTCACAAAATCCCCTTCTCACAGCTTTCTCCCCATGCCCCTTTTACTCCCGTAAACAATTAAATAAATAAGAGGAAAGAAAAAGAACCAGACACTTACCCCAAAAGTTGTCGGAGAACATTTCTACTTCCGTCTCCTTCCTCTTTCTCTCTTTATCTCTCTCTCTTCCGTGAACCTCTCTCTCCCCCTCGAGATAACGATTCTGATGGGTAAATGGGGTGTCCTGACGGTTGCTCTACAAAGATACGGTTATATAAAACCCTAAATTGGATAATTATCAAAAAGCCCCTAAACTTTCGTTAGTCATTTTAAATTGTACCTGCTACTTTATGTTGTTATAAATAGGTCCAAATTAACTTAATTGCTATAGTTTATGTGTTAGAAAAATTTTAATGGGTTTATTAGATAACCCAGCTACACTAATCATCGCTCTAAGAATTGTTAATTTAAAAATATCGATATTAAAAATATATTCGCCGCTAAAAGTTTCTAAAAATATCTTTAACACTAATCATCACTGAAGACCTAAATCGATACCACTTATACCTGCTATCATTAAGCTATAACCGATGGTTTCTAAAAATTTTATCGCTAAAGATTGCCGATAAATGGAAATTAACATTAAATCTCGCGTATAAAAGTCGTCACCTAGATAATAAACTAACCGGCTAGACATATCACGGTTCAGGGTGTTACACAAGGGCTCTTATAGTGGCCTTGATTGGTGGTGTTTTACTCTCAAACCTATCTGGAGCCAGGGTTCCTCTTATGTACTTAACTTTGCTTCAAGACCTTAATTAATGCTACGAGTAGGCATAGTTAGGTAGTGCAGCTCTATCTTACTTGTACTGTGAGATGTGCCGAGCAAATAGGAGTTCAACATATGAGATTAGGGGACCCTTGATTCTGTTGCAGGTATGCTAGAGCGTTGATCTCCTTCTTTTTCTATATGATATCTTGCCGTTGATCCTTTTCTGTAAAATAACATGTATAATAGTTATGGACTTCGGAGAGGTTCCCTAACATGCGTCCTGAAAGAGGCCCCCTGTAGAGGACCGTGCACAACCTGTTGCTAGTGACATACAATATAATGTGATTGCTGGTGATGCACCTGTTGCTGGTGGAGGCCATCCCCAGCCACATGAAGTCGAGCCTTTGCCTCGGGACCATTTGGGCAGAGGTAAGTCTTTATTTCTGGTTAACACAAGAACAGTTGGACAGTTTAATAGGAAATTCACATGTAAATTCATCAACAATAACTTTTACTATCCAAGCCATGTAAATTCACTTGTACTTATCACCAGCTATTAGCATATATAGGAAATTCTACAACATGACTTGAAGCTAAAACATTCAGCATCACTGATTATTTGGATACAATAATCTTTTCATTTTGGTTGTTAAAAATAACCCGGTCACTACAACCATGCTAAAAATTTAGATCGAAATTTAACTAAAGTTCTTGTTTAGATGTTTTATGTTATGAGCCAGTTTTATTGAAGTAGTTAATAGTGCTTCCTATTATTATAAGGCAGCTCTACTAGATTAAAGGGATGACAGAGTATAAGTGATGATATGCTTAGCTATAATGGTGTCATGCATCAAAATACATTGGTACCAGCCATATTTGAGAACCAATTAGCTGATCATTTGCTAATTGAAAATATGACCCATCCCCCTACCCCACCCCTATAGAATAAGTGAAGAAACCTCATATGTACTGCTGAATTATTGGCAGTACGTTGGTGGATAAAACTCAGGTTAGAATCCAAAAAACAAATTTAAAAGAGGACAATGCCAACAAAATGTGGGGCCGTACTCAGCTCATCAAAAACATTGTTTGGACTTTTTTAAGTCCTATGTGGTTGTTATCACCTCCAGCACTGAAAATATCAAGAAAGTGTATTCTTGGACATTTGAGTTAGGCTAGTGATACTAACAAATACATATGAGTTAGGCTGTTGGATAATGCTGCCTGCTCACTGTCTGTTCTTGTTTCTATCCATGGGCGTCTTTGCTCAATGCATTAGGGACAATTATCATACTTGTGAGAATAACATAGTATATTGGAATTGTATGCTTCTATGGTTACTTTCAACCTAGAATTTTTAGTAACCAAACTTGAAAATAACATTAACGGGTGGCTTGTAGCACTAGAAAATGATAAGGTAGGATCACAGTGTCTCAGGGAATATAGGGATCAGTTGGACAATTTAAAGTCATCAGAGGTTTGTGCTTAAGTATTCACATGTGTCACATAAGTAAGTAATTGGCTTGATGTGATGTTACTTTAAATCATACGCCTTTTACATCCTGCAGTTCATATGGCAACCTTATTATTTAGCTTCACTATCAGAGTACTACTGGACCGGAAGGCATGTTTGGATGACTCGATCACCGCTTATCTGCTTTGAAAGAGTGGAGTGGTACTTCCCGGACCGTGTTTGTCCACAATACAACATGAGCAAAGTGATCCCCCCTGATTGTGACACTGGTGGTGAGGTCCTTCATAAGATTGATTGTCAGGGCCACCCAAACACTGACTGGGAGTTGAAACATCGTGTCTACATTGACATGTGGAATACTCGTGCAGAGAGTAACTATGCTAGAGAGGCGGCAGGAGAATATGTTGATGCAGGATACTCTAGCCCATACATGTTGTGGTACCACTCGATCACCCGTTTGTTGGTTGGCAAACCGGTGCAAAATAGACCATTTGGATATCAAGGAGGTCATGCTACTGTAGAGACGTTGGTATGCATTCTTCTATTTAAATGTTAGCAAATATCTATATCTTTTTCTATATACAGTGACCATTCTAACTATTAGCAATAGTTATGCTCTAAGATCTTTTTTATATATACAGGGCTCAAGAAACAACAACATGCATTCTTTCTTTTCTTTTCTTTTCTTTTTTGTGTGTGTGGTTGGTTGGTTGTGATACTGTTACATCATAATTGGCATATTTATTGGCTAGGGGGTCCCAAATGATGAAGTGCAAAGCAAAGATGCCCAGTCCTCTAAAAGAATGTATTTGGGATGTTGTTTTGGCAGCTGATTTTGATAAAGCCATGATAATATTTTACCAGCCTTCCTTTAGGTGGGGCTGGGATGCTTTTTGAATATGAAAGCATGATAGAAACTATTAAGTGCAGAGCTTGAATATAGGACTCACAGGAAAAGAATTTGATATCTTTTTTCCACTCCACTTGGAAAGAGAAAAGAATCAAATTTGAGCAATGTTATATCCCTTTCTTTGGTACAGGTTATCTAAGGGAATAAGGATTTTGCTTGGCAGAAGGCCAATGGAAAAATAACTAGCTTGGCATGGGTGGTTGTGGGGGTTGGGCAACACTGTTAGCTCATAATTGGCATATCTATTGGATAGGGGGTCCCAAATGATGAAGTGCAAAGCAAAGATGCCCACTCTTCTAAAAGAATTGGGATGTTGATTTGGCAACCAATTTTGATTAAGCCATGGTAATATTTTACCATGCTTCCTTTAGGTGGGGCTGGGATGCTTTTTGAATATGAGAGCATGATAGAAACTATCAAGTGCAGAGCTAGCAAATAGGACACACATGCAAAGAATTTGATGTCTTATTTCCACTCCACTTGGAAAGAGAAAAGAATCAAATTTCCTAAATGTTATATCCCTTTCTTTGTTACAGGTTATCTAAGAGAATAGGGAATTTGCTTACCAATGGCAAAAGCACTGGTTTGGCATTCTAATTCTTGGACTATTCTATCTATGTATAAATTTCTTAGTAGGTGCTTTGACATTATGGCCAGATGTATGTACCTTATGAGTTGTTCACTTAATGGTTACCACTGTATAACAATTCTTGGAATCAAAATTCTGCATGTGTTTAAACTGTAAATATCCTCCAAAATTCTGCATGTGTTTAAACTGTAAATATCCTCCTAACCTGTTGCATGAGTTTATGTAAATGAATTTGGATTTGAAGTGCTATATCACTTGTATTTCATAGTTAGGTTGTCATACTAATAACTTCTCTAAAGGTTGATGGTCAATAGAAAATATGAAATTAAGTTCAATATAACATTATTAACACGCTCTTATTTTGCAGGCACAACAAATCAAGCGCATATTCCGCCTTGCTGATACTAGTGACCCTAATGCAATCATTGAATTCCTTGCAAGTATTAAGGTTGTGTGTCGAGAAGAACTGTCGGTCATTTGTGAGGTTGAATGAATCTCAGCGGTGCACCCCAGAGCCATGAATGCAAGACCTGATACAGACAATTACATAGCCCCGACAACCACCACGTGCATGTCGAAAGGGACCGAGACCGAACATGGAGCCGATCAACGTGGCACCGATAGGTACACCGGCACCAAATGTTGCATCAACATCACAAGTGCCAGCATCAGTCCAACCTCATTTACAGGTTGTGCCTTCACCATCACCCGTAACATCTGTAGAGCATGTGCCTTTGACATCCCCCCACTCCACAATCAGAACACCATCTTCTCATGGACCATCATCTTCCACACTTGAGAGATCCGATTGACCTCATACACCAGGATCAAATGCCCCTCTATCAGCAAATGAGATAGCAACTGTACATCACATTCCATCACCGCTACTTCATGAACCTGAGATGGAAGGTATAGTCATGGTTAGACCTTCGGAAACCCCTCCCACATCTACTGACCCACTTACTTCTTATGAGATTATACAAGAACGGTTGGAACCTATTAAGAAATAGACACATGTGTCGGTTCCATATCATAGAGGTAGAGGTTGCGTTAGAGCTGGTAGTCGAGTATCAACTCGTGGACGAAATGTGGATCAAGGTAGAGGAGGATGCAATTCTGACTAGCTTTTTGATGCCATTCCATGAGCTCAATGAAGTGAGCATCCCTATCGTCTTAGAGCACCTCATGTCCATACATATTCACCAGTGAGAGATTCAGTTTCACAGGTTACATAGGAGCCTCTTCTTACGTCAAATTATGGATCACAATGTGTTGTGATGGAGCAGCATTCAAAGCACCCTAAACTGAAGATGTACGCCAAGAAGAATCCTTTGAGGGAAAAGAAAGGAGTACGAGCACCATGTGGAACTTAGCTTTGCAGATTAGCACACTCAAGAAAAAGTCCCCTAACCTTAGTAAAGGCAACATGTTGACTTAGCTATTTTGAAAACATGTATGATAATCGTCTAGCATTTCTAGAATGATATGTAATGGTTACTCTTTGAAGTGGTGATGGAATGTGTTAACCCTACGGTTATTTAACCTAGGATTATATTTGATTTTGATGATAACTAACATTAATGATTATGTTGTCTAACATGCATTGAGTTGATGAAGCAATACGTACAATCTCATACTCATGCAAACGGAGAAGTAGATGAGCAAATCGTTCAAAGTCACTCAACGGAACGCATCAAAGAAGGAATTTGTCGATTGAGTTTTACAATGCTTTTATTTCTTTCTTTGTAACTAGACTTAGAGATTTGATCGTATCGATGACTGTATACCTAGAACATGCCCATAGGTTTTCCTTGCATGCATAAAAGTTTTTCATTCTTTGAAAATAAGGAAACTGCATTTTCTGGAATGCAATCGACTGCATGCTGGGCAGTGAGGTATTACAGTCGACTGCATTCCAATGCAGTCGACTGCAATACTTCCAGTAGCCTATTATAGTCGACTGCAAGTTTGAAATTTTGAATTTCCAACGGCTACTTTGGGACTACAGTCAACTGCAATGGGACATTACAGTAGACTGTATTTACCATTTGGCGCATTTAATGCTCCACCTAACTCCAAACGGTCATATTAATTTCCATCCCTATAAATACTCATCGTGGGCATAGTTTTGATTCACCAATTGCATTCAAAGCTCTCTTATCTTTCATATTCTCAAAGATCAAAAGCAATTGTTTAATCTCTCTTGGTTTTCATTATTTTCTCATCAATTTCAAGAGATCATTTATTGTGAGCTTACATTTGAGAGATATACACTTTCATAAAGTCATCATACACTCATCTCTCTTGTTCTAGAGCTTGAACTTGTACACATCTACTTCTTAAGAGTGAATCTTTGCACACAATTCTTCATCTAAAGTTTCTTGTATCAAAGCTTGGGGTTGTCAAGCTTTAGAGGTTTGGGATTGTCAAAGCTTGTTCTTGATGTGGGCATAGCATCAAGGGATTGTAAGCGGTTCGATCTTGACCCTTAAGAAAGATCATACTAGTGGATTTTAGGGTCTTTCAAGGGACTTCCTTGAAGGGGTGGACGTAGGCTTGAGGGTATTTTAAGCCGAACCATTTAAATCTCCTTGTCAAGTATCTCTAAACCATTCTCTCTTTACATTATCGTTTTATACTTGTGTTGAGATTAGTTAGTTTGCTTACTTGAGATATTGTGTTTGAGATTTGTTGTTTGTAGCTTTTCAAGTGTTATTCATAGCTTCTCTAAGTTTGTAGTAATTACTTATTATTTTTTAAATTAGTCTTAAAATCCTATTCACCCCCTCTAGGGTTATCGTTTTGGTTTCAAGTGGTATCAGAGCCTTGGCTCTTGATATATTGGGTAACGCCAAGAGAGTTAATCGATCATGGCTTACGTTGGGAGAATGAAGGGTAGTTCTACCACTAGGCCTCCATTGTTTAATGGGACCAATTATACTGTGTGAAAAGTTAAGATGAAAATCTACTTAGAATCTCAAGACTATGAGATATGGGATATTGTTGAGAATGGCCCATTCATTCTGATAAAGGTGGTTGACAAGGTTGAAGAGCCTAAACCCAAATCAAAATATAGTGAACATGATAAGAAGATGATTTGTATGAATGCTAGAGCAAAAAATTGTCTTGTTTGTGCTTTAGACACTAATGAACTCAATAGAGTCACTATGTATAATTCCGCTAAGAGTATTTGGGATACTCTACAAGTTACACATGAAGAAACTTCACTTCTTAGAGATTCCAAGATAAACTTATTGTTTAGAGATTATGAGTTATTCCATATGCTTCCAAATGAATCCGTTACAGATATGAATACTCATTTCACTAACATTGTAAACCCTTTGAAGCAATTGGGTAAGGAATTCACTAATGGTGATCTTGTAAGAAAGGTGATTAGGTCCTTACCAAGAGCTTGGGATGCAAAAATCACCACCATCCAAGAATCGAAGAATCTTAATATCTTTCCTCTTGATGAATTGATGTGCTCACTTATGACGTACGAAATGCAGCTCAAGACCTTTGATCAAGAAGATGTCAAGAAGAAGACTACATCAATTGCTCTTAAAGCTTCATCTTCAAACCTTGAGTCAAGTGATAATGAAGAAGAATTTGATGAAGAAGATGTTTCAATGGTTGCAAAGAACTTAAAATTTTTTTTAAGGTTTAGAAGGAATGGTGGGAGAAGACAACAAAATGCTAGTAATGAAGAGAAGCTTTGCTACAAATGCCACAAGTCGGGACACATGAAGATGAATTGTCCTATATACAAAAGGAAAAAGAAGGAAAGAAGAGATGTTTGGGAAAGAGTTAAAAGAAGACAACTCTCTAAGAAAGAGAACAAAGAGAAAGAAAAAGCAATGAATGCCGAACATACTCTAACATGGAGTGACTTCGATTCAAGTGATGAGGATGATGAGAAGAAGGAACAAACAAATGTGTTTTTCATGGCAAATGATGAGGTAAGCTCTTCTTCCGGTAGTGATAGTGATATTGAAAGCTTCGAAGATGCTTATGATAGCCTATATGAGGAATGCAAGAAAATTTTTAAGAAAAATATTATTTTATAAAAAAAATTTCTTGAGGCTAATAAACAAATTGAGAAGTTGAGAATGGAAAATAATGAGTTGCATGCCAAGAATGATTGCATTTCCAACCATTTATATTTAAAACATGTGAATAATGACTTGGTTGAATTAATTGCTAACACTCCTAGCTCAAAATAAATCTCTTGCAAAACTTTGGCTTTAGAAAAACAAAATGAAGATTTAAAACTTGAGATTTGTGATTTGAAAAAATGTCTTCAAAACTTTGTTGGTCAAAACAATTTGGATGTCATGCTTGGATGCCAAAGATTTGGCCTAAACAAAGGTGCTCTTGGATTAGATCATTGGCCTTGCCTCCTAAAATCTTTCAACAACAAGCTAGGTTGAATATTCATTCAAAACAACCAAAGAACTATTGCACACCATTTATACATTGTGGTTGGTGCAACAAGAAAGGACATACGACTAATTATTGTCCTTGTAGAATTATTTATGTTAGAGGTAGAAAGAAGATGTGGGTTGTGAAAGGTCAAGATTACAAATGTAAGACTAACACCCAAGGACCCAAGAAAATATGGGTACTAAAAGTCACTACTTGATTTGTGTTTATAGGTATGTCTCAAAGCAAAATCTAGTAACAAGAAGTGGATTCTTGACACCTTTTTTTTTCTAAGCAACTCTTAATAGAAAAAAAGAAAATTACAGAGAGTTAGTGCCTTCTCCTTCCACAGACAAAAAGGGTTAGGGGGATGAAGGAGGAACTAGACCAAAATAACTATTAACATCAGCCCATCTAGCCAAATTGTGAGCCCAGCGATTTTCATATCTAGATACTTTAGCAAATGTCCAGCACTCAAGAGATTGCAGCCTCTCCTTTGTTTCTTCAACAACAGCATAACTAGCCAAGTTGGGGTAGATTTCGTATTCTGCAACCAATCAATAATTTCTGCAGCATCTCCTTCAAAAATTACATGGGAACATTTCAGGTAGATTTCCAATTTGACCGCTAGAAGAGCTGCCATAGCTTCTGCCATTTCAACATTCATAGGTGGGGCTGCTTGAGTTCTTGCCTCAGTAAAATTTCCATTATGGTCACTAAAGGTTACCGCTTGGATAGATCTTCCTTCTCTGATTGCAGCATCGAAATTTGCTTGGTGCCATTTGAAAGGAGTCCTTGGTCTAGCCTGGACATTTTTTGGAGTCTTTTCCAGAACGAAAGAGTCCAGATGCTGTCGAAAAGCCAAACACATTTTTTTTGCAACTTGGTTTACACAGGGCTCAATCTTTTGGAAATTTTTTTGGTTCCAAGTCCACCAGATTAGATCCATAATTGTCACGGAAAGTAGAGTATAACGTGTCTTTGTGGGGCTCTCCGAACAATCTGGAAGTTACGAGTTCAGAATCATTTCCAACCAAAAGGGGAAATCAGTCCCAGCTTGGGATTCGGAGTGATGGTTGCGTGAGGGAGGTCGGAAATTTTCATGCGTTGACATCCAGATGGCTCGAGTGAACGAGCAAGAGATGAATATGTGTTCAGAAGATTCCTCATCAGTTAAGCATAGAGGGCATGACATATCCATACCTGGTTCAAACATTTGAAGTTTCAGACGCACAAGAAGAATGTTCCACGCAATCTTCCAAAGGAGAAGCTTATGTCGTTCCCGAATTTTTGCCTTCCAAAGAGCTTTCCAAAATTTTTGAGTTTGGGAATTAGAAGGGAGAAATCTCCTCTCATTCTCTTTTCACCTCGATTGATCTTAAAGAAGGAGGAAAGGTGACATTTGGTGATAATGCACAAGGAAAAATCAAAGGTAAAGGAACTATTGGTAAGGAACCACATTCAATTGAAAATGTGTTATATGTTGAAGGTTTGAAGCATAATTTGCTAAGTATTAGTCAATTTAGTGATAAAGGTTTTAGAATGTTTTTTGAAGCTTCTCATTGTGCTATACAATCTATGAAGAATAATGAAACCATTTTGGTAGGAAATAGAGATGACAATGTTTACTCCATACAATTAAATGATTTAGCTAACCAAGATGTTAAGTGTCTTAGTGTTATTAGTGAGACATCTTGGCTTTGGCATCGAAGATTTGGACACATGCATATGGAGCATTTAAAAGAAATTTTGAGCAAAGAACTTGTGAGGGGACTCCCGAAGATCAAGTTTGAGAAAGACAAAGTATGTGATGCTTGTCAAATGGTAAGCAATAGAAAGTCTCTCACAAACCGAAGAAAATGGTATCTACTTCTAGACTCTTGCAATTACTTCATATGGATTTGTTTGGACCAATTCCTACTACGAGTCTTGGTGGTAAATCATATTGTTTTGTTATTGTTGATGACTATTCTCGCTATACTTGGACTTTCTTTTTGGCCACCAAAGATGAGTCTTTAGAGGTGTTCACTTCATTTACAAAACGTGTTTAAAATCAAAAAGGATATTGATAACCCACATTCGAAGTGATCATGGTAGAGAATTTGAAAATTCAAAAATAGGAGCTTTGTGTGATGACTTTGGTATATCACATAATTTTTCGGCTCCTAGAACTACTCAACAAAATGGTGTTGCCGAAAGAAAGAATTGGTCTTTGCAAGAAGCGGCAAGAACAATGCTTAACGAATATGGTTTACATAAATACTTTTGGGCGGAGGCGGTCAATTGTGCTTATTTTGTTCTTAATAGAGTTATCGTACGAAAAATTTTGTTGAAAATCCCGTATGAGCTTTTTAAAGATAAGAAACCTAAGATGAACTTTTTTAGAGTCTTTGGATGCAATTGCTTTATTTTAAATACTAAAGATCACCTTAGCAAATATGATTCCAAAACCTATGAGGAAATTTTTCTTAGTTACTCTAATAATAGTATGGCATATAGAGTTTATAATAAAAGTACTTTGGTTGTAGAAAAATCCATAAATGTCACTTTTGATGAGACTAATCCTTTTCTTCGGAGGACTAACATTGTTAATGTAGATGATATGGAAAATGACATGAGAACTTTGGACATAAGTGATACATTACAAGACAACCCCAAAGAAATTGATCTAGGGGAGCAACAATCAAGCTCTCAAGTGGGAAACGAGGAAGCAATCAATGATACTTCAAACTTGGACAACTCTCAAGCATTACCAAAAGATTGGACTTACAAAAAGGATCATCCAAGCGATCAAATCATAGGTAATCCTTGTAGTGGGGTAAGAACTCGACGCTCTCTTCAACAACATGTTAATTTACCTTTTCTTTCCCAAATTGAACCCAAGAATTTTTCCGAAGCTCTACATCATGAATCTTGGATGCTTGGTATGCAAGAAGAGCTAGTTCAATTTGAAAGAAATCAAGTTTGGACCTTTGTGCCTAAACCTCAAAACTTTAGGATTATAGGCACAAAATGAATTTTTAGAAACAAACTTGATGAATCCGGAATCGTGGTTAGAAACAAAGCTAGATTAGTGGCCCAAGGTAGGAAGGAATTTATTTTGATGTGACTTATGCACCGGTAGCTAGACTTGAATCTATTAGAATGGTTTTAGCTTTTGCTTGCTATAAAGATTTTAAACTCTTTCAAATTGATGTCAAGAGTGCTTTTCTAAATGGTTTTATTTTGAAGGAGGTTTATGTGGCCCAACCTCCCGGTTTTGAAAATGAAAAATTTTCAAACCATGTTTTCAAGCTTAGCGAAGCTCTTTATGGTTTAAAACAAGCTCCTAGAGCTTGGTATGAAAGGCTAAGTAGTTTTCTTTTGGAAAATGATTTTTCAAGAAGAAAACTTGACACCACTCTCTTTATAAAATCTAAGGGCAAGGACTTATTGTTGGTGCAAATTTATATTGATGATATTATATTTAGTGCTACTAATGAATCCTTGTGCGAAGAGTTTGTTTCTTGTATGAGTAAGGAGTTTGAAATGAGCATGATGGGAGAACTCAACTTCTTCCTTGGATTGCAAATCAAACAAAGTAAGGGTGGAATCTTTATCAACCAAGCCAAATACACCAAAGAGCTACTCAAGAGATTTGACATGGAAAAATCAAATGCTTTTGACACTCCAATGAGCTCATCATTAAAGCTTGATACAGATGAAAAGGGTAAGGATGTTGATATTAAGCGTTATCGAGGTATGATCGGATCACTCTTTTACCTTACCGCAAGTAGACCCGATATAATGTTTAGTGTTTGTTTATGTGCTAGATTTCAAGATTGTCCTAAGGAAGCACTAGTGGAGGTTTCCAATTCCTAGGACAATCACTTGTTTCTTGGAGTTCCAAAAGGCAAAACTCGGCTGCACTCTCTACTACCGAAGCCGAATACGTGGCGGTTGGTGCTTATTGTGCACAAATTCTTTGGATGAAACAAATCAAACACTATTTTATTCATGATCATGTACAAAAATGTGATATCATTCTCGACTTTGTGGACACAAATCACCAATTAGCGGATATCTTCACTAAACCGCTTGATTCGAAGAGGTTTACCGCTCTTAGAAGACTACTTGGCATGTCTTCACCTATTTGACTAAATGTTATATCTCTTGTGCATAATTATGCAAGTTACACTTCACATGCTTTAACATTATTTCATATGCTTATAGCATGCTTTGGTTGATTTTTCTCTTTTCAAAATTATTGATTTTGTTGTTTTTTCATTTATTCTCATGTGTTTTTTCATTTATTAATTAAATATTTTCTTATGGAAAATTTAAACTAAAAGTCAAAATTAACTTTAACAAAATGAGAAATTCAAATAGGGCATTTTTCTGACACTCAAAATGCACCTTTAGTTTTATAAACTCTAAAACTCCAAAAGTATATTTTAGAGAAAAAAAAAAGGCTTAATACTATACCGAAAACCAAAAATACCCGCAAGTTAAAACAAAATCTAGCGTATATAAAAGGGCATCTTAAGTAATAGGAATTTAAAAAGGGTGTTTTCAAGGAAAAATATTCAGCCATTTAACCCTCTATCATCATAGTTATATGACAGGCCATATCCATACCTCTTCGGATTAGATTCATATTCTTTTGTCACTACATGATGCATCGGTGAACTTTTGACCTTTTTAGTGACAAAATATCCAAATATTAGCCACAAAGGTTGTAATACGGCTCACCCTTTCAAAAGTCAAAATCACCCTTGGTTATTTTAAACCTTTTAAACTTAAGCCCATGCTCTTTTGTAACTAAAAGATGCATTAGTGAACTTTTAACCTTTCTATCGACAAAAATATTCAATTTAGCCAAAAACATTTTAATCTAGCCTCGCCCTTTTATTAGTCAGAAGCAACCTTAGTTTTTGTACACTTTTTAAATTTAAAAAGTGTATTTTTAAGAAGAAAAACATATTTAGCCATTTAACTCTCTAGGATCATTTTTATGCAGTGGGGTTATATCCCAACTCATTTGGTTAAATTCATACTCTTTTGTTACTAAAATATGCATCGGTAAACTTTTAACCTCTTTAGTGAATCGTTAAGTTCACCCAAAAACTTGTAACTTAGTCTCACCCTTTTAAAAGTCAAAAACACCCTCAATTTTTTTGAACTCTTTAAATTTAGAAATGTTATTTAAGGAAAGAAAAGTTTGGCCGTTTAACCACTTTCATATCAAAACTTGAGAGTTTTCAAGTTAAAAAATAATTCCCAATTATTCCGGTTCAAATAATTTGAAATCTTTATCAATAGGGTTTCAGTTTATCATTTCACCCATGAGAGTGAAATATACAAAGATAAATGACCATACGAAGGACACGTTACCTTACACATATATGATATTTCGTATTTTAATAATACATACAAAGATAATAATCATGTAAATAATATATTGTCTGGCAAGTAATGGGTATTCCAATAATCTAATATGGAGTACTAATTCAGAGTTATTTATTTGTTACTAACCCAAAGTATAGTTAGGAGAAGAATGGTGCGATCTATCAATCTTTAAAAAATCATAATTTATATATACCAGTGCTGTCATTTTATCTGTTCCCTTTAGAAAAACTTAGAAAACACTCGTTTTATGATAGTTTTCTTACACCAATATGTCTGCATTTAGGACTTAGAAATAAAAGATAGTTTTACAACACTTCAATACACAAATATGATTGTAATTAAACCGATCTACATGCACAAAAATTCAAAGGCTACAAAAACTCGATTATATGCAAGTTGTTTTCTATAGAGTAGTTTAGTTTTAACGTGAGTGAAAATATGTTCTGACAATGTTTTTTTTAGAAGGAATGATATTCAGAGAGTATGCAGCATTAGTTCAAGGGTAATTTTATAAGTTTTTATAGAAAAAAATATTCCCTTAAAAAAAAGGTGAAAACAACAGTTGTCTTGAACAATAACATATATTTCAGTAAGGGTATTTTAAAGAAAGAAACTCAATATCTTATGAGAAGTCAAAAACTCTGTCACCTTTTAACAACTCTAATTAAACTGGAATTTAATCGGAGAAAAAATTTTAAGTCAAGAGGATCCCTAATCTTTTATGAAGACTTTAATTTTAAAAGGGTATTTAGAGAAAAAGAAAATGATTAGCTATTCTGTGCTTTTATATATGTATAATAAGGATTGTTTTAATTTTTACTAAAGAAAAAATCATATGAAATCACACTTAAACTACTGAAGTATATAAACATCATTACTAAAAAATCATATCAAAACCTACTCTCATTCATGTTAATACTAAATTACCCTATAATTACTATATAATCTCCATGAAATTTGATTAAAGAATGACTTGTCTATAACAGAGTTTATGTAACAATTGAATTATTGTGTATGTATATAAATTTCACTACAAACATATTAGTATATTCAAGATATAGTAAACTGAAGTTTATTTCTAGGTTTTGAATACAAACTTATTAGTTTAAGAACACTATCATAAAACTGGAACTGTAATACCCCGATCTCTGATAAATTTTAACCAGTTACATTTAAATCAGTTTAGTGACAATTTTATTTTAGAAACTATAAATTATAATTTAACGTTAATAGTTATAATTGATATTGCTTGAAGTGTTTAGTAATAATTAGCATGATTAAATTTCTATTGGCAATCTTTAGCTACAAACTTTATGAACCATAAGTTGAAATTTAATGATAGCTCTTATAAGTGATATTAATCGGACCCTTTAGTATTGATTAGCGTGAGTGACATTTTTTTTTTGCAACAATTAGTGAAGCGGATTAGTAAATAAATAAATCATAAAATCAATATCAAAATCTAATTTATTTGAAAAATGAAGTCTACTACTTAATTTTGGAAAGAGGGAACGAAGAATGAATTTAGGGAGAAAACTAAAAGTATTTGCATAATCAATTTCGGTTAACTTAGACTAAGAGCAAAGATACTCTTCAGTTGCAACAGACGAGAGAGAGAGAGAACTGCCGGCAAGGAATTCCGGCGATCGTAGCATTTTTGGATAAGTTTTCTTTTCAAGTTCAGTTTCTTTTTTGAGTAATGGGTATTGTGTTAGTGTACAATAGCTGGGTTAGAAAGGAAGAAGGCAGTGGCTGTGTTAGAACTTAAAAATTAAAAATAAAAAATGGTGAAGGTGTAATGCATATAGATATGTATCTATTATGTGTTTGTGTTTATGAGTGAAATTGTGTGACTAGAAAATCTGATGCATGGAGATAATCTGATGCATGTTTTGAAATAAACGAAAGGAAGGAGACCCATGCCGTGAGGCCATGGGTGTGGAAGATTTGTGTCATATATGATGTTTGTGTTCATATATATGATGTATATAAGTGTGAGTACAAAACTAAATGGGTGAATGGGTTTGTGAGGTGTGTGAAGGGGAAACTATGGTTGTCTGTGACTGTTTATGCTCTTAGTTCAAAGGATAGTGGGTAAATGAATTAAGTGAGAAATTATGAATCTAATGTGTTTGTGTGAGTTTAGGTGTAGTGTAGTTTATAATTATATTTTCAAAGTGTGTTTGTAACGTGAGTGGGTGGCTGGTGTAGTTCGGCTGTATTGCAGAGAAGGGGCAGGAGTAAGATGAAGAAGACAGGTGAACAGTAATGGGTCTGTGCAGTGGGGATGTACATTGTGCTTGCACAGTTGTACCACGTGGCTGTTGGTATTGTACGATTGTTCAAAATTTCTGAAAATTCACAGGATGATTCTTCGTACAATATTATAATTTCTATGAAAATTTCATAATTTTCTGATATTGTATGTAATTATTATATTTTCTGAAAATTCTGAATTATATAAATCTTTTAAAGCCCTTAAACCCATGAAAATGTTTTGAAAAAATTAGGGTAATATTTTTATACTAGAGGCAAGACTCAGTAAACGTTTGATAATATTTGAAGTTGATTTGCGATCATTTTCCGTATTGCATTTAATTTAGCAAATTGAAAAATAAAGAAATAGTTTTAGCACCTTTTAAATCCTGACTTTAATTTCTATAATTTTTATACATATATTAAGGATTGTATAAAAATTATGAGTCCTTATTTCTAGGTAAAAGCAATTATGGAAATTTGTTGGTTTTACTGTATTTAAGAAAATTATTTTTAATTCAAAAATAATAAAAATAACCAAAAATTATATTTTTATCCCATATGCTCTATTAAGCTATAAATAATGCTTAATGAACAATAAGAATATTTTTGGAATATTTCAGAGCCTCGTGGAGTGTGACGAGTGTCGGGTTAGGTTGGCCGAGTGGGAAAATGTTTTGAATTTCGTCGTTCCGGGTAGGGAAATGAGTATATTGTGGGTAGTTATATTAGATTTATAATATATCAGTGTGGATAGCGTTCTGATAAATAAATTGCCCGACCTAGGTTAATTCAAAGGATTTTGGATCGAGGCCGTTGAGGAGTGCATAGCTTGGACTAAGTAAGGGATTTTCATCCGAACCAAACTCTTCAAATTTGATTTCATATTTTCTTCAGATTTGTTATCGTTATTTGTTTGGACTCTGTTCTCTTGATACAAGTCGCATTATTTGTCTTATAAACCTTTCATTGAGCCTGAAAAATGTGTATTGAAACTCTTATCGTGCTCATTAACTATTGTCCATAGAGCATTGAATAACCTGTTGCATTATCAAATTATTTTCCTTCTGTATATTGACATAAGATTATGAATTGGTGTGTTTTGACGGGAGTTGGTGTATATTGGAGGATATTGGTGTGGACTAGTACCTTGATGGACTAGCCGGTGTGTTGGTATGGGCTAGTGCCTTGATGGACTAGCCGGTGTATTGGTGTGGGCTAATGCCTTGATAGACTAGCCGGTGTAAAGTGTTAGTGAGCATCGCCTTTGTGGCTTTGCTAAGTGATTACCCTGCACTGTCTGTGTGGCTTTGCAATTGCTCATGTTCAATATTATATGTGATTGTTTTTCTTGCATCGTATTAGAAAATTTTATTGATAATTGATCGAATTAGTATGATTCTTTTGAAACTCTTGAAAAGATGATCATTGAATTGCATTTGTACATTGTTTCCTAACTTCTTCGTTTAAGCGACCTTATTGGGCTCTCAAAAGCTCACTCCCCTTTGACTTCCTTTCCGCAGGTGACAACGAGCATTAAGTTGCCCGAATAAGGATTAGAGCTGAGTGAGCAAAAGAAAAGGAAGAGATTTGGTCTTAGTAATTATCGTAGAACCCATGTGAGGGTAATGATTATTATTTAAGAATTTTTAGACATAGTTTGATATATCACTTATAGCAGTCAGTTGAGAGTATGATTTGATTAATGGTATAGTTGCTCTGACAGATTTATGTTATTTGGTTGACTTGAGAAATTATTATTTGAGTGTTAACTTTATGAAAATCCCAGGATGTTACAGGAACTTTCTAGATTTTTTTCAATACACATATAATCATGATTTTAAAAAATCGCTAGACCGAACCATTCTATTATAAAAAAAAAATAACATGGATAAATAATTATCTTAGTTTTTCTTTGTTGAGTAACGACTTAATTCTTGAATAAAATGTTTCTTGTAACTATGCAATATCAATAGATAGTTAAACCTAACATTTTAGTTACAAAAGATAATGAGAGATTGCATTAGTTCACCGAACATGACAAGAACTCTATCTTCATAAACATTTGTATGAAGAAAGGATAAAAAAAATTAGTGCAATTATAATTTTTTCTATTTTTGTTTATTGTAATCACTGTGATGTCTCTGTGATATTATGTTGATTAACTGGTTAATATTGCGTCTATCCAGCCTTCTTTTCCCCTTTCATAGTGAAGACATTATCAGAAACTACCTTGACAAGAGGCTCATAAAGGAAGCACGCAAAATGTTCGACAAAATAATTGATAGAGATGTTGTCGCTTGCTCTCTGAAATTTCAAGGGACATTGTAAGCTGTAGAGGTGTTGTAATAGACGCTATCAATTACGCAAAGTACACGTGTGTAGCCACAAAAGTAGTACATAAACAAATACTTTAAAATAACAGACAAACGTAGTGGTGAGGTTCGCTTATTACAATGACGTGCAAAACTGATAACGGAATAAAATCCTAACACATAGTGGGAAGAGGTATATTTCACTCATCATTTGACATATATTCATCAG
Source organism: Escallonia herrerae (assembly GCA_033070095.1). Taxonomy (NCBI): domain Eukaryota; kingdom Viridiplantae; phylum Streptophyta; class Magnoliopsida; order Escalloniales; family Escalloniaceae; genus Escallonia; species Escallonia herrerae. The sequence goes on from JAVXUP010000452.1 coordinate 297,185, forward strand.
ATAAGTACTGATCATTAGTTAAAATATTATTTCTCTCGTTTGAACTAAGGTGCGTCCCGCTAGCCTCAGCCATTTCTTTGGCAAGTTGAAGCATGTAAAATTGTTTTCTACACAGCAACATCCAGTTATTCTTCTTTCGAATTTGGCTCACAGCTTTTTTACATTGCTTAACATTAGGCCGTGACATACTAAGTGAACGGTGATGCAGTACGGGTGCTCTCAGCGCGATGAAATGTTGGTTTAGTGCGTCTGATTCCTTAACTCTATATGCCCATTCTCTTCGTAAACCAGCATAATACTCTCTCGGATCTGTATACTTGACTTCTTTGTAGTCGTTCCTTTCACACAACAACCACACATTCTCATGTCGCTGATAATTAGAACTACCAAGAACTCTTGCCATATAACTTAGGTACTTCTCATGCGATGAGCATGACCAATTTATATAACCAAGCATACACGTACACAAATAGCTGATTATTCTGAGAACTAGACAAGCCAGGTGAGTGACAAGACAAGTCTGTGGCCACTTACACTCTGTTTTATTGGTAGTCCAAGGCCTTTCCAGTGAAATGCTACATCTCTTGTCTAAAGTAAAAGACAAATCATTTTTCTCATTTGTCCTTTCGCCATAAAGGTGTAGTGTTTTTAAAAAAGGTTCTTTGTCGGTGGGAAAATTTGTGTTCAATCAGCTGATTTAATTAGGAGGCTTCTTGTTGAAACTTCTATATCACTTGGATGGTGTCTTGAATCGGCGAGAAGAAAATAGATACAAGTATGATCTATTGCCAGAATACAAGTCTCTACTCACCGATAACTTCGTTCATAGGTATTCTAAGGCTTTTCCAGCGAGGTATTACATCATTCTTGCGCTTTTGCATATAGTGAAAGACCAATTATCAGTTTCATATGTACTTTAGCTACATAATTTTAAGGAAACTTCACATAGAGTTATCCGATGGTCAGAAGATTGTTTGAATCAACTAATTTAAAAGATTTTTTTTTTTGCTGTAACATCACGTGTTTGGCATGTCCTAAACCACTAAAAAGACAAACTTAGGTACTTTTAAATTAGCATGTCATATCAATCTGACAAGCAACAACTACGTTTTGATTTTACTATAGCTATAGACTTTTCTTGGTGAATTGTCCTTCACTCTAGAATGACGGTTCAAGGATTGATGAAACTCTTAATGAGCTATTATCCTTTCAACAACTAATATATCTGCAAAAGGCTTTTCATCAACTACTTTAAATAAACTTGCAGCGACTTATCACATCTCAAAAAATTGAACACATAGCATTATATAAGTATGTGTAGTGGATGAAGGGCAAAGGGCATAGAGTGCTTTAATCCTTGTGTAAGAACTATGGAAATGTCATATACTCCACAAGAAATTTTTGAAGCAATGGGTCGTTCCTAGGCAGGCGAAGATGAATTTCACTATTCTCTCCGTCCAAGTTTGCGTTACTCATCACGGTATGTTAATACATTACATGCAGAATGGTCTTATCGGTAGAATGAATATGAGGTCCTCGTAGTTGATTCACGACGCATGAATATACCCTTACCTCGGCAAAAAGCAATCAACATGCCTCGGAATACACATACGGAGCTTGAAAAGGCATTGCATCGTATACGTGAAGAAAACAATAGAATGAGAGTTCGTCAAAGTCGGCATAACCTACGTCGTATGGTACATGAAAGCCATGCAGATGGCAACAACAACGAAGCACGTTTATATTGGAACATGAGCTTTGAACCTGATTTTTTTTTTTTGATGTTCTAATGTCTGATGAAGATGACTGAAAATGGTTAGTGTTGAGGCTGACCTGTTTATCAGCGTGATCATGTCAACAATGCTACTTCTTTGTAATTTACTTTTAAAATTTCTATGTTGTATTTCCATATCTGTTAGATGAAGATGACTACAAATGTTAGTGGTCAACAATGCACGTCATTAATATGAACATGGCTGAGTACCAAGTGTTTCATGACACTAGACCAGCTACATGGTCACAACCAATAGTGAACCTATATTTTCTTTAGTGTCGAAATCCTAATTTTATCACTAGCTTTACCAATAACTAGTCACAAGCTTTTTTAGCCGTTGCAGTGACCATTAAAGCCATGTCCATTTCTACGTTCTCAAACTGTTTGGTTGTGGAAAGTTGATAAGCCTCTAAAGTTTTGTTAGCAATTATTATTATTGTGAGAAGAAAAAACATTTATCTTGAAAACGTGTTTAAGAACCACGATTTAAAATTTCAACTTAATCGTCCTTCATAACAACCACTTTTGATAACAACGTATTTAAGAAAAAAAACTTCCGTTGAGAATGCCTTTCTGGAAAAGCAATTTATATTATTGGACATTGGTTTTCATTTCAACAAAAAAATCGCGGTTGCAAACCATGACTCAAAGCGAAAACTCCTTTTATAAAAATAATTTCAGTTGAACTGTTGAAGCTTGGTTTTCACTTCAACAAAAATCGTGGTTGCAAAACGCGTTTTGTAACAACAATTTCTTTTGAAGCTTGGTTTTCACTTCAACAAAACTCGTGGTTGCAAACCACGGCTTCCATGGAAAATGCCTTTTGTAATGACGCTTTCTGTTGAAAATGTAGTACAATTTTCAATTGAAGCATGGTTTTCACTTCAACGAAAATCGTGGTTGCAAACCACGACTTCCAAGCCTTTTGTAGCCACGATTTATGTTAAAAACGTTGTGCAATTTCAGTTTAAGTGTGGTTTTTTACTTCAACAAGAATCGTGGTTGCAAACCACGGCTTCTATGGGCAAGAGGGTGCTTGTGTGTCTCCTCAGAGATGGTCGCCTAGTGCGAAGAGCGTGTGTTTGTCTCCCATGGAAAGGCGTTCATTGTCCGAGAGTGTTTCTTTCTCTCCTTCTTAGAGTACCACTGGTTCTCCACAATGTTCTATTCTCTTTTCTCTTGATTTCATGTTTCTGTTCTTGGCCGTGTAGCATGATTTTGTTTCTGGTCAGTGGGTCTCTTTTCAGATTTCAAGAAATGTCATTTTCACCAAAATTATCTACTGCCATTCAGATTTCAAGAAGTGTCATTTTTGCCATTTTGCGTTTTCCAGTTCTCTCAGTTTTTGGGTTTAAAGAATGTGAGTTCTTCGCACATTTGGTGCATTGGGTGTAAGTCTATTTTAGGTATATGCGGCACAGATGTTGCATACACAAAGAAAGAATGTAGATGGTGCAGATGGTGGGGTGATGAAATGTAGGCTACTAAGAGTTACCAATGACTTTTTCTATGGGTCTTCTGTTATGATGTTTATGCTAGAGGAGAGTAATATTTTGTTTCCTTTGTTGTAATTGATTTATAGATGTTTAGTATTCAATTCTGCAAGCGGTTAATTATAAGTTGATTTTAATATGTGTGTATTGGCTGTAAAGCCAAATTGTAGGAGGGACAGATCAAAGACATTGCAAATTTTTTGGTTCATTTACTTCCAACTTAGTTTTCAACGTGATTTATTTTTGTTTTTTTATTTCGCTCAATTAGTTAATTACTACTTATGTGTTATATGTCCTTTTTTTTTAATTTTGGAGAGCGGATGATGCTAGCTACAAATCTCCAGTCCCACATAATCAGATTCACAACCCTTGTTCTACTCTAGAGAGGGCAACAGCTCATGCGATTAGTCCGCAGTTATTGGTCCTCAGCAAACTAGAATTTAGGAAAGCCTTCTACATACTAAGTTACATAGGGAGGTTAGTCTGTATCTTAGTCATGCTTTTTGTGCACCGGTAAAAACATGATTCTGGAAATTGATCTGATTTTGTTCACAGGAAGAAGCTGGAGGATGCTATGTCCGTTGATGAAATTTCAAAACTCAAAAACCTATATCTGCCTATGAGGCTTTTTGAGTCAGCACTATGGAGTGATTATGGGAATAAGCTATGTGATGACATTAAAGATAGGGCAAAGGTGAATACTACGCTTATTCTTGCTCTCTTCAAGTTGAGACCAACTGAACCCGCAAGTGTTATCTTAGTCACAACCTGTAGGAACAAAAGTTAGTTCAGTTATGATTGAAACAAGGCAATTTTTTAAAGCTTGATTGTCCTAAACTTCTAGTATGACTTAATAATAGAGATAGTAACATTCTTTTTGTACTTATTTGTCTTATATTACCTGTGTGTAGTAGGATTGAAGTTTAGTTGGCGGACTATCTTAGTCATGAGTAATGAAATTTACCTTTTCCTGATAGAGCATAATATCCTCATAGTGCCTTCATGTAAGCTAGTGCAACAACTATTTTTGAAGTTACCCTTTTATCTTGCAGTGTCTTGATTGGGATTCGGGGAAGACCCATTTTTATTATTGTCATGTATCTCTAGATGGAAGTTACTCTTTCAAGGTTAGTGGCTTTATTCAACTTAGCAGAAAGCATAATCATATTGTGCTTTCACAATTTCGGTGAAATCTTTTTGTTTCTTTGATTGTTATGAGATGCTCAAATGTAATAGTTACTGAACAAAAGTCCATTTACTTGTACCATGTTGTTAGTATAGTGTTTTACAATAGTTCCACGATGGAAGAGCAACGGTGAAGAAATAATGTGTTATTTCTTGAAAATGAGATGACATAAGGCTATCTATGGTGTGCTAATTCTTGAGCTCATTGCAGAATATAACAAAGTATCAAAATACACATAGAAACATTCAAGTGTGCAGGTGGGAGGGGGAGATAGATGGAGGGGACTAGGGAGGGAGAGATTACAATTTTGCGAAGTTCTACTTTTGGGTCATAAAGGTATATGCATAAGCTTTACCTATTTGTGTCCGTATTTCCTTTTTTTCTATGGTAGTCATGGATATATATATATAATGTTGGCATTTGAGGCATTATTAGTTAATTTGCATGGTAAAACAAGTGCTTGTAGCAAAATTTCAATGTACTTCCATCTTTGCAATGTCTGCAGCACAAGACTAAATCCCCAATTTAAATACATGATAAGTGTGGTTCCTCTCCAGTTATAGACTGTAAGTATTAGATGCATCAGAGATACTTACCATTATGCCAAGATGCATAGAACTGGAAGGCACGTTAAAGTCGGGTCAATTATCTTTTTCACTTACTTCCTTATTCGAGATTGCTAAGTATTATGGAGCTAAAAGTTCACAATCAAACATATAATATTGTGTTTTTGTAATGTTTTTCTTGAATCTACTCTCTTGTTTTATGGCTTCAATTGCTAATGGTATTGTGAGGTTAAGAGGATATGCAACCGCCTAACCGTCTTCTCAATGCGTACAACTTCTCCATCTGATGATTTTGGACATAATGCCATGTTCTTATGCGACAAGATTTAAATTTACACCTTTCAAAGCAAATTTGCTTTGGTATTCGTTTGTCAACATAATATATTTTTTTTTTACTTACAATAAGTAGCAAGTATGATGGTCATTCTGTGTCCATTCAAAAAGCTTATTGCCACATTGTCGTACCTATTTTGCTTTTGTCACTTCAGGGCCCATATCTTAACACAACTAAAACTCACCTCAAGAGGGCATTAGGAGAGGAAAATATTATGCTTGTCAAGTTTTTAGTAGAGGCCACATGCTTTACCAATTTGGCAACAAGTTATTTTGACCACAATGCAGCATTCATCAAAATTGCAGTTGCAAACCACAATCATTTCGTAACAATGAATTTTGTTGAAGCTTGGTTTTCACTTCAACAAAACTCGCGGTTCCACACCATGGCTTCCAATGAAAATGCCTTTTGTAAGAACGCTTTTTCACTTCAATGAAAATCGTGGTTAGAAACTACGTTTTCAATGGAAAACGCATTTTGCAACCATGGTTTATGTGGCTTCCCTTGAAAACGCCTTTTGTAACGACTGTTTCTGTTGAAGCTTGGTTTTCACATGAACGAAAATCGTGGTTAGAAACCACGAATTCAATGGAAAACGCCTTTTGTAACCATCATTTATGTTAAAAAAAAGTTGGTTTTCACTTCAACGAAACTCATGGTTGCAAACCACGGCTTCCCGTGAAAACGCCTTTTGTAACGACGCTTTTTATTGAAGCTTGGTTCTCACATGAATGAAAATCGTGGCTAGAAACCACGAATTCAAAGGAAAACGCCTTTTGTAACCACGATTTCTGTTAGAAACGTTGATTTTCACTTTAACAAAACTCGTGGTTGCCAACCACGGCTTCCATTGAAAATGCCTTTTATAACAACCCTTTCTGTTGAAGCTTGATTTTCACATGAACGAAAATCGTGGTTATAAACCATGAATTCATTGTAAAACGCCTTTTGTAACCACGATTTCTGTTAAAAACGTTGTGCACTTTCTGTTGAAGCTTGGTTTTTACTTCAACAAAACTCGTGGTTGCAAACCATGGCTTCCATTGAAAACGCCTTTTGTAACAATGATTTCAGTTGAAGCTTGGTTTTCACTTCAACTAAAATGGTGGTTGCAAACCACGGCTTCCTGTAAAATGCATTTATAACAACGCTTTCTACTGTAAACATGGTCCGATTTCAGTTGAAGCTTGGTTTTTACTTTAACGAAAATCGTGATTGGGAATCACGACTTAATGGAAAATGCCTTTTGCAACAACGATTTTTGTTAAGACGTTGTGCAGTTTCTTTTGAAGCTTGGAACACTTCAACAAAACTCGTGGTTGGTAACCATGACTTTCGCTGAAAACACGTTTTGCAACCACGGTTTCTGTTAAAAACGTTGTGCAATTTCAGTTGAAGCTTGGTTTTCAGTTCAACGAAATCGTTGTTGCAAACAACGCCTTGAAGGAAAACCGTGATTGAGAACCACGATTTCCATTGAAAACGTATTTCTCGAATGCGATGTATGGTTTCATTTCATATATAGTCCTGGTTAGCAACCACAACTTCAAGGGAAAACGCAGTTAGGAAAGACGATTTCTGTTAAAACGTGATCTATATTATTCAACCTTTTTCTGTCCCAAAAGGTTGTTATTTATTCTGAAGACGCCATTTCAAAATGTTATTTTCTATTTCCCAACATAATATATTTTCTTTCCAATTTTCTCTTTGAATTTTGTTTAAATTAGGCAAATAAAATGAAAACATATATATAGACTGAAAACGTGGTCTAAAGCCACGTTTTTCTCTCTGAAGTCGCGGTTCTGAACGGTGATTTTAAAAAATGTGGTATGTGGATAAATAAGTTTGAAAATAGGATAAATAGGTGATTAAGTTTTAAAATAATATTATTTAGGGGAAAAATTCACCATCACAGTATGTACATGATACACATAATATAGTTATCGTAAAAAATGAATATGTAGAGTTAATAAACGAATCATATGTCAACACTTATATCCCATACACAAGGATTTATAAAACGAATCCAATACGAGATGTGAAAAAAAAGATACGATTAATGTACTCTTAGTATGTGTAACATCCCGGAATTTTCCGGAACGTTAAACACTCGATCGATGTTATACACTAAGCAATATTATTCTCAAAACTTAACCGAATAATACCACAAGATGTCAGAGCAACTAAAACATCCATCAACGTATTTTCTCTCTGTGTACATTCATACTTGAAAACTAAATTTAAACCATAATAATAAACTAGCAACTCACCCCACGTAGGGGTTCTAACAATCAACACAAAAAATTAAATCATTTTCGCTTTCACTAGCTCTAATCCATAATCAGGCAACCTGCGGAAAGGAAGGTAAAGGAGAGTGAGCTTTTGAGAGCCCAGTAAGGTCAATCAAAGATTTAAAAACAGTAAAACGATTCGGACAAGTTTTCATATAAAACTTTTTAAAGAGTATTTTCATTGAAATACAGCATTTAGACAAAGACGAACAAAACGAATGATTTTACATTGAAGTCCAATAACATCTTTTTGAGAGGTTTTGCTTTCGATGAAATCACTACAATACGATATGAACATAGGGATGAGTATTTAACTCAATGCCTTAAATAATAGTCATTTGAAACACTTTGGGCATAATAAAGCATGCATGGATAATATTCAAAACATTTCAAGTGAAATAAAACATAAACAGGAAACATTGAACATGAGCAGTACGGAAGCAAAGCCACCCCGGCAGTGCTCGATCGCTTTACATATGCATATGTAACACTGACTAGTCCATCTAGGTACTAGTTAACCCAACCAACAGACCATCCTTATAACGCCAACAATATTGACCATCCTTATGGCTCCCAAGTTACTAACTCATGTCAACATTGAGAAACAATAAATAGAATTCAAAATATTTTATGATAATTGAATCGATAAAACAGATGAGAATAAACAAATTACGAATTCCAAACGACCGCTTAAGGTTCAAGTTAGGCTTTCGTGGACAGGTTTAAAACATCTTTTATATCAGCATAAAATTGAATCAATTTAGTTTGGAAAACTGTTCTATAAGCATTTGAAAACAGAATGTCGAAATAGGGTTCGAATAGAAATCCTTACCTCGGTCCAAGCTAAGCGATGCTACCAATCTCGATCAATATTTTCTGAATAAACCTAGATTGGTAATTTATTTGTTAGAACATAATTTATGTAAAATACACTGTAAACCCTAATATCAACTACCCACTGCGTATCCCACTCTCTCCAAAATCGAGCACTCAAAACGGTTCCCGCACACGGCCAACCTAACCGAAAATCCTATACACTCTTTAATGCGTAATAATATTCTAAAATTTATAATAAATTTCAATAAAACACTTTTATGGCTTAAAACATTATAATAAGTCAAAATATGAATTTTCTGATTTTTTGAATATTTTTTGAATTAAAATAATTCCATTAAATACGATAAAAACCCAATAATAGCCATAATTACTTCCAGCTGGAAAATAAGTCCCATATTTTTTATAAAAGCTTAAAAATCTGTGTAAAAATTATATAAATTTAAATAAAAATTTAAAAGGTATTAAAACTATTTTTAAATTATTCATTTTGCTAAAAACAATGCGATACGGAAACCATAGAAAATAAACTCAAAAAATCATAAAATTCAAACTGAGTTTTATTTATACCATAAGGACATTGTTATAATTTTCCCCGGAACATTTTCAAGGTTTAAAGGCTTCAAAATAATTTTCCAAATCTGAAGTTGCAGAAAATACTAAAAATCCATACAATCTCAGAAAATTATAAAATTTTTTCAAGAATTCTAATATGTTCTAACGTATTATACTGTAAATTTTCACATGTTAATGATAAGCGTGCGTTAACATATACACGTACCAAACTTAACGCTAAATTACTCGTTTCGGGCTTCCCTTCTTCTTTTTACCCTCGGCACTCTTTTATCTATCGCAGTCACTAACCCATTTTCACTTCTCTTCTTCTCTTTTTATTCAACACAGCATGCACACCCTTATACGCCTACACCATGCAAACACACACTCGTGACTCACACTCACACACACAATACACAGACAACACACAGCTTCCATCATGCACACTTCTTCATCTCACAAACCACTCATACTCTCCCATTTTCAGGCACTCACACGCATAACACTACAGCCCACACACACGAAATCACCTTGCCGCACACATATTCCCCTACCTATTCACACACTCACTGATTTCATGTATATATACACAGCCATACCCACTTCCAAAACACCACTCAAAACACACAACCAAAGCACTCTTCAAACCCATGTACACACACACGCACAGCTCATGCAAATCCATACACACAGTTCACTCACTTTCATGGCACTCTCAAAACACTTACACAACTCACACAACGCACAAAAGCACTCAGCTATCTTCTTGGCAGCTTCACCCCACGCCAAGCAAGCATACACATGAACCCATCTACGCACGGAAAATTGCTTCGCACGAACACACTCTCTTGCGTACACCCACGGCTGTTCTTTGGGCAGCCATTGCCATCACTCACCAACCTTCACAGCAGCCCCTTCTACGGCGGCCATCACTCACGGCCAATCACCAAATTTACACACACACATATGGCTGAAACTTCAGCCCTTCTCTTCCTCTCTCAAGTGCCACAACACCCAGTTTTTTTTTTCTTACCTACATAAATCCCTTTTACACAGCTGCTCCTTGGCTGTACCCTTTCAGCCCATAACTCACATAACAAGGCTGCACCTTGGCTACTTTAAACGTGACCTTCTTAATTTCTATCCACTGTCTTCAAACACCATCACGTGTACATACCTATGGCAGCCACTCCATGGCTGTCCTCACTCTCTCTCTCTAAGCCTCTATACACACGTCTATGAGCCCATAGTGGATGTCCCCATTTCCATTTCTTAAAACCCCAAATCACTCTTGCCGTAAGGCAGCCCCTCACTCACTCACGATACACACACATACACTCAGCACTCCAAAAACAACACAGCAGGTAGTTTTACTTTCTTCATAGTGAGAATCTTGCATCGTAGTTTCATCTCAAGGTGGTTCCAAGTTTTCGAAGCCATCATTTTCTAAAGGTAGTTTTACTTTACTCTATAGTTTGATCTAAAAAAATCTAGTGTTTTCCATTTCCCGCAACTGAGATTTGGTCATCAAAACAAGCTTTTGTTCAAGATTTAGGTTGCCTCCTATAGGGTCTGAGTCAAATAACGGTGGTTTTGATCCCAGTTTATCTGACCGGGTACGTAGGCCATTTGACTCCAATTGTTGAATTCAAACCAAAGTTTGTATGTTAAGTTATGGTTTATTTTATGGGTTATCCTTTTAAGGCCAAAAATCAATAAAAACAAAGTTGAGACCCATAGGGTATGGTGGGTGCGTAACACGTTCTCGCCGTATAACTTAGTTCGTGAGTCCATCATTTATGTTTTAAGTAGGTTAGAAGATTTTTGGCATTGTAGAGTCTTTTTAAAGTTTTCCTTGTTTTTCCTTATATTCATTAAATAAGATGACGACTCTGAATTTCTAGACCTTATTCGTGGGTTGAAAGGAACTTTTTCGAGGCACTCCACGACAGTGACAACTCTGTTGCGGTAATATATATATATATATATATATATATATATATATATATATAGAGAGAGAGAGAGAGAGAGAGAGAGAGAGAGAATTAGACTAAAAAACTTTTTATTGCTTTTCTAGGCTTTTTGTGCTGTATAACATGTACAATATACTTTCTATTTTTGTTACTCACGCATGCACACGATTATCTCAAACCCACCCACTCGAGGGCAACAGTTGAAACCCCAAAACTTTCTAGTTATTGGGTAGAATTCAACTGTACTCACCTAAGCCTAGTACCAAGAGCCTCATGGTATCTTAGTATATCAAATGACTTGTGTATACGTATCAATGATCACCCATTAGTAACAAGTTAGAAGCCAAGTGTGCTAATTTGGGATAAAGTAAGGATGGAAGAAAGGCAAATACTAAGGCTTTTTAGACAGATCCTCAATGAATGCATGATGGCAGTCATAATCCCGCTTAGGTCGAGCGTCAAGGTCAGAAGTCAAGGTCCTGTGTATTTCTCTATCTAGAATCCTCTAGCTCTAGGATTCTAGGGTGGGAAACTCAGTTTTGCAAATGAGTTCAAAAGCCTTTGGAAATAAAATCCAAAATCTACTATTAATAGGCAAAGATATGCATGTGTCATCAGGAGACATGTGGAACCCCAGAAGTAACACCTCACTAAAGGGGCCACAATTATTGGTGTTCCACGGACTACCGAATCGCATATTCATTCAGCATGCCGTGGAAAACATTGCTATGTCTGTCTAGAAAGACTGGCTCATACATGCCAGGAGGGCGAGAGAACCTCTTGATTTAACAACTTGTCCAAAGCCCTTGTTAAGTCCCACAGGCATCGAAAGACACAACAAACCTGACAAGGGTGGTGAAGGCCCGATGACTGGTAGACATGCGGACTAGGCGTGATGCCTTCCGAAGACTACTCCTAGACCTGGGTGACCTGGGATCATAGTCCCTAAGGGTATCGATAAAGATCCCCTAGTGCCGAAATATGTAGACACCTCCAAGTGTCCTGGTGGAGTCCCTTATCTAGCGGATGAGTCTTCGAGCACGCTAAGGCAGTGTTGCCAAGGAGCTGAGTCCCCTACCTAATGGGCTGAGATAGTGTTCCGAAGAAGTCACCTACCTGACACACAAATTTATTGTCTCTAAGGAATCGCCTATCCAGTGAGGCAAGGTAGTTTCTTGGACAAGTCGTCTACTTGGCAGAAGGGAAATCCTCATGCCGCAACACTTGGAGCACCCTGAAGGAGATATTTCCCTTATAGATTCCAATGTCCCCTCAATGATTCCTTGTGTCCGACCACTTGGAGCGTGCTAAGGTAGTGTCATGGAAGTGTCGCCTACTTGACGGGCGAGGTAGTGTGCCAGAGGTAGGCGACTACCTGGCTGGTGGAGATTCCTCATACCCGAGCACTGGCTACCTTGATGTAGAGCACTTGGAGCATGCCAAGGTAGTGTTATGAAGGATTCGTCCACCTAGTGGGAGTGGAGTCCTCGGGCTAGAGCACTCGGAGCTCTCTGAGAGTGGGTTGAAGCATATTCCATGACCTAGGCAAGGTGTGCACTGTGTGGTGACATGATGGACCAATGCTGGGGGCTTGGCAGTATGACAGGGTGCAGGAGAGCGTGACCGCATAAGTGGCGTGGTTCATGGGCATGGCGGGATGTGTGATCAATAGAAATGGCACGCGTGTGTGATCACTAAGTGTTGTGCGGTGGCACATCAAACGGCAACAGCACATATGCGTGGCCATGGGAAGGAGTGCCAGGGGCACGTATGACAAGGGACGGTGCTAAAATGCGATTGGGAGTCTTGACGACGAGCATTGTGCCGGGGGCCCGTCATACGGAAATGATGCTCATGTGCTATCGGAGTTCAAAGACTCCATAAGCATAGAGGAAACCAATAAGGAGTCAAGGGAGACTTCAAAAGGCAGAGCCCCCAAAGGGTAAGGAGAGGGATCTCCAACGTAACAAGAGGGGAGCCCTCAAGGGGCAATTCAAGGAGAGAAAAGACCCCAAGAAAAGGGTGCCCCCATGGAGTAAGGAGGGAAGAACCCTAAGGGGCAAAGAAGGAGAGCTTGGGTCGACCTAGTTGGGGGAAGGCCTCAGACCGACCCCTTCGGGAAAGGCACACTGTAGATTCCAACAATAGAAATATTTTTGGTCCAGAGGCTCACGTGCCGGCGTTTCTAATACTTAGGATAGTTTTGTTGCATAGGCGAGGCATATGACTTGAGTGCGCGCCTTGGATATAACAGGTTGGTATTAAAGTTTGACCGTTCAATATTCATTGACGTGTCATGAGAGCGAGACTATTAGCCGCTAGCAACTAAAATTAAAGTCTTACCCCAAAAGTAATTGCTTTCTTCTTTACCCACAAGTAAAACACATATATGAAATCAAATTATGCGATGCTAAAACGCTGGAAAATTAAGAACTTGCGGGCGTATGTATCAGTTCTTCATAAGCTTTCGTCTTCCAGTCTCAAAGACGTCCCTTTAGATAAAGAAAAGATCTATTGTCCTTTTTCTCCTTGTCTGGCCGGGAGGATTTGGGGGGCTGGTTCGAGATAGAAGTGGTTTTAGGTGGGGAAAAACTAGTTGAATTGAACAGACAACTCATATACGTACGTGTCATGATTCCTGCATTTCTTTCCCCAAGTGTCCTCTAATTTTAATGTTTGTCCAAATCCAACTTTTGTCTATAATTTCAGCCAACCTCATGCCATCACAATCCATATCCTCTTCTCCACCCATCTGTTTTCTTCATCTGCTCAGGTTCTCCTCATCCTTGATTAAAGCAACCATAGTATATAGAACCTAGATAGTTACCATATATAGCTTTGCTAGCTAGCGTATACTACGCGGAAAGAGTTTCTTTTGCAGGTGCAGGCTTTGATTGCAGTGAAGTATACAGTGTTGAGAGACAGATCGAGAGCCATGCCTCCTCGAAGATACGCGTTTGGAAGGGCAGATGAGGCCACCCACCCTGATTCCATCCGTGCCACCTTGTCTGAGTTCCTCTCCACCTTCATCTTTGTCTTTGCCGGGGAAGGCTCCATTCTTGCCCTAGGTCCCATCTCTGCTTTTACTTTTCTGTCATAAAATCATCATCGTATATTGAATGTAGGACAACTACTTCCACTCACAAACATGCACGCCTCTAGATTTTTGAAAGAGTAATGATGATGTTTTGTACAAAAAAGAGGTTATCTTCAGCTCATACTCTACTAATTACTCTTTCATTTGTGGTTAAATGGTCAATTTTTGCCACTAAAGTACCTTTTTAACCGAAAAAGAAAATTAGCATCAAGAGTTGACACGCATGCATGCAGATAAGCTGTACAGGGCGGATAAGCCATACAGGGAGACAACTCTAGGAGCGTCAGAGCTGGTGGTGGTTGCGCTTGCACATGCGCTGTCGCTGTTTGCGGCGGTGGCAGCCAGCATGAACGTCTCGGGAGGGCACGTGAATCCGGCAGTCACTCTGGGTGCTCTCGTTGGTGGAAGGGTTTCCCTCCTCCGTTCCTTCTACTACTGGGTTGCCCAGCTCTTGGGTGCCGTCGTTGCCGCTCTCTTGTTGAGGCTCACCACGGATGGAATGGTAACTCATGATTAGTGATTTTTCCCCCTACCTGTTCTATTTAGATGCTCAGTCGAACCTTTTATTGTAATTAACAGTACAAGCATGGAATCATACCTTATATTGCATGTCTACAAGCTGACGGCTCTTCCAAAGTTTTAGACTGCCCACATCTCTTAATTTGAAACGTTTTTTTTTCTAGTGTCAATTTTAATGATTTTTATGTTAGGTAAGATAAACGGAGTAAATTTTACTATTAGAAAGGTGGACCAAATTGGAAATAACCAAACACAGCGGATCTTTCATGTAAGAGCCGATACCAGTTTAAGTTACTAAAATATTGTTATTCTGCTTAACATTTTGTGATTATAATGACCAAGCTTAATGGGGATCTGCATTGGTCTAAATTTGTTTCACATGCTTGGATTTACGAAGATAATTTTGTGGTTTCACAAAATGCTGGTGAATATTTGTGTGATAAAGGACGCATCATTCCAATGTGTGTGTATACACTCAGGGAAACTTTCTGGTGCCACAGTTTTTAAGCAGCATCGATACTTCTTTTCGTACATGATTTTGAATGGCATTCCTGATCACAATGTGGCGCACTGTTTCGCAGCTCTAAGAGTTTCTTTGCAATAGGGACATAATTCATTGCTGATTGTGGGGTTTGAGCAAGAATTTGTCCCATGTACATGTGATCCGTATGTCGTCGATCTAACTTCAAACATGTGATGCAGAGACCAGTTGGATTTGGAGTGGCAGCAGGTGTGGGGGAACTGAATGCGCTTCTGATGGAGGTAGTGATGACGTTCGGGCTAGTTTACACGGTTTATGCAACTGCAATTGATCCTAAAAGGGGTCACCTCGGGACAATAGCACCGCTGGCCATTGCGTTCATTGTTGGGGCCAACATACTGGTGGGAGGGCCGTTCGAAGGAGCATCGATGAACCCAGCGAGGGCATTCGGGCCGGCGCTGGTGGGGTGGAGATGGAGGAACCACTGGATCTACTGGCTGGGTCCCTTCATTGGTGCGGCACTGGCAGGGATCATCTACGAGTTTGGAGTCATACAGCCCGAGACTCCCATGCATACCCACCACCAGCCTTTGGCACCTGAAGACTACTAAGCGGCATGCGGCGGTGATGCGGTGGCCCAGCTATGTGAATAAAGTCGCCTGCATATGAGAGTGCTTCGTTCGCTATTTTTGTTCGTTACTTGTTTAATTGTCATCGTGTATGTTTGTCTGTACTTTCATCTTGTTCCCTGCTAAATAATAACCAAACCAAATGATCTTCTTGGCTATGAATTTTGCTAAGAGGGATCAAGGTTTCTACTGCTCTCTCTCTCTCTCTCTCTCTCTCACACACACACACACACAGGCTAGAAAAGACTAGAAAAAACTGTGCCTACTGCTCTTTTTTCTCTCTCAGAGACGCATACACAAACTAGAAAAGACGAGAGAAAGCTATGTGATCAATTGTGATTTGTCTCCAAGTTGTATCTGAGTGGCAGTTCTACATTTATACATATACTAATTAGATAGATCCCATGATACTTCACAAATGCGGAGGCGAGGAAGCTATGTTTCTCGATCTTAGCTTGTAGTCACCTGGTTCATAAGTAAGCTTGTGCCGCTTTCTTGAACTTGATGACTTGTAGTGCCAAGGACGTGCGTTTGGTGTCAACCAAAGCTGACTTGTAGTGCCAAGGAAGTGCGTTTGGTGCCAACCAAAGCATACGGTCTGAATGCTGATTAAGGTTTCTCCGACGGTTAGTAGTTCGAGCTAACATCTAGAGTTAAGGGTCGAGAGTAAACGTTTTAAGCTAGATGCAAGAGATTTCTCTCACTAGATCCCACGGTCTAGAGTTCTAGTGCGAGTGTGAGAAAGTGAGGAGTATGCAAATAAATTTTAATGTCCAAAATTATTTCAAAGTCCACTATGGATAGGCAATTAAATGTCATGTCATTAAGCGATACGTGATACTTGTTGGAGTGACTAGCCGATTCCGGGGCTCCTAGAGCTTCACTATGTTTGTCTACCGGGAAATCTGGCTCACTCATTGGCGGTGTGGGCAGAGAACGCCCTCCATTTAGGCACTAGTTCAAAGCCCTTCCACACTAGGCCCAAGAAACCCACACTAGGCCCAAGAAACCTATGACAATGGTGGGGAAGCCCCAACGCTCAAATGTTAGGCAAACTAGGGAGACCTGCTCCCTCTTCAAAATGAGCTGGGTGTGATTCTGGAAGCATCGTTATATGAGTGCGATGGGGTCACAACTAAGGGCGTGGTGTCGTGCGAATCTCCCAGGGAGAGAAATGTCACGGAGAATAAACATATCCCCTTGCGATGGGTCCTCATATTAGAGCACTACAAATAGAGACCCTCTGAACGTTGCGAATCCCAGCAAATGGGTTGGAGCACTTCACATGGGCGAAATTAAGAGAAGTAGTGGTAGCGGGGGCATGCTAAATGGAGATGTCGCAGGGGCTCAATAAAGGAGTTAAGAGGGGGGTGACAAGGCAACACCACATGGGAAAAATCAAGCGAAGTAGTGGCAGCAGAACCGATAATAGGAGGGTGAACTCAGGCGTAGATGGGCGTTTGCAGCACTCGGGTGCAATGTTAGGGGACGTAGCGCGGAGACGGCTCTGTTGGGTGCGGCCATCGTCACTGTGCTTGGATGCTGCGACGGTCGACCTTGCGGGGGCACATAATGTGGAGACAGTGCTTGAGAGTGCTTGAGAGTGGTCGGAGAATCTTAGGCACGGCGACGGAGGTCATGGTGCAATAGTCCCCAAGGAGAGAAGAAACTAATAGGTAAAGAAAGGGAGCCCCAAAGAGAGGAGTGATGAAGGGGATAAGGAGAGATAGCCCCCCGGAGGGGCTCTAGCTAACCTCCCCTTCCAAAGAATCTGGCTGACCTCCCCTTCCAAGGGGAGAATCGGCCTTGGTGGAGTTGGCCGAAATGGGGAGATGTGGGGGAGAAGATGAGGAGGAAGGGTGGGCAGCCGCGGCGGCGCGAGGCAGAAGGGCGGATGATGGATAGGAGGAGAGGGAGGGAAGGGAGAGTGAGGGGGTGGCTGAGGCCGAAGGTGGGGCAGGGGAAGGGGAAAGAGGCTGAGGGTGGAGAAAAGAAAAAGATAAGGGAAAAAGGGGTCAGCGGCGGGGCCACCGCGAGTGGGCGAGGGGCGAGGGGGAAGAGGAGTGGCGCGGTAAAAGGCCGAGGCCGAAGGGCGGCGGCTTCAATTGGGGGTTGCGACGGCTGGAAAGAGAAAGAGATGGAAGAAATTAGGGTTAAGAAAGTTTAGGGTTTTGGTGGGGCGTGGGTCAGGTTTCAATTCGTGGGTCGGGTACGGGACAGAGATAGAATGGGTGCGGGTTGGTCTGGTTCGGGCTTTTTTATTTGAATGTGATTTTGATTTTTTTTTTGTGCAGCCCTAAGGGGGAGCCCCCAATGGAATCTTTTTCACAACGTACAAAAAGAGAAAGAGATGAGTTGTGTATAATGTGGGGAAAGAGTGATGGGGTTTTGGGGGGGAGATGAAAATGTAGTATTGGGTAATGTGGGAGGGAGAGTGATGAAAGAGTTAATGTTAGGAGTATGTTGGGAGTATGTGGGGAAGATGAAAACTTGAAAAAAATTTCTAAGTGGTGAGAATTTGTCCAAGTGTTGGAAGGAACATATAGAGAGGGGTGTGAAAAATTTTGTTCAAAATTTTTTTTTCCTAAGTGTTGGAAAAGATAAAAGAGAGGAGGGACAACAAGGAAGAAAATTTTTGAAAATTTTTCTAAGTCCCAGCAAAGGGAGAATGGAGTTCGGACAAGGGTGCTGAGGGAGGCCGTTGAGGGTGGTGCCTAGCAGCGAAAAACGAAAATTTTTTTCTAAGTGTCAAAATTATTATTTTTTTTTGATAAAAGATGGTCATGAGACCGCAACCACGAGAGGTTGAGATGAATGGGATGGGGGACTCAGGGCGATGGGCTAGCATTGATGGCCGACTGAGTGACAGAGACAGATGAGGGTTGGTGAGGCGTGTTGCATGCATACTTGGCAGAGGCAGTCGCGAGGCCTGGGGGAGTGTCAACTGACAGAGTCAAGACTTGGTAGCGCGGCTCGAGCCACCCCACGCACCACGCACCAAGTCTTTATGGGATGTGAGGCTGAAGGGGTTGGGCAGAGGTAAAGCCCCCAAGGGAGTGAGTGACAGCATCAACAGTAGTGTCGGTAGACTTGTCCAAGAGCAATGTAACTTGAAAATTTTCTAAGTCTGAAAAATGAAACTTCATTGATAACAAAGATAGGCAACATGGGGATGGCGTACATGGAAACTTGCAAAATGAACAAAAAAAATTACAAGTGTGGAAATTGCATTAAGGCAGGCCAAGGCTTGGTCGGGTAGGCCATATGTCCTACACTTAGAGTTTGAGCTCTCTGGACAGAATCTTGTCAGCGAAGACAAACTTGAGGCCCCTGCACCACTTTAGGCCCATGGACCACTTTAGGCCCCTGCACCACTTGAGGCCGTGACCGACCTTCCGATGATAGGGGCAGTAGTTCAGATGGGCTAAGTCTTTCAGGGTTAGTTCAGATTTGGCATATGGAAGGGTTATGGTATTGTCATTGATCTAGGTGTCGAGGAGAGCTCTGACATTCTTCAAGTCGCATGGGTATTCCAGGGCAGGCGTCGGCTACCCTCTCTTGTCAGGATGCCCATCCCTTCCCTGGGATTGGCGCTTGCGGTTGTTGTCGTCGTCATTGGCTGCTTCCACCGTCGCAGCCAGGGCAAGTTGAGTTTGGGGCTTTGGGGTCTTCGACGGGCTAACCGAGTCATAGATACGTCGTGCAGCTTCCTTGAGAGGTCCCTAAGACTGAAGCTGGATGTTTTCAAGGTAGACCATGTAGGTGTTTTTCATGTTCTTAATGCAAATGGCTACAAGGGTCTTATCTTTGCTGAAGTCAGTAGATTCCAAGCACTTTTGATGAAATCGTGTGACATAGGTGTTGAGGTCTTCCCCAGGATTTTGGCAGATTCCGGCTGGACCATGTCAGACTAGGAGTGGATAGTACCGTCAGGAATCTAATGATACCAAAAGTAGGCAAGACCAGTTAGGGACTTGTGAAATTCTCGAAGCTTCAAAGTGTCGTCCTCCCCGTAGTGCTCTAGGGAGCCAGAAAAACGGGTGATGTGTTCGTGGGCATTGCCCTCCTTGCCATTGAACAGGGTGAAGGTTGGTTGCTTGTACTTGACAGGGTAGGGTTTGATAGCGAGGCTGCCAGAGTAAGGAGCATAGCCAGACAGCTTAGAGGGGGAGTGTGGTAAGGATAACTGCTTGAGACGGCGGAGGATGGCGCCAAGGTCATGCTTGGTGACATACAGAGCATGCAAGGGTTTGTGCCCTGTTGGGATGATCCTAGCACTAGAGCCCCCAGATAGTGCAACCTGAGGCATTGTGGGGATGACAATCGTAGAGAGGGGTTGGTGGTGGGGAGTAACTTGTTGAGGTATGGTTTGCATCAGCGAGTGGAAGCCGATCGTCAGGAAGGGTCGACTGAAGCAAGTCGGGGGGCATGAGTTGTGTTTAGGTGTCGATTGGTTATGTTAGGGTTAGGCTCCATCTCAATTGAGTCGTGAGTCTTCGAAGTATTTCGAGCAAGGGTAAGGCATGGTGCCGCGGGGGGAGGTGTTGCGAGTCCTATTGCCGAGGGCCCGGGGGACCAAGGCAACGATGGTCGTGACACTAGGACCTGGGCAGTGTCCAGACTAGCCCAGGCCTGGAAGGCTAAATCTGAATAGGAGGGGCTAACCCTATAGCCCGAGATGATACGAGGTGAGCGGCGGGCACAGGGCGGGGAGCTCTGAGGCCTTGAGAATTCGGCAATTGTGAAGTCAAGACTTGGATTGATTTTTGCATTTCTAAGATGACAGCCGAAGATTTAGAGTCTTGGAGTTCAGTGATGGTAGGAGTAAGGTGTTGGATTGTGGCGTTGACAAACGCGGCTACATTGGGTGCATCCATCGTGGGGGAGCCTGGAGTTGGTTGTGGCTGGTCTTCTCATGGTCCTCGAGGTGATGCTTCTTTTGGATGGCAGCGTTGAGGCTTTGGCTGGTAGCCCTGGTAGTCCTGCGTTGCAGAGGCATGGTTGCTTGGGTGTGTCAGGCAAGGGACGAACTGCACTGCGATGCTCACCTCTCCAGCAGAGTCGCCAAAATGATGCCAAGGAAGGTGGGTTCGCAGTCGAAGTGGAGGTGCCACAAGGAATGCAGTCCGAGTCAGATGCCAAGTATAATGATGTAGGACACAACAAGGATGGAACAAGGGCAGAGACGAAGGGCTTCCCAGATAGAGCCTGAGGGTGGCAGTGCTGCGAGGGCGAAGGGTGAATACACGACGACAGTCACAGTCTGATGCTTAAGTCCAGAGTCAGAGTCTTGTATGTTTCTCTCTATAGGATTCTAGAGTGAGAAAGTGAATGTGGAATACTCTCCAAATGAATTCTCAAGACCTCTATTTATAGAGGTTGAGATGATGATGTCATGACGCGACATGTGGCGCTCCCCGGGAGTGACACGTCACCGAGGGGTCCATAGCTGCAGGTGTTCCACGGACTGCTGAATCGCATATTCACCCGGCCTGCCCCGCATAGCGTCACTCTGTCTGTCTGGAAAGAGTGGCTCTCACAGCGTCGGTGTGGTAGAGAATCCCCTTGATCTAGCCACCAATCCAAGCCCTTACAGAGTCCCACAGGCCTGGCAGTGGTGGGGAAGACCCGACGCCTAACTGCTAGGCAGACTAGGCCCGATGCCCTCCAAAAACCTACTCCCGTCTCGGAGTGACCTGGGGGTCATAGTCCATAGGGGTGTCGACGCAAGCCCCCAGTGCCGGAGCACGTAGACCAGTCAAGAAGACACCTTGGCAGAGATAGTATCTAGGAGGAGTCGCCTATCCCACAGGTGAGTCCTTGTGCCGGAGCACTCGAAGCGCATCAAGGTAACATCCCGGAGGATCCGTTTACCCGACGAGCTAAGATAGCATCCTGGAGGAGCCGTCTACCAGCAAAAGGGGAATTGAAAAGCTCCCTGACCGAGCTAGTGTCTGGAGGAGTCGCCTATTCTGCAGGCAGAGGTAGCATCCCGGAGGAGCCGTCTACCTGGCGAAAAGGGGAGTTGAAAAGCTCCCTGACGGAGATAGTGTCTTAGAGAGCGCCTATCCCCATGGGTAAGTCCTTGTGTCGGAGCACTCAAAGCCCATCACGGTAGCATCTCGGAGGAGCCGTCTACCCGACTGGCCGAGGTAGCATTCCTAAGGAGCCGTCTACCTGGCGGAAGGGGAGTTGAAGAGCTCACTGGCGGAGTAGTGTCCCAGAGGAGTCACCTATTCCCGCTGGATGCTGCACACTTCGGAGAGTGGGTCGAAGCATGTTCCACGTCCATGGCAGGGGCGCATGGTGTGGTTTATAAGTGTGGTGCCCGGGGGCATGTAACATGATTATTGCGCCTGGGCGAGATGAAATGTGCATGGTGCCGGGCGCACGACATTGTGACAGAGAGCCAGGGGGCATGACAATATCAGTACCGCGGTGCATGGTTGCGACAGAGTGTTGGAGTGCGGCACCCAGACGTTGGCAACGGGGGTTGCGGAGATGACGTCTAGACGATGGACGACGGGGTCGCGGAGTGACGTCCGGGCGACAGGGTCACGAAGTGACTTCTTGGGGACGGGGTTCAGGAGTGACGTCTAAATGACGAGCGACGGGGGTCGCGGAGATGAAGTCCGGGCGATGGGGTCGCAGAGTGATTTATGGGCGACGGACGACGTGGGTCGCGAATGATGTATGGTCCCTTGAAGAGAAGTGAATGTGTTTAGTATGGAGGCCAAAGGCCAACCCTGGGGGAAGGCCAAGGCCAACCCTTAGGGGGAGGCCAAGGCCAACCCCAAGGGGAGGCCAAGGCCGACCCTATGGGGAAAGCCAAGGCCGAGGCCGACCCCAAGGGAAGGCCGAGGCCAACTTCCTTGGGCAAGAGTCAAGGAACACCGACGAGCGACATATGGCATGCAACGGTTGAGGTGCGATTAGGAGTCGCGCGAAAATGAATTTCTTCATGACGAAGTCATGTAACAAAAATGAGAAGTTTGACCGGTTGGAAGCGTTGAATATTGACTGTTCTTGTGCAGACGTGTCGTGCAATATGGGACCCCCGTGGGCCTTTTGGGTGTGACCAAAATTGGTTGGGAACACATGTTTACCGAGAGAGGACCTAGCAACCATTGAACTCGCTAAATGATTAGTCAAGACAATCAAACCATTGAACTGGCCAAACTAGAGGGCATAAATTAAACTTGAATGAATGAACATATTAAATCAAGAAAAAGATCCTTGAATTTTATTCTAGCTGTTTAATCAATGTCCTATACCGTGCCAAGACCGGTTCCTTCACGATGAAATATCCTTCTGTCTCCTTCATGATCATATTTGAATCCCCTTTGACACAGACATTCATGACGCCCACATTGAGAGCTAAAATTTGGCCAATTTTAATGCTTCATAAAGTGTTACAGTTTTTAATCTAGGGGCCCAATTTGAGAGTTGAAGGCTCAACATGTACCTGGAGCTTCTTAAAAGGAGGCTTACTCCACCTTGACTAGCTTGTTCTTGGGCCTATTCGTAAAAGCTGAGTCCTTGAATTGTGAAATCCATTCTCCCATTACATCCTTCGCCATAGCTACTTCCTCCCCGTGCAACTAATTAGAGATTGGTTCACAATAGTCCCTAAGGAATAGGCCAAAAGATCACCCATAGCCTAGATCATGATGGCGTTACAATTTTTTACCCTAGTGTCGAATTCTGTTAAGAGCAGGAGCATAGCACAAAATGTCGGACATCACTGGTCTAGTGAAAATATAATTGAGCGGGTCTAGTTTGTCACCATGTGAACTTTGTGTGCCAACAAGTAGTGTCTGAATTTAGGGTTAACATAGATGATGGCAAGACAGTGTTTCTCTGTCTGAGTAGTTGCCTTCAACTCCAGATAGGGCTATATACGAATCAAGTTCGAGCCGAACATACCTATGTTCGAGCTCAGTTCGTTTAAGTTTTGGCATGTTTGAACTCGGCTCGAATTTGTCTAAGAGCCAAAGGATAATGTTTGAACTCGGCTCGAGTTCGTTTTCATCAAACTCACGCACGACTTGTCTAACTATATGAGCAGAACACGAGCTTAAAAGCTCGACTAGTTCGTGTTCAATCTCTTTGTAAATCCCTAATTTTGCTAAGATCCCATACTCCTTCAATCAAGCAAGTTATTAACTTTACTAAATCGCCTAAAATAAAACATATTTGGAAGAAATTGACTGGAGTAACTCTAATTTGATCACTTTAGAGCACTAAGCTCTAATTAGCTTGTCTATGAGAAGATAGCTAGTAGAGAGGCACAATCAGTGATAAGAGGACTTGGCTCGTGTGGAGAAGCAACTATCATTTGTGGGCCAGTGTCTTGACTTGGGGATGGTCTGGCTGGCGGTATGCCCGTGTGATGAGAGAGCGGGCAGACGAGTGTTTTACTATTCTAGTGCCTGAGAGAAAAAGGCGGCGTGGGCGGTGGTCTGGCCGGCGGACTGCCCGTGTAAAAATGACCAATGACTACTAAATAGTGTTGAGAGAGGGGGTGTTTGACTGTTGAGTTGTCTAAGATAAGGAAATTGAATTAGGCACATTATCTTTTTGGTGATAGAGAGAGGAAGGATTTGGTGATCCACATGCTTCCACGTTCACACATATTTATATATTTTGTGAACGTAAATGAACCGATGTTTGTTATAAGGCTCGGCTCCTGTTCGGCTAGTTAAGTAAACGAGCCCTCTTGTTTGCAAACATTAATAAAAAAAACATCATCATGTTAAAACTTGGCTCGTTTAATAAACGAGCTTCAAAAATGTGTTCGTATTCCCTTCACTTATTATATGAACGAACATGAACGAGTTTTAGAGAGTACGAACAACGAGTTGTTCGTCTCATTGTCCGTGAACAACTCTGTTCACTTATAGCTCTAGACTCAGATAGCAAACAATGTTCTCAAAACCTTCAACTTTTTGAGCCGATAGCACCCTGATTAAATTTGAGGTCGAGATGAGATAGAGAAACAATGGTGTTCCGTCTAGATTGCTTGATGCTTTCAAGAGCAGGTTGCTACTCTTAGGATCAAAGCGGTTGCCGCTTTTGAGATAGAGGTGTTCAAATGAGAGCATTAGCTTTGCCAGGGAGAGCATGAACCTTCTCAGGTAAGATACCTTGCCCAGAAAACTTTTTAGTTGTTTCAGGTTAAAATGAGGGGGTATTTTCTGAATTTCTAGTGCTTTGGAAGGCCCGAGTTGATTCATCGTCGAATGACATTGAAGCCGAGGATTCTTACATGCAAAAGCCACATTTGGGAGTTTTTATTCTCAATGAGCACACCCACTAGTACTGCTAAAAGCCATTCTGAGGTCAACCAAATGGGCTTCCACCTTTCTTATTTCACTATTATGTTGTCGACATAATCTTCAATGGTGTCAAGCAGCATGTCACTTAAAAATAAAGACCATTGTCCTTTTACACATCGCTCCTGCGTTCTTGAGTCCGTATAGTATAGCTTTGTAAAAGAAGTTTCCCACGGGCCTGTGGAACGCTATCTTGGCTGTGTCCTAAGGGTCCACCACAGTATCCACGCTTGAGAGAGGCATTTCGTCTTTTGGTCAAGTTTTGCTCAAGTAAAAGGAATCTACACAGACTCGAAATTGTCGTTCTTCTTCTTCTTCACCGGTACCACGTTTCGGAGACATATTGAAACTAGATAGGTTTAATGAGATAAGCTTTTTCCGAATCTAAACCTCCAGCTCTTGGTGAAACAAGTGAGGTCGTTGTTTATAGGCACTACCCCTGCTATGACATTTAGGTGTTGAGTTACTAATTCGGGATCGAGGCTAGACACTTCTTCACAAATCCAAGCTAATACATTGCTATACTCTTCTAGCAACTGGACCCAATCTGCTCTACCCTGACAATCGACGATATGTAGATAAGATGGGGCTCATCCCTTTCCAAAACCAAGTCAATTTCCTTGAAATCTTCATTTGGGTCTGGAACCGTCAATTTCCTTAGCACTTGCTTCCTCCATGTGGTTGGCATGATAACATCCAGGCTGGTGGGGAAGGGCTCCACACCATGTCCACCGCACACCATCATAAACGATAACTATATACATCAACCATGACTTTGACAGTGTGCCTTCCTTTTTGTTGTTGTTTTTTCATGAGAGCCTTACATCGCTCATGATCTCGTCCCATCTTGGAAGCCTTGTAGACTCGACATGGTGACTGCACTCACCCTCTTCTGCAATGATGTCAAAGAACTCAACTTCGACTAAGTAACTCTCATGTTGTTCAAGGGGGAATCAATTGCCTTGACGGTTATCATCCTTCCCAACCATCACCTTGAGGTAATGAAACTACATCGAGGGTGCCTTTTGGAAGCATGGATCCATGGTCTCCCCAAAAGATATGATAGCAAGACTCGTAGTCAAATACATAAAGTCGAAAGGGTGATCGAACGGGGCCCACCTATAGATCAATAGTACGTACCCAAATGTTTGTTATGCACCGATGCTGATCCTAGTGATGCTATCAGGATGTTTCACAATTAAATGTTCAGAGCAGAATCATAATCCACTAGTCCACGTCCAAGTAGAAAGAGGAATTGTGGTACTCTGGAGGGGGAGGATCCTTCGTGCTCGTGCTGATGACTAGTTAATTAGGTAGAAAAGCACACCCTTTTTTGCACTCCAAGATGTAATTTCAAGGCTCAGGTGAGAAATCCTTCTCACCATATATATGCTTGATCTTTGTTGCCATCGAGACACATTACACATGCCACTCTTGTTGCTTGCGTAGGAAGTGGGCCGATGTATTTGCTTCTACGCTAGTTATGACCTGATTGCACCCCCTGACATCAGTTGTGCACAGATAAGGTCATCTTACAACAACTTCCGCCTTTTGATCATCTTTCCTAGGTTTTTCTAGAACGAGCTCTTTACTCTTAATCTTGCAAAGGAAGAACTTCTTCAAAATGTTGTACTCCTTTTTTGGGTGCAAATGGCTCGATAATATCGGAAATAGTTTTGAATTTGCTTCTCTTCAAAGGTTGGCAAGACCGTCACTTCTGAGAACCTAATATTTTGTCTAGTATCCACTTTTGTAAAAAGTTCATGTACTTTATCCATGCTACAAGGAAAATGCGGCAACTATGGTCTTCTACACATCTACTCACTTTGACCACGCTCTTCACATTTTCGCTTCTTTCTAGCACAACTATCTTTGCTATCTCTTTCGTTGCTAAGACCTTAACAGTTTGACAATTGCCTTTATGGCCAGCTCACATAGATAGTAGCCAATCTCTTATCATTCTCCATATCCTTCCAAACGAGGATATTCACAAACTCTTCATATATCTCCTATAAGCATCAAACATGTTTTGAATAAAACTATTCACAATGGTTTCTTCTTTTATAGCATCAGGGCATTACATTGAGCAGTCCCAATAACGCTTTACATTGTTGACTAAACATTAGGCATGGCTTTGTCTGATGGTTCATTTTAAGTTCCACGATTGTGGCCTTTTCCTCCGCATAGAAAACTTCTTCAAGAATAATCCCAAGAATGTACTTACCTTGGGCAAGCCCGACATACAAAGAAAATGCATGGTGAGATTTTCTGTATCCTTTTTAACTTAGAGATGTCATCATTGCCAAGCTTAAGCTGCCCACAAATATGGCCACGTGCTCCTTGGCGGTTCCATCCTTACTGTAGCCAAGGAAAGTGAGCTCCTTATATTTTGGGGGATAGCGTCTGCTTGCATACTATAATGGGTACAACAGTCTTGAGACTTAGTCTGGTGTACCAAGAAGCGTTCTTCGAACAAATTTCATCTCGGCCACTGTAACAGATGTCGAGGCAGCAAGAGCTATGGTTTTTCATTCGCCGTTGTGGACATTGACTTGAGCCTTAAAACCAAAAGAAGGGTCTAGGGGTTTGTCGATGTTACGTCTTTTGTGCATGCGAGGCTAACCTTTTTACTCTACCATGGTGAACTCGATCGACTGGAGGTGCCACTACTCTCCTATGAGTGGTGGCCGCGACTTCTTCTATTGCCATTATGGTATCAGAATGTTCACAACAGCCCCAACATTGCCTTTAGGTCATTACATTTCACTCTTGTCTACTAATCTACCTCTATAAAGGTGTGGGAATGTTCTTCTAAGGGAACGTTGCATTCACGCTGCCAATGCCAACATATTCCAGAATGTCAACTACGTTAGAGGTTGACGCCAGAACGGACTCCACTTTCAAGTGCGATGGCCTAGCTTCAAAAGGGCCTGCTGAGGTCTGGAGTCAATGCACCACTGCGAGGGCAACCATTGTCATCCGCTGTTGTGGACATTGACCCTTAAAATCAAAAGAAGGGTCTAGTTGTTTGTCGATGTTACATCTCTTGCGTATGCGAGGCTAACCTTTTTACTCTGCCATGGTGAACTTGATCCACTGGAGGTGCCACTACTCTCCTATGGTGGTGGCCGCGACTTCTTCTATTACCATTATGGTATCAGAATGTTCACAACAACCCCAACATTGCCTTTAGGTCATTTCATTTCACTCTTGTCTACTAATCTACCGCTATAAAGGTGTGGGAATGTTCTTATAAGGGAACGTTGTACTCACGCTGCCAATGCCAACATATTCCAGAATGTCAACTGTGTTAGGGGTTGACGCCAGAACGGACTCCACGTTTAAGTGCGATGGCCTAGCTTCAAAAGGGCCTACTGAGATCTAGGGTCAGTGCACCGCTGCGAGGGCAACCATTGTCACGCTCGTCGGAGCTACTGGAGGTAGTACAAGTTTAGTTGGAGGCCCAACTTGTGATTGGAGTGCCCTTAACATTAGTAAGCCTGCCATCTAATAGGCCGCTTCAGCGGCTGTACAAGTGGCGCGATTTATTGTGCCACTACTTCGTGCATTAGTATTCACAAGATCGATCAAGCATCATTCTTCTTCTGGCTGTGCCAAGGGATGGAACACCGAAATCTGCATTTTGTGCACTTCTACTTGCTTCGATGTCACCACTTTGCAATATGCATGGTTGAACCGTGTCTTTCCACCTCTCTCAAAAAGAATCGGACTACTTGCCACGCTAACAAATTCACCCCATGTTATGAGACCACCAAAATCCTATTTACAGAGTGAGAAGTAACATATCAGTACATGGCATAAATCATTGGTTTGGCAAAGAGCAAGAGAGGCCAACTTTGCGCCGATGTCAAAGGCAGTAACAGAGTCAGAAGGTGAGCTGAACCATGGAGCACTTCAGACACACACACACACACACACACACACACACACACATATATATATATATATATATATATATTTGTGTGTGTGTGTGTGTGTGTGAGAGAGAGAGAGAGAGAGAGAGAGAGAGAGAGAGCTTGTTATGAGCCCAATTACTCATGAGCAAAGTGAGAACATCACAAGGCAAGGCATATTGTTGATTTGATTAAGTCATGAGACACTCATTCAACAATTAAAACTACTACATTTGACATATACACCATGGTTGATAGGGTAGTAGATATCTAACCGGCCACTTGCTCCTAAGTTTCATTAAATGCATTTCCAATTTGTAGTAAATAGAATAAGACCCATATGTTGTTACGCTACATAGGCGTGTGACCTAGTTTTCCATGTTGGTTGGTGATTTCTCCCTCTCAAATTGCCAAGGCAAATGTGTCCTAGGTTACGTCTTCCCAACCACGTGCCACACGCCTTGGACCAATCAAAAGATGAACCAAATGCAGGTTGTCTAAGGACACACCCGCCGTGGAGGGCCTCTATGTTAGCTACAGGATCCTTGAACTTATCCCAAACGCACACCAAAGGGCGTTGTTCAGCCAAGCTAGGGCTAGCACTAAGGCATTTCCCATCCTTGTCAGATCGTTAGGGTCAACACCCCCCAAGCTCTGCTCACGGCCCAAGGTGGCTCAAAGGCAATCCTCTTCAGGAGATGGAGCAGCGAGAATGCCTCATGGTTCCTACAACAGTAATGTAATATTAGAGCGTGTCACAAAGATGAGATCCCACCCACGAGATGTCTACATTCGTAAGATGCTCCCTTGTAGAGAGGGCGGCCGTACCAGTCCATTGGTTAACTGTCCAAATTTCCTATATGCCATTGTTGAGATACCACGTGCAAGGCCAAACAGTACGGCCGTAGTCCCAATTCCATCATCTACAAGCAAAATTTTGAATTTGAAAATATGTGGGGGGAAATTAAGGCAATTTCAATTTTCAGCTAATAACCGCTCCCACATGCGCCTCATGTGCTATGTAAATGATTTTCCAATTGGAAATTAGCATGGTGTGGCATCTTGACTCTGATCTTGAGGGGTTGTGATCCTGCACGCCCTTGTTGTGCTCCTGTGCTATCTTGACTGCTTACAAATTGGGTTGAGCCCTCATTTCCCCCTACCTAAGGGTGTTTCAGCTCTCATGGCCACAACCTTTTCCACTTTTCCTCTTAAGGAAAAAATTACTAGATGAGAGTAAAAGAGAAGTATAATCCAGCAGTCTACTCAAGTGAGATGGAATTCTGCATGTGCTTAGTAGCTCTGTATACTGGTATGTGCATGTTTCTTTATGTCTTTCCTTCACAGGCTGTCTATGGATCCATAGGATTGATACAGGTACGGGAGATGATCCCAACATTGTACACAAATAATCCTCTGGAGAAAAACTTGGTACAGCATGGCTCCGGGCACATATGAACAATTTTACAACAATGGGAACTATACCTGCTATTCTCCCGGAGAAAAGAATAAGCCGGATGCATAACAGTAAAATATACGTGTATACGCATGTCTGACTTTGGGATGTGTGCTTTTTATAGTGATTGGTGATAGAACCTAGCAACCCAAGGGGCGAGTTGCATTATATGAGGGGTTCTTGGGTTTTCGAAGTAGTAATCAGACCAGTAACACGGGGATAGCCTTTCAGTGAACTGGCCGCCAGAGTAAATGCAATAAGGCAACCAATCTTCGCCTCCATTCATTCTCCTCCTACGTTCTCTTGGATAAGCTAATGGTGCCTGAACATACCTGCATTTATGCACATCTGTCAATCACAAACTCAACATTTGCAGGCTCTTTGTGATAAAAGTTCAAACAATATTCTCTGCTTAAACCAGAGTTTGGAGCTATAATGTGTTGCTGTTCAAACAAATTTGTGATAATTAGCAGATTACCTCCTTCTTAATTCTCGTTCAGGAGTGTCTCCGAATCTTAGAACCCCCCCACTATCTCTCGAGGTTCTACTTATGAACTCATTTATTCGGCCAAACAGAGAGTTTATGAATGTGGTCGTTCTCTTGACCAAAACTTAAAGAACCTGGCTCTGATCTTGGCTAGACTTAATAAGCTCTATACTTGCAGATAATTGAAATGCATTTTCAGCACAAATCATTAATAACATATGCACTACAAAAGTAGAACAGAGGGCATAGTACTCTCTAAATCATTTAGTACGACCAAGAGCCCAACCTGGATGACTTATGCACACTTGAATCTCATCTTTCTGGGAGATCAAGGAAAAACTCATTGGCACATAGCGCAACCTAAATATAGGACAAAAGGTCCATTTCTCTGACTCACTCAATGATCAAGCTGAGCAAACTTCATTACTCATGCATCCTATTCTCAACTACGGAACTCTGGAAGAATATTTGGAATCATAAATATGACACTTACAATTAAATTTTAACATGCATATCGAGTCCGATTTTGGAGACACCAATGCTGTGGAAAATTTTCATCTGTTTATTTGCAATATGAAGAATTTCAGAGCCTGAACTGGACATGTAACATCCAGTCAACAGCCTGACAAAAAATTCATCAGTTAGACTGGTAGCGGAGGTGGAGGTGGACCGTCGATGTTGCGTGTTGAAGTACGTATGTATTTCTTTTATTTACAATTACTTCATACATTTCGGTACCTTATTAGGTGTGAGAAGATGTATTAAAATCCTTACTTTCTTATTTAGTTGTATTTGTGAGTCCAAGAAAAGGCTCATCCAGTGAAACCCATTCGAACCGAGTATGACTTGTAAAGTTGGAAATATAGATGCCTCTTCCAAGCAAGAAGAAGATTGTAATGGTAATGGATTGAAGAACTCTAGCCTTTCACACCCACATACTAAAAGCATGGAAATTTTGGAGTTGATGATAGTGCTCCAAATAATATGGTGCACTTATCAACTTTGATGTAGTCGAATTGATGTATATAAGAATACCGTGCCCAGATTATATGGCATACTTGTTAGTTTTACTCGCTAGTTCTTGAATTGGAACAAGATACACAAAAGGATGGCAGAGGGCTGGAAATTTGGCATGGTATGGGATAGTGTGGTGCATTGTCTTTCGGCATTTGAAAAACAAAAACATCTAGGATTTCCATGTGGTTGAGGTGGAAGGTCTAAGATGGGTTGGGATATAGGGAGCCATCCGAGTGCTGGGTCATGATCGGCTCCCTATACACACACACATATAACATATGCCTGTTTAAGTATATGTGTATACGTGTACGTATATATGTATACAAATATATGTGCATGCGTGTATGTGTCTGCGTGTGTATGAGAGAGGGAGAGGGAGAGGGAGAGGGAGAGGGGGAGAGAGAGAGAGAGAGAGATAGTTGATAAAATGCTCGTGCAGGCAACTTTAGCTAAGTTGCCAGCGCCATCTGGTCGTCCATCCATCGAGGATGGACGAGCTATATCAAACTTTTTTTGAAGTTTTTCCGTCGTCCGTCACATTATGTAGCGGATGATGAAAATTACAACACAACCCCTATGTGCTGAAAAATCCCTATGACTCATTAAATTCCTTCGAGACATTATGGTCAAAATCCCCATCCGCTACATTATGCAGCTGACGACGAGTTTAATTTTTTGTAAGCTAGCTATGGTTTGTTCATCTATGATGGATGGACGGCCAAATCATGCTTACAACTTAAATTGCTAGCGGGGGCAATGGATCACGTCCCATACATACAAATATAACACACGTAAATATATACACCCAATAGCACAGTTCACATTGCTTTTGTTGTGGATCTCATTGCATTTTCTTTTCATAGCTTTTTCTTTCATAATTGAGGTCCCTTTACTACTCCATAACTCGCCACATCTTTGCCAAATACCACTTGTATAAAGACAAAAACGGTGCCCATGATTTTCCTTATCTGGTTCATTAATCTTTTCAAATTCACTATAGAGTCCCTGCTAAACAAACGTGGCTTAACTAATGTTTTAAACACATTTCATATGTTCTACTTCTGGATGCCTCATTACCTCAAGCATTTCCTTTATTTCCCTCACCTCAACCCTTTCCCATATCCACACATGCGAAAGTGAGTATAAGTTGACCCTTCAGGTCATGTAAAGGGTACATCCATGTGTGTGCTTTTGTGGGTTGGGGTTTGGGGGGGATTGAGGCAACCTTAAGAACTTTTCTGTGAATCAAATTTGAGAGATTCAACAGTTAAGAAGCATACTTCACCACCGTAATGATACATGCCAAATTTCAAGTCAATCGAAGGTCATGAGATGGTAGTACAAACAAATTGCGTACAGGGTAACTATAAAAAGGAACACCATTTCACCAAGGCACCTAGTGACCTTCAATTGACTTGAAAATTGGTATGCATGATGTTAGTGAGTAAATTATGTAATCGAGCAGTTGAATTTTCAAAAAACTTTATTTCCATCAAAATGTTATTAAGCACAATAAATAAGTTATGTAAGGTGTCACCTCATACTCACTTCCTATTATGTAGACATGCATATACACATATACTCCCAACTAAATTATTAGGGCATATAATAGAAGTTCTACCGAAGAAAAACATGACCGAAGAAAAATTTATAGCTGTATAAAACTATGTAATTAGGAAAAAAAAAATTGAGTGTTTGCCCCTTAATACACTTTTAGACCTTTCACCTTGTCCACGTCCACGGTGGAGTCTTTTGAATTTTTGGTGCATCCCACATAAACATTAAGAATCATACACTTGCAGAAGGTACCATGGTGGAACTTCATTAAATGTTTTCTTTGGGTATTTCATTTGGTACATGGTAATACATAAATGCACATTTGTCTGTATGTATGTGCATGAAGAGAAAGAAAATATAGAAAATATGCTGAGAAAAAAGGGAGAAAGAACGTCCACTATTATGATTTTCTGGCCAGTACATGCTACTTAGCAGGTACGGTCAGTTTTTCTAAAATCAGATCAATGAAGGAACATTTAGTCTTACGTACTAGCTACATTCCAAACCTGAATGCAGCGAGCCATTTTGGCCGGTCCTAAATGGGTTTTATAACTACATAATTCAAGGCATATAGTAGAAGTTTAATTACCTCCAAAAACGTAGGTAGAGCAACTTAGGGATAATTACACCTAGGTCCCTGAGATTATGATAAAATTACTGTCAAGGACACTAAGTTTCAAAAGGTAAAAGATCGTGACCAACAACTTTGAAAAAGTACTAGCCGTGTCCATATGTCTTTGACCCGTCTAAAAAGTGTTTTTTGCTAACACCATCAATACATAATTTTAAAGTGTCAATAATACCCTTATTTTTATACACAGTACATACTGTATAAAATTTTGAAACCCTAATTTCTAAATCAGGGTTTGAAAATCCTAACTCCCTAATTTCCAAACCGTAATTCCCTAATTTATCTCTCTCCTCTCTCTTTTTGTCTTTCTTTTACCCCTTCAACTCCAACCACCACCACGGCACAACCTCAACACCATCATGGCACCACTCCCATCATCCCAACACCACCTACCATCTAGCATAGTGTGGTTGCTGTGGATGTGGCAACCAGATAGGGAGATGGACGTGCTTTTATGGTGCTATTGCAAGCCATCGTTGCTACTAAATGGAGTGACGCACAGCAGTCCACAAATTGACCGCCACGAGACATGGAGTGATAAGGTGGGTTAGGTGGGGAACGATGGTCGTTGAAGGATCAATGACAAGGTGATAGAGGCACAGTTCAATGTGCATATCAGTGTGTGTGTGTGTGTGTGTGAGAGAGAGAGAGAGAGAGAGTTGGTATGCATGTGTGTGTGGAGATTGAAGCTAAAGTAGCGTGAAGGGATGGTGGTGTCGGTAGTGGTCCGGCTGTATGGAGATGACGATTGAGGTGTGGATTGATAAGGTGATGGGGCAGCCATGCAGAGGTAGCGGTTGCAGTAGGCACGCTGTGGCTACTAGGTCTGGTTTGGAGGAGCTGCCGGTTTTCCCTAAAACTGGGTTTTGCATGTAAAATTATAGACGCCGTACGTCGCGGTGGCGTGATGCTTCGTTAGAGGCGAAGTGTTAGGTATGGAAGAGGGAGAGCTTGAAGGAAACTTAAAGTTGGCGGCGGCGGTAGTGGTATACTGGTTTTGGTAGCTATTAGGTGTTAGGGTGGTGGTTGGTGCTGTTAGAAAATAGGGAGATGGAGGACGAGGATGGCAGCGCCGACATCGTGGCGTGGTGTTACAAAACCGACTTCTTAAAGAGGAAGAAAGAGGAAGGGGTCGCATTTGAACAATTACCTTCCAAAGTCATGGGCAAAAAAGTTATTTTCTAACAAACATTTAATATTTCAAGATTTCGTTCGGGTCAATGGATGTCACTGGTATTTGTCCAGCCTATTGGACACACGTGTAATTTTACCTTACCCTCAGGGGCCTGAGTATAAGTAGCCCAACAATTTATATCTGCATTAAACCTATGTAAATATTGGAACTCAAATCTTTGTGATATTGCTCCTTAATCTCACTATGGAACCTTGCATCTTGTTTACGGTGGAAACTTTGGACTTTTTGGCGCATCCCACGTGATCGAGAACTATACACTTGCAGAGGACACCATGGTGGAGCTACATTAAATCTTCTCCTTTGGGTTATATCATTTTTGTAGATGCTTATTTATAAAGATGTGTGCATATATATATATATATATATATATATATATATATATATATATATATATATAATAGAGAGAGAGAGAGAGAGAGAGAGAGAGAGGGAGGGAGAGAGAGAGAGAGAATACAGGAAAAAAAAGTGTAAACAAAAAACAGAAACATTAATTGAGCAGTATTTCTAGGAATTAGACCACTCCACGGAACATTTAGCCTTCCATACCAGCTAAGCTCCAGCTAGAATGCATTGAGTGGTTCTGGTGCGAAATGGGTTTTATGACTATAGTTCTCCAACTTTAGGAGTTTCAAATCCTCGACTTTCCTGTAAGTTTATTACAAAATACTACCACTTCCCTTGGTTCAGTAATTTCCTTAAAAGAGATGCTATGTTAAAAAACAATATTGTTATCAAATCGCCAAAATGTACCTGATACCGTCGAGAACAGCATCCCAGCAGAAATGGGTATGACCAAACACGTGACATGCAGAAGAACTCCCTGCAACCCGGTGTAGAGATCTTATGCGAACCTCAAGGAAGTCAGAGCCGATGATTTTTGGTAGCTTTGGATAAAAAAGCATTCTCTTCTCTGGACATAGCTCTTGCCTGTATAACAACCCGACAGGACAATCATCCTACTTGGCCCTTAGGGGAAAGAAGTGTACATACAAACATGCAAACATATATATGTATATATGCATATCTGTAGGTATATATACTAGTAAGAATCACGTGCTTTGTAAGCAAAGTAATGATTCGAGATAAAAAGGTTATATACCTTAGTGAAAAACACAATTAAACTTAATTAGTACAATTACCTTAAAAATCATAATTACAAACTGCTAATCAAATACTCGAAGCATGGAAAGTTCATTGAAGAAAACATGGTCTTACTTTCAAATACAAATTGCTAAAGTCAATTACCACCAATAGTTGTCACTATTTATCACACTTCTTTCTTTTGTTACACCAAGTTACTATTAAAGGAAATCACGATTGTTCCATGTTATACCTTGTTACTCAAGTACTGTGACATTATAATCAGTTTCAAGCATCTTCCACAAACATTCAATTCTCATAAACATACAATTATTGAATTGTAGTAACAGAAGTAAACAAAGTATTCTAGAGACAATTTACCGCACATAAAATATAATGTGAAGTGTGTATATTGGAGTTGTCCAATTTCTTGTAATACATTTTTGTAGCCCGTATACAAGTCTAGGAAGTGAAATCGAAAGAAATTCGAATTATACTAAACTGATATTAACAAAAGTTTAAAATTTGTAGCCTAAAGAGTATCATAGAAAGTAAAATGTCTGATGGAATGGAGTTGTGATTAGTAAATGTGCAACAAACTTTATAAAATGGAAGGAGTTAGAGCTTAAATGTTGAATCTTTGAAACTAACAATCAATTGAACTCAAGAGATCTAACACAGTAAAAACTCACTTGAATAGGCAACAAATCTAGTTGCTACAGCTTTCAAGTATCTTCCTTAATTTTCTAGCATTCACTTCAAAGTTTCAGCAATTTTTCCTATAAGCATCTCTACAGAAGTTGAAAATATCATCATTTAGAACTTTTGGTATCACTGATTATCAATCTTGTCTCTTTCTGTAGAGTGGTTGCAATTTCTTATATCGATAGATTGTTGGGGTCAAAATAGTCCCCCCATTTTATTTTCTTTTAGCAATGATCTAATCTTTTTACAATTTTTATGTATCTCTTCTGAAAATTGAAGTATACAGCAAGTCCCTTTCAATGTTTTCTACCTTAAGTTCTAAATTTCAAGTACTATTTGTTTAAAGCTACGATTGATCGTATTGTTACCTTCTTTCATTCATGCAAACAATCTGTAGCATACTCTAAAGCTCTCTTTCGTTTTTATCTAGCATGACGCTATTGACCTAAGTAGTACATATATAATATTGGGTATAATTTTGCATGCAATTTAGCATATTAGCCACAAGACTTTTATTTATTAGCACAAATTTATGATAATACAACACCTACTCATCTAAAAAGCCAATGTGTGTACGTGTGTTTGCGCGCATGTCATTTTGAAACGTATACTACGAAATGCATGGTGTTAATTAAACATGAGAAAATAGAAATGAACAAAGTAATCTTAATAATGTTCATGAACCTAACTTGTTCACCCTATAAACATACTCACAACATTTATAGTATAAATACAAACTCCACAGAAGTTCATCAAGAAAAGTCTGTACCCAAGATTATTCACCGAATAATATGACCCATATCGTCCAAATAAGAGAAAAAAGGAAAATATTACAAGTCTAAGACTTTGAGAGTTCAAAAAATCATATAAATTATTTTATCAAATAACATATAAAACAAATTCATCATAAAAGCTAAAAAGAGAAGGCTTAGTCGACCATGCAGAATTCTTACTCGGTCATGTCTATAAATTCAAGTTTGCAGCCATATGCAAATGTTAGTACAGTGCCATAGCCGGTCCACCTTAGAAAAGTAAATAAAAAAGGAACATCAAAATACTTGGACTTAGGACCCATTCTCTAAAGAGTAAAAAAAAATAAAATTAATGTGTTTTTTTAATCAATTTTGATATAGGCAGGTTTCAATATTAGCTTGTGATAGATTTTCTTTAAAGATGAATAGAGACCAGTGTTATAAAAAGAGCGCCTGGCTGCGCCCGGGCACCTAGGCCTAGGCGCAGCGAGTTCAATAAGGCGGGACCTAGTGAGCCTAGGCGCCAACGTGCAAGTCGCATAGCGGCGGTGGAGGCGCACATCTATCGTGGCTTAATGTGGACTATCCATTTTTTCTTCCGGATTTTATTCTTTTTTCTTTTTAGCTCCACTCCACTAACACACTAAACCTAACTCTAAAAATTCCCAAATCAAACTAGTTTTCACGAATCACGACTCAACTCTCAAATCTCAGCCCCTCAGTAATTGCCCCGTCCCTTGTTCCGGTCGTTGCCAACGCTTCTTCGGTCACCGCCGGTCTCCTGCGTTCCTCTTTGCCGCAGCTGCTCCAGTCGCCAACGCCGACGCCGACGCAGCTGCTCCTTTCTGCCGCTATTGATCTTCTGCTCCACTCCCGGTTTGTCTCTCTCTCCCTCGCTCACTCACAACTCACAGCACTCACTCAGTCTCTCCCTCACTCACACTCATATTCTTAACTTAGATGCATATGCATTGGATGTGTAGAACATATGTATTAAGCAATTGATGGATAGGTAGACAGTTCAGTAAGATGAATTTTCTCCTATCCTTAGAGAATCAACAGTTTTATGGTGAAGCGAGAAAGGACTGTCCTGTTGCTGAAATTATCCTTGTGCTTCGAATCATTCTGTCCACTGAAGACAGACAATTTTTGTAATAAATGAACAGAGTTTAAGGTCCAGCTGAATGTGAGCAAAGTTGTACGCATTTGTATGTGATGCCTTGATACACCAGCTTCACCTATATTCCAACTCAATCCTCCAATATTAGCAATTAATCTTGGGTGCATGTAAGCTATTAAGCAGACAGAACAGAACCATTTTAGAACCTGGTCCAGTCCTCATATATGAGCCATTTTAGAACCTTACTCTCACTGGTGAGCTACAAATTTGGTACTTGGGGTGATTATTCTTGCACTAGACGCCAAGTACGGATACGTTCAGGATGGTGGCGTTAAGTTCACCTAGTATTTGGTGATTTGCATTTTTCAGTGGATTTAAGACTTTCCTTGTGTTGGAAGCTTGTTAAATTATGATGTGATGGAATTTGGAACTTTATTTAGTGTTTGGTAGTTTGTTAATTATCATATTCTGATTTTTTTACATAATTTTATTGTTTTAATGCATTATTGTTTATTTATTTTTTCCTATTTTAATTATGCGCCTACCTTTGAAAAGGCGCGCTCTTGCGCCTTGCGACTAGGCTCCAGGGACCTTTTGCGCTTTAGGTGTGCCTACACTTTTAACAACACTGGTATAGACTAAGATTAGATTTATACGGTGACGTTAAATCCACTTCCTTTTGATTTCAAACTATTTTGTCAACAGCGAAAAAATGTTAAAATTTAGCAAAAATATTGTGATTTAACCTCCCCTTATAAAAGTCAAAAGCACCCTTATTGTTTGTAAACCTTATATAAACTTAAAAAGGGAGTTTTTAAGACAAATGTTTTGCCACAGTGGGGCGAGATCCACAATAGTTATGGTTTAAGCCATACTCTTCTATTTCATACTAATAGATGCATTAGTGAACTTTTAACCTCTTTAGCGACAAAATGTGTAAACTTAGTAAAAAAATGTTGTAGTTTAACCTCATCCTTATAAGGTCAAAAACATCTGTAAAGTTTGTAAACCTTATAAATTCCAAAGGTGTATGTTTTAAGGAAAAAATGTTTAGCCATTTAACCTCTTGGGATTTTTTTATAAGGTGGGACTAGATCCACACCCGTTTTGGTTAAAGTCATACTCTTTTGTCACTAAGATGCGTTAGTGATCTTGTAAGCTCTTTAACGACAAGATGTTTAAATTTGGCCAAAAAGATTGTGTTCTTATGATTTGTTCATGTCTATTCTTGGACTCAGAGTGATGAATTGATATAAGCATGTTTATTTTCCATAGAAATCCTTATATCGAGCCTAAATCGCTGATTTGAATTCATCTTGATGCTCATTTCTTAATGCATGCCGAGCATTGAATTATTTGTTGATTCAGTGATTGCTAATCTTTCTCAAATGCTTGTCTTGAACATTGATAAATGTCTAGGAATTGGAAATGATCTTCAAATAATTGTTTTGCTGGATTGAGGTGAACTCTTCCCCGTATTGTTATCAAGCTATTTATTACTATCTTGTAATCTTCTGAAAGTTGTCTCAAATCGATCACTTCATAACTCCTTTAGTTGTTTCCTAAGCGACCTTACTGAACTCTTAAAAGTTCACCCTCGTTGATTCCCTTCTGTATGTAATGATCAACTATAGATTGCTCGGAGATGGGTTAAAGCCTGAGTGAGATTTTAGAGTGCCCACCACTATTTTGAGTAGTAAGACCCCTGCGCGGGTCAATACTGTTGGTTGGTTCTGTATTGAACCTAAGTTTAAGTTTAAGTTTTTTTTTTTTGACTCCATATTTTAGAGAATTTGAGGTGATGTCTATTTAGAAGATCTGATGCCAATTGTAACGACCCGGAAATCCGGAGCTTTAGCCTCACCTTTTTGAAACTCAAAAACACCCTTAATTTTCAGAAAGTTTTTAAATTTATAATAAAAAGGGTATTTGAAGAAAAAAAATGTTAAGCCATATAGCCCCTTTATCAAAATTTGAGAGCTTTCAAGCCAGAAAACAAATGACAAGAAAATCAATAGCCATTTGAGCTTGAATAAACTGGAGTCTTTGTCAATTAGGTTTCACCTAAGCCTATCACCCGCAAGAGTGGAATTTGTAAAAACAATAATCATATGAAGAACATATTATCATAGTAATATTTAGAATTACAAACTATAGGCAAAGACAATAAACATATGAAAAATATGCCATCATGCTCAGAGTATTCCAGTAACTCTAATAAGAACTTCGATTATTTGTGTCATGATCCCAAATTATAATTCGGAGCAGAATGGTCTGATCTAGCAATTTTAAGTCAAGATTGTATATGTATTTTAAAAATCTTACAAAACTCCAGTTATACAGTAGCTGCCTTCACCAATATGTCTCTATCTAAAACAGCCTAGAATTACACTTCAGTTTTACGATAGCTTCAATAAACTAATATCCCTATACTGAAATCTATATATATGCACAATAACTCAAATCTGTAGCGTTGCAATAAGATACCAGTATGAAATAAAATTAAAAAGAATTGAACTTCTGACAAAATATCCATTGTAGTTTAAGGTATAAGGTTACAGAAAACTCTGTTATCTGCAAGTTATTTTCTTTGATCGAATTTGATGTTCAAGATGTAGTAATTCTAGGATGATATAGTTTTAATGCAAATGGAGTTAGGTTTTGATAGCGTTTTTTCAGTAACTAGAGAGCATTCAGGAGTTCAAGGAAGATTTTATAGGTTTTCATAAATTTTGTTTCATTTTTTTTCTTAGTAAATGTCAAACCAATCCTTAACTCTAATAAGAAATATTTTTGGATAAGGGAAATTTAAGGAAAGAGGCTTGATATCTTATGAGAAGTCAAACACACCTTGAATTTTTATCACACACTAATCCAAAAAAAGTATTTTATGAGAAACAAAGTGTTAAGTCAAAAAACACCCCAATTCACCCTAACCTTTTATGAGGACTTCAATTTAAAAAAGGGCATTTTAAGTTTAAAAAAAAAAGGATTAACAGTTCGTGCTTTTATATATGTATATAAAGGGAGCAGTATTATCAAAGGCGCAGGTGCACCTAAGGAGGAAAGGGTCCCTGGAGCCTAGGTGCAACGTGCAAGTGCGCATCTTCTTGAAGCAAGGCGCAAAACAAAAATAATCACATTTCTAATTTAAGGAAAAAAGTTTCAGAACATGACAACTAACAAACTTCGAAAGACTAGACCAAGTTTTAAAGTCCAAAACATGACAATTCTACTTTAAAATTGAAATAATCACATTAAAAATTAAAATCATCAAAAATTAAAATTGTTTGCTATGAAAATTTAATTTTTCCGTTACTGATACCCCCAATTTGATCTAAACTCCTTTGAAAACTGAATTCACCTTAAAACTGATACTTCTCTTCCTGTTGGAGCAACTATACTAGGTTGAAGTACCACTACTAATCTTGATTATTACATTCTCTTTCCTATTCATCTGTTTAGCAAATCTCCCATAAAGAGGTTCGCACGATCTACTAGGTTCTGCGAATCAGCAATGAATTCGGGGGACATATATTAACCGCTCGGTTGTGATATAAGGATATTAAACAACAGGGTTAGGTGATGGGTCACTAACCGCATAACAATAACTAAAGAACTTCCCGAAGGGAAGCTAAAGCCAGCAACAGTGTGGTCCATGGAGGAATCAGATGTGGGCTTGATGCGAATACATGTGACCCCCAAAATTTTATTTTGTTGACCAAATTTTTTATTTGTCAAACGTGTTATTTTTCTTTACCTTAATCTCAAAATTTTGTGGTCTTTTAAGGAAGCGAGGGTGAAACGGTGAAAATAACTAAGTATGAGGGGGGTTGTTAGCAAATAGATTATTAGAGAAACTATCAATAAATGAAGCCTTAAGATGATTATGTAAACTAGAGAGAGAGAGGAAGAAGTAACAAAGGCAAAAACTAGGTAAGATCCTCCCCCAATTCTCTCTATCATTTCGTTTGTTAATTAGGTATTTATGTGAGTTTGTTTTGGGTTGTTTTGGACGTGAATTATGGGTGTGGTATTACTGGGCAAAGGTCTAGTGTGACCATGGGTGTGTAAAGAGTGGATTTGTGTGTTTGAGAAGAATGTTCTTGTAGAGCAGCATAAGAGTTGGTTAGGGTTTTGCAATTTCTCTTTCATTACTAACCCGATTGAGGTGTTTTTACACTTTCTGAAAACTTTGTTGTGACTTCAAATTTTTTATTTTGAGTTTTCTCAGAATTTTACGTTTGCATATCGAAGAACGACCTTAAAGTCAATTCACCGTAGAAGTCTATAATTGTTCGGTTTCTGGCAATCACTTTGATTTGTCAAAGAAAATTCATTGGTTTTTTGTAAACTTTATATTTCTAAAAACCTCAAAAAGTCTTCTTTAACTTAAGTTTTGAGTTTTCTGAGATTCGTAGTATTCCTGCTCCAAAAAACCATTAAAAAAAACGGTCTATGCAGAGATGTGTTGTTTCTATCAGCCAGTTCGACTTGCTAAAAAAAATTCATTGCTCATTGGCTTTTTCCGATGCTTATATTTCTGAAAAGCTCAGAAAGTCCACATTGTGGTTTCAAGTTTTCTAAGATTCTTCATGTTTCTACTTCAAATTGGTCAAAGTACAAAACTAGTTTTTACTGAAAAATGTTGTTTCTAGAATTACAGTTTAGTCCATTGCCCAAAACTTTTTAAGCCATTTATAAACACATTTAGGCAAAGTCTAAAACTGAAACTCCCCTTATTTTTATGAAACTTTCGACATGAAATTGTTTGGATTTTTCTGGGCATGGGAAGGGCCTGAAATGATTTTATTTTGAAAACAGGTTTTTTAAATTATTTGGCACGGTAAACAAAATCATTTTTAGCAGGAAATTTTACAGTGAACTGATCTTACCAAGACACTTGAGCGTCTCAAATTTCGCGGCATTTTGGGCCGTTTTATATGCTTTTGAAATAGAAACCTTTACTTCATCTGATGTATGTTCTGTTATGCCTTTTCAGGTCCCAAATAGTGATAGACATTTTAGTAAAGCATGCCTTTGACAACATTTCAAGGTTCACCTCTCAACAAAGGGATGCTATAGGAAAACTCTGGGCTTCTATTCGTGAGCAGCAAACTCGGAGGAAGCAAGGGAAATCAATGTCTAGGAAACTCGACATGAATGCTTTTAAATCTCTTCAGGCAAAATATGCAAATGAAAAGATCAGCATTCGGCGTGCTGTTGGAGCTAGCGGAGGGCGTCGTACTCAACAGTGGCTTGGTTAAGAGTGCCATTTGATCTCTATCGAAGGCTTGGTTAAGAGTGCCATATTTAAGGAGCAGTTTAGGGTTTCAAACAGAGAATTCCCATATAGGTCTTTTTTGTCCAAACAACCCACCTGGTCAGTCAAAAAGAAGTTTAGGGTTATTTTGGGGGTGTAACGGTATGTTAGGCGTCGGGGGTAATTTGGTATTACATAAGTCTAGGGGTATTTTAGTAATTTTGCGCACTTGGAGGAAACCTAGGCATGATTGAGTGGCAATAAATAACATATGTATGGTTTATTGTTTAGGTTCCGATAGACAAGAGCTAGGACAAGCTTGCGAACAAGAACCAGAACCACTTAGCTATCCAAGTAAGCATCCCAGCCATGTTCTTCGGTATACCTATTTAATCAAATAAAAGTTTTTGAAGTCCTCCTACTACATATATTTTCATGTTAAATCGTTTGATGAGAATTTGTTATAAAAAAAACGCCATGGATTGTTCAGTGAGTAGTTGATTCAAGTTCGGTAGATGTTGAATGAGAAAAATATATTTGCACTAGAAAAAATAATCAAAAAAGATCTCTTGGTGGTTGTGCCCCATATCCAACGGAAAAAAGTTAGATTTCGGGCCCTGGTCAACGTGGCTTG
The DNA here is from genome assembly GCA_033070095.1 of Escallonia herrerae. Taxonomy (NCBI): domain Eukaryota; kingdom Viridiplantae; phylum Streptophyta; class Magnoliopsida; order Escalloniales; family Escalloniaceae; genus Escallonia; species Escallonia herrerae. Next base: position 342,063 of record JAVXUP010000452.1, read on the forward strand.
TACGTTGATGCACAGTACTGTTGCTTATGGTTCGCTCTTGCATTCACAGAATTATTTATCCCAGGAATAAGAGAGATTTCGGGCCCTAGTCAGGGGGGTTTGTACACTGATCTCATCACAACTAAGTATGGATTATCTGTGATAGCTGTAAATGACCTTTTTTTATGTTATACCCGATTTGAGAACCTTTTTTGTGAGTGTATATAAATGTACATACGAAATGAAGAAAACGTTGGTGATGGTAACAGTGATTTCTGGGTTGAAAAAGAAACCCATAGCATGTTTGAAATCTTCAAACCTATTTTGGGAACATTCTTTGTGTATTTGCTGGGCTTTCGCTTGTTCCTTATTTTTCAGGTGATGACCTAGGAAAGGCAGATCCTTATGAGCAACACGAGGAAAGGCAGATCCTTATTCTGAATGAACTATTGTGGGGAGCTTAGGTCTCCTCAAATTTCTTCATAGTTGTCAATGACTTGTGAGTGAGTATTTTAAATTGATTCTTGAGGAAATTCTATGTGAGCTTATAGTAGCCAATGAATTGTAAAGGTTTAGCAAGTTGTAATGATTCCTAGTACAGATTGTAGTAGGCCTGGCTGGTGGAGGCTTAATGGGCCTGCGGCCAGTCACGGGCGTTACTCGTGGGCTAATCCATGGGTTTGGGTCGTAATAGAAATGGTATCAGAGCTTAGGTATTACAATCCTATAGACTCGTACCTAGGATAATGAGTTAGGGTAGGATAAGAAAGGAAAGGGCCTGGATTGAGTGAAATTAGGAATTATTGGTATGCTTCCTTACAAATTTCGAGAATCAACTAAGTGTTTGATTTTAAACTAAGCGATATAGTATTAACGGAAGATGTCTATAGTATTTGTGTTGTGATAGGATTATGGCAGATCTGAGCGAGGATAGCTTATTGATAGAGGTCAACCATATACCTTCGAAAGGATCAGGAGATTCAAACCAGGCATCCTGCAATGGAAGCAAGAAACTGGGAAAGCATCCCAAGGAGGAATTGGCAGATTCAGGAGAAAGGATGATCCCGTTGAGGAGGGAGATTCAATGGTTAAAAAAAGGAGAGTATTAAAAGCCCAGCTGGAGAGTATGAGGATTAACTACAGCTTCAATTGGGAGCACAAACAGAAGGACAACAATTACTATTTTGGGAACAAAGTTACAGAGCTACAGACTCGGTTGGGAGATGAAAATTCAGTAACCCTCTCTCAGGCTGAAATAGAATAGTGGATTCGGGAACGAGAGAACTACATTGAGCCAGGAGATGATTAGGGTGAGGGAAGAAAGAGTATCAGTAGTAGCTAAATTAGGAGAGTAGGCAGTGTGTTTCGTTTTCGTTAGAATCGTTGTATTGGATAAGTACCTTTGGAAATAAAATAGCACCATTGATTATGTTATGATTTCGACTTTATTATATTTTGAATCGTTTGTTATACAACCTCTAGGATGAGCATGAATCATTCAGTCACTTATACATTACTCGGTTGAGGAAATGAAAGTTGAGACGTTATTACTTCTATGATGAGATAGATGTTGAACAAACCCATATTGAGTAAGAATAAGATGTCATTATTACGATAATCTCATTATGTTTGGAAATCAAGCGTTCTTACATGAATTTCCATTTAGGTTGAAAAAAAATGGTTCGAGGGAAAGATGTTCAAGGTGAGAATCGAGGGAGGATGTGTTTCGGGTAGTGGAGAACCTCGCAAGAGTAGTGGAGCGACATGTGACTGCAACTGGAGGCTCAAAAATTGAGAAGTTTAAGAGGATGGACATGACAATCTTCTCCAGTACCGTTGATCCCTTTAAGGCTGAGTCCTAGCTATCAGACTCGGAGGACACCTTCGAGATTCCGGGGTGTACGGAGAGGCTGAAAGTAACATCCGCAACATTCATGCAGAGAGATGAAGCAAATCAGTGGTGAAAGATGACAAAACGAGTGAGGGCCGATGAAGTGGCAAATATGGATTGGGCGGGTTTGAAGCTGTTCCTTGAGAAGTACTTTCCTCAGAAGTGAAGGAACAAATGGAGATGGAATTCATTCAGTTGGCCCAAGGGAACTGCACGGTCCAAAAGTATAAGGCCGTTTTCACGCAGCTGTCGCGACATGCCACTCACTTGGTGGACACCGAAGCCAAGTGAGTGAGGAAATTTGAGAATGGACTGAGGCTCGGTATCCGGTCTCGAATCTCTATGTTGAGGTTGGAGACCTATGCAGAAGTGGTGGACAGAGCCCTAAATGCTAAAAGGGACAGCAAAGACCTGTACACGATGCCTGACCAGCAAAAGAAGAGGGCCAAAAATAACGAGTTTCACGGGAGTAGCATGTCGGGTGACCCCTATAAGCACCCAAACCCCAAGAAGTCAACAGAGGAGCCTTAAAGGTGGAATGAACAGAAACAAGGGTCTGGAGGTCGAGCGCCACCCCAGCAAAGGAATGACCAACGATCGAATGTTTAAGGGAATCCAACAATCGAAAGAGGTGGACAAGCCAGGAGTGCAGGCATGTTACAGGTGCCAACGATTCCATCCGGGACAGCTATCTGGGTGCCTGGTGGAGGACAAAGAAATGTTTTGAGTGTGGCCAGAAGGGGGATCTAACTAGGAATTATCCTAAGGCAGGACCTAAAACCAAGTGAGGAATGACACAATGAAGCCCAAGGGAATAGCGAGAGTTTTTGCTATGACTCGATAGGATGCACAGCCTTCAGACTATGGTTATTGGTACACTCCCCGTTTGTTCTACATTTGCAAAAGTATTATTTGATTCCGGTGCTATTCATTCCTTTGCACCGCGTGCTTTTATTAAACGTTTAGAGGCCTTAGATGTTTTGGTATGCATTTCTACCCCAATGGTGGACTCGGTTGTTGCGAACCAAGTAGTGAAGGACTACCCAGTAAAAATTAAGGGTAGAGAATTAGCGGCGAACCTAATTTGTTTGGATATGTTAGAGTTTGTTGTTATATTGGGGATGGATGGGTTGACGGCATTTCATGCCTCCATAGATTGCTTCCATAAGAGAGTGACTTTTAACATCCCAAGTTAAGACCACTTTTTTTCTAGGGGTCGAGTATCATACCCCCTCCACCTATGGTTTCTGCCTTACAGGCAAACTAACTCCTTAGAAAAGGTTGTCGTGGATACTTGGTTTATGTAATAGACACCCCGCAGAAGGAGTTAAAGTTAGAGGATATTTCTGTGGTAAGGGAGTTTCCTGAGGTATTCCCTGAAGATTTGTCGGGGATGCCACCTAATAGGGAATTTAAGTTCAATATTGAGTTGATTCCTGGAACTGCCCCCATTTGTAAGGCACCATATCGTATGTAGGGAATTTGAGTTCAATATTGAGTTGATTCCTGGAACTGCCCCATTTGTAAGGCACCATATCGTATGTCACCCATGGAGTTAAGAGAACTAAAGACGCAACTACTAGATCTTCTAGACGAAGGATTTATTCGCCCTAGTACGTCACACTATAGTGCACCGCTTTTCATTTGTGAAGAAGAAGAAGAATGGGACAATGAGATTGTGCATCGACTACCGAGAGTTAAATAAGGTGACGATAAGGAATCGTTACCCTTTACCCTGCATAAACGACATTTTTGATCAGTTACAGGGAGAGAAGTGATTTTCAAAGATTGACCTTCGTTTGGCGTATCACCTGTTAAAGATCAAGGCAGAAGATGTGCCCAAGATGGCCTTTCGCACTAGATATGGGCACTATGAATTTCTGGTTATGCCATTTGGGTTGACTAACGCTCCAGCAACGTTTGTGGAATTAATGAATCAGATGTTCAAACCCTTCTTGAATCAGTTTGTAGTGGTGTTCATCTATGATAAATAAGGGAAGAACATGAACACCACTTAAGCACATTATTAAAGATTCTAAGAGAAAAGAAGCTATATGCCAAACTTAAGAAGTGCGAGTTCTGGTTGGATAGGGTTGTATTTTTAGGGTAAGTGGTGTCGGAAGAAGGGATATCGGTCAACTCCAAAAAGATAGATGTTGTTGTCGATTGGGACAGATCTACTACAGTAACGGATATTCGGAGATTCTTAGGGTTAGTCGGATATTATAGAAGATTTGTGGAAGGGTTCTCACAAATAGAAACACCTTTGACTCGCCTAACCCAAAAGGGAGTCAAGTTTAAGCATGACAAAAATTGTGAAAATAGCTTCCAAGAATTGAAAAAGAGGCTAGTCACAGCTCCTATACTTACACTTCCAAGTGGATCTGGTGGTTTCACGATTTATAGCGGTACCTCCCATAAGGGTCTAGGGTGCGTACTCATGCAGAATGAAAAGGTGATTGCATACGCCTCTAGACAATTAAAACCGTATAAGAAGAATTACCTAACCCAAGATCTGGAGCTGGCGGCAGTGATTTTTGCCTTACAGATTTGGAGACATTATGTATATGGCGAACCCTGTGAGATATTCACTGATCATACGCATGAAGTACAGATTCACCCAAAAGGAGTTAAACTGAGACACAGGAAGTGGCTAGAACTACTGAAGGATTATAACCTCAATATCCAGTACCACCCAGGGAAGGTGAACGTGGTTGCTAATACACTTAGCAGAAAGTCGTCTTCGTCATTGTCTACCCTAATTACAAGGAAGAGACATTTATTAGAGAATATGAGGAAACTGAACTTGGATGTCAAGGTTCAAGGCTCGAATAAGGACAGTTTACTTAGCAACCTTGTAGTGCGACCCACCTTAATCGATAGAATTAAAACAGCTCAGGGGACCGATGATCACCTACTTAAGATAATAGGGGAGGGAAAGAATGGAGGTAAACCTGAATACATGTTGCAAGATGGGGTAGTTCATTTTGTCAATAGAATCTGCGTGCCTAATGACCATAGCTTAAAAAGGGATATTTTGGAAGAAGCTCAGAGATCAGGTTACTCGATCCATCCGGGGAGCACAAAAATGTATAGAAATCTTCGGGAGACTTTTGGAAACATGAAGAGGGAGATTGCAAAGTTCATGTCCAAATGCCTCATATGCCAGCAGGTGAAAACAGAGCATTAAAGACCCGCAGGGTCATTACAACCCTTACCGATACTGGAATGGAAGTGGGAACACATAACTATGGATTTCATTTCCAGACTAAGACTCGTTCTAGGCATGACGCCATTTGGACGATAGTGGACCGACTAACAAAGTGTGCGTACTTCTTGCCTGTTTGGATGACCTATTCGATGGATAAGTTGGCTACCACCTACTTGGAGGAGATAGTGTCTTCATGGCATTCCAATCTCAATTGTTTCTGGTAGGAACCCTCGTTTTGCATCCATTCTAGGGAAGTTTGCAACATGTACTCGGTACTTAACTACAGTTTAGCATGGCTTTCCACCCTCAAACAGATGTCAGTCGGAAAAGACTATCCAGAAACTAGATCGATTATGGGCTTGTGTTCTGGATTTTAAAGTTGCCACTGATAGAGTTTTCTTACAACAACAGTTACCAGAGTATTTGGAATGTTCCCTCCAAAGCCTTGTATAGTAGGAAGTGCAGATCGCCACTATGTTAAGACAAAGAGAAAGGAAACTGTTAGGATCACGGTGCAAGTGACGTCGAAGAACGTCAAAGTGGTTAAAGAGAGGTTACGGGGTGCCCAAAACAGATAGAAGAGTTATGCGGACATACGCAGGCCGGAGTTGGAATTCCAATTAGGGATGGCAAAAAAATCTGAACTCGCGGATCCCCGCCCCGACCCGGTAAGAGCGGGTTATTTTGACTTTAACCGGATCATGGGCGGGTATGGTATCTTAAAACCCGCAGCAGGTTAGGGTCGGGTATGGTATTCACCCCAATCCGCCCCGCGATCCACCCGACCCGACCCGCGCCAGTATACTTACTCTAATATTTTAGTTGATCTTAGCCGTCCCTTAATACTGTAATTGATTTTAGCCGTCTATCATATACCATATATATGTTCTTTCTTTTCTGGCAAACCCTAGATCTCAACCTTCTCACTCTCCACCGCATAGCCAGTCGGCCACTCTACTGATCTGCCTACTATCCACCGCACGGCCACGAACTTACGGTTACTCTACGGCACGCCCACGACACTTCTTGCGACGTTAACACTGATCTGCCCATTCAAACACAATTCATAGTTGAGAGCGAATGGAGGAAGCCAAAGGTCTCCTTCTACCGTCGCGTCTCGCCAGTCGCTTTTCGCCGTTCTGCCATCACTTCCGCAATCGCCTTCCGCGACCCCTAGCTATCTCCTTGAGACTAAGATCTATTACTTTGCACTTTCATTTCTTTTTTTGCATCTTCAATCGCATTTTGATCATCGCCGGATTAGTCTTCTTATTTTGCATTTTTAACTAGAATTCTAATTTATGAATGGGTTTTGGTACCAGCTTTATTTGGTGATTGTGGTGTTATCGAGCACAAACCCGAGCACTGTAAGGCTGCCAAGAAGAAAGCCAAGTAGGTTTGGGTCAAAAAGAGATCTCAAAATATCTCCCGTTTAAGAGTTCAATTGCAGACGGGATTGAAATTTCTGATCAACTCGTCGATGTGATCAAACTGATCATCGAATCGGGTTGGGGTCTAATTACCGCAAAGGCCATCGGATCCGAGATGGTATCATCATCTCCCGACCCGATGTTGAGATGGGGTAGAGCAGATTCACATGTTTGGTGTGGCAGGGCAGGTTTAGATATTATGAAACCCACATCCGACCCGCCCATTGCCATCCCTAATTCCAATTACGCGACCGGGTATCTTTAAGGGTGTCACCAATGACAGGAGTACTACGATTTGGAAAAAAGGGAAAATTGAGCCCTAGGTATGTGGGACCCTTTGAGATACTCGACAGAGTGGTTCTCTCACCTACCAAGAAACCTTAATGCCACAGTTAGCCACTATCCATAATGTATTCCATGTGTCTATGCTGAGGAAGTACATCCCGGACCCAACACATGTATAACAACCGGAGCCCTTGCAAATTAGAGAAGACTTCACCTATATTGAACACTCAATTCGGATACTGGACCATAAGGAGCAGACACTCTGAACTAAAAAGATCCCCTTGGTGAAGATTCTGTGGAGAGCGAAAACAAAGTCAGAAGCAAATACCCTCAACTGTTTCAATCTTAGGGTCCGTAAATTTGGAGGAACAAATTCTCTTAAGGGCGGGGAGATTGTAACGTCCAAAATTTTATTTCGTCGACCAAAATTTTTATATGTCAAACGTTTTATTTTTCTTTACTTTAATCTTAAAATTTTGTGGTCTTTTAAAGAAGCGAGATGAGGGGAGTTGTTAGCAAATAGATCATTAGGGCCTATGTTACATGGACCCTTCACTTTGGGGTGAAGGGGCGGTGTCGACACGACTCGACGCCGACAAGGGTACGGGATCCGTGTCGGATCCGTCATCTGCCGGTCGGATACACCACGTCGACATTCCAACCATAGAGCGACAGTAAGGATCGAAGAAAGAAGAAGCTGTGAAGGTTTTTATGAGAGAGAAGATCTTTGATGCTTTGAAGAGAGAAAAGAGAAGAGAAGAAGATATGGCCATCGACTCAGAGAAAGAAGAGGAAGAAGAGAGAGAGTACCTTATGCTTGGTCACGTGGGTTTCTGTTTGCTTTTTAGGTCTTCTCACTTCTGTCTCCTTTGTTACAGCCTTTTTTACAGGCTTTCTTTTGTTTTTTTTCCTTTTCTTTTTTTCCCCCCAACTTTTTGACATTAACTTATAAAAAAAGGAACAAAAAATATCTAAATCGAAATAAAATGTACAAAAAATGAAAGAATCTATTTATTATGGGCAGTGATTATATATGATTTATGTAAAATTTATATATACCCGTAAAAAAAATATATAACACTCAATCTCATTTAAAGTATTTTATGTATCTTAAAATTTTTAGCCGTGTCCCCGTACCAATATCCAACTTTTGGACGGTGTCCACGTATCCTAATTTCAAAAATAGGTGAGTCTGACACTCGGACACGTACTCGATCCGGACACCGACACCGAGTCTATGTAACATAGATTAGGGCAACTATATACAAATGAGGCCTTAAGAGGATTGCTGTCCAGGCTTCTGCAGCCACTTTATTTTACGTAAACTAGAGAGAGAAAAAGAGATGAAGAAACAAGGGCGAAAGACTAGGTAAGATCGCCCAAGTAAGATCCTACACTAATTCTCTCTATCATTTCGTTTGTTAATTAGGTAAGTATGTGAGTTTGTTTTGGGTTGTTTTGGACGTGAATTGTGGGTGTGGTATTATTGTGCAAAGAGGTAATGTGACCGTGGGTGTGTAAAGAGTGGATTTGTGTATTCGAGAAGAAGGCTGATGTGAAGCAGCATAAGAGTGGGTTAGGGTTTTGTCAATCTCTCTTTCATTACTAACCTGACTGAGGTGTTTTTACACTTTCTGAAAACCTTGTTGTGTCCACGTCAAAATTTCAGTTTTAAGTTTTCTCAGAATCTTACGTTTGCATATCGAACCGACCTTAAAGTCAATTCACCGTAGAAGTCTAGACATTTTAAGTTTCTGGCAGCCATTTCTATTTGTCAAAGAAAATTCATTAGTCATTGGTTTTTTGTGAACTTTACATTTCTAGAAACCTCAAAAAGTCTTCTTTAACTTTGTATTTTTGAGTTTTCTGAGATTCGTAGCATTTCTGCTCCAAAAAATCATTGAAAAAAAACTGGTCTATGCAGAGATGTGTTATTTCTATCAGCTAGTTCGACTTGCCGTAGAAAATTCATTGTTCATTGGCTTTTTGCGATCCTTATATTTATGAAAACCTCAACAAGTCTACTTTAACTTTGTGGTTTTGAGTTTTCTAAGATTCTTCATGTTTCTGCTTCAAAATTGTTAATATAAAAAACTAGTTTTTGCTGACAAATGTTGTTTCTAGAATTACAGATCAGTCAATTACTCAAAACTTTTTAAGCCATTTATGAACATATTTAGGCGAAGTGCAAAACTGAAACTCCCCTTATTTTTGCGAAACCTTCCACATGAAATTTTCTGGGATTTTCTGGGTATAGGAAGGGCCTGAAATGATTTTATTTTGAAAACAGGCTTTTAAAATATTTGGCATGGTAAACAAAATCGTTTTTAGCCGGAAACTTTACAGTGATCTGATCTTACTGAGACACTTAAGCGTCTTAAATTTCGCGGCATTCTGTCACTATTTGATATGTTTTTGAGATAGGAACCTTAGCGCTCAATTTACGGAGTAGTTTAATGTTCCGAACGAAGAATTTGGTATTACACAAGTCTAGGAGTATTTTGGTAATTTTGTGCACTTGGGAGAAAACAGGCAAGATTGAGCGCGGCAATAAATAACATCCGTATGGTTTATTGTTTAGGTTCAGATAAACAAGAGCTAGGGCAGGCTTAGGAACAAAAATCAGAACCGCTTAACTGTCCAAGTAAATACTCCAGCCATGTTCCTCCGTATACTCTATTTGCAAAATATGTAAACGTATACTTGATTAAATCAAATGAAAGTTTTTGAAGTCCTACTATTGCATATATTTTCATGTTAAATCATTTGATGAGAATTTGAGTTAAAAAAAATGCTATGGACTGTTTAGTAAGTAGTTGATTTAAGTTCGGTAGATGTTAAATGAGATGGTAAACTGGACTTGGTTGCTGTGGCCTATACCAACGGAGAGGATTTCAAGCCCTGGTCAACGGGGCTTGTACCTTGATGCATAGTAGTGTTGCTTGTGGTTCGCTCTTGCGCCCGCAAAATTATTTATCCCGGGATTAGGAGAGATTTCGGGCCCTAGTCAGGAGGCTTGTACGCTGACCGAAGCACACCTAAGTATGGATTATCTGTGCTAGATGCAAATGAGCTCTCTTGATGTTATACCCCGATTTGAGAACCTTTTTGTGTAAGTGTATATATATGTACATATGAAATGAAGAATATTTTGGTGGTGGTAACAGTGATTTCTGAGTTGAAAAAGAAACCCATGGCATGTTTTGAAATTCTCAAACCTATTTTAGGAACATGGTTTGTGTACTTGCTGGGCTTTCACTCATTCCTTATTTTTCAGGTGATGACCTAGGAGAGGCGGATTCTTATGAGCAACATGAGGAAAAAGGACGCCCAAAGAAAACCATTAAAATAATGAAGTTTCTCTTAACATTAAGAATTTTTAGTTTTATGGATGTTGTTTTAAATGAAATATTGTGGGGAGCTTAGGTCTCCTCAAATTTCTTTATAGTTGTCAATGACTTGTAAGTGAGTGTTTTATATTAATTTTTGAGGAAATTTTATGTGAGGCTTATAATAGCTAATGAATTGTAAAGAATTTAGCAAGTTGTAATGAATTCCGAGTACAGGTTGTAGTAGCCCTGGTGGAGGCTTAGTGGGCCTGCGACCAGTCACGGGCCTAACTCATGAGCCCATCCGTGGGTTTGGGTAGTGACAGTATGTGTGTGAGACTCTGTGTGTGAGCGAAAGGGAGGGCGAGTGAAGGGAGAACGACAAATGGACCAGGTAATGGTCGAGCACCCTGCAACAATTGCGTCGAAGAGGTGCAACAGTGGCGTTGACTAGAGTAGTGGCGGCGAAACAGTGGCGCTGAAGCAGTGAGAATGCCGTTGATTTCAACTTACTTTTCCGGTCAACAAAATGAAAAGGAAGAAACTAAAAACAAAGGAAGGTCTAGATGATCCCACAGACGGAATCAACCAACGCTTAGATTCTTGAGCTTCCACTGGCAGCTCCACCGTGCGCCTCATGCCTAGGCACGTGAGGCACGTGGATGGTCCAGGAATTTTTTTTTTTTTTTTAGCCATAGTTAGTGCGCCAGATAGTCTGGCACACAGTGTGAATCCCCCCGATGCCCATTCTTGCACACAGTGTGAATCCCCCCAATTGCCCCTGCAGCCTCCTGTTGAAAACATGCCTTTAACAGATCAACCTAATGTGCTAGATAGTCTGGCGCACTGTCTAAGACTCAATCTAATAGCTCCAGTCCATTGCAATTGACCATTTTCATCACTGCAATTATCCTTGTCAAACAATAGCCCTTAGTATTGGTGCTGCTACCAGCTAACTGCCCTAGAAACTCTACACCCCTCATCCCAAACCTAGTTACACATATCCTACAATTGCTACACAACTTGCACCATCTAGCCCGTGATAACGCAGGCCACTGGATTGAGACAAACGTCGGACCACCCGCTAGGATGTACTAACAACAGTTACTAGTTACTAACGAGAAACAACCACGAATTCATGACTAACACTGCTGCCCAAATAAACCAACCCACCGTCACATCAAACTTACTCAACCGATTTCTAGATAAGTCTGAAAGAAATGGGGGTGGGGTGGTTTAAATTGTTGTTCATGCTTCCTTTTATCCCTTTTGAGGTTTGTCCGTACTTTTTCCAAAAACCATCTATCTTCTGATAAAAAGTTGGTCCATGTAGATCTACATTTTCCAAAAAAAATGTAGATCTGAAAATTTTTAAGTTGGTCCATGTCATAAAAAAATCACAAATTGAATAGGTGCGAAAGAATCCTCCATCCCAGCCAAAAGGCCTGCCTTTCGTCACTCCTGCCCTATAGAAATGGAGCTAAGACCTTGTTTGTCGCAGCTCATTTGGGCCACCTTACAGCTTATAACTTAAGAAACATCTTAAAATGTTAGTGCGTAGCTTTTTGAGCCATTAGCTACAAGTTGGGTACAATCCTCTTAAAGCCAAAATAAGCTACACCACAAGTACCTCAAAAGGTGCTTTTCCAGCCTATGAACTTTAAATTTCAGGATACCCCTCATTCATTAAATTTGCCAGGTGTCAGGTGTTAGGCTTTCTCCTCCTCCTTCCTTTTCTCAACTTAATTTCACTTTCTTAAAACTCATCCGATGTCACATTTAAATGATTCAAGTTGTGTTCAACTCAAAATTGGATTCTCTTTCGTTTAAGATACATGAAGAATGTCTTCAGGTATTTTTGGGTCATCAAAACCCGCAAACAAAGTAATTTTAGATGCATTTTATATTTTACAAATAAAAGCTTGCTGCATATTTCTGTCATTCCAAGTATAAGATCTATTTCGTAAGAAACGCGACATACCAACTTATGGATCAATATGCTTAAAACTTATTTATTTGATAACTTGCTTTCAGAAAAGCAAAACCTGCGACAAATGGGGCCATGTCACCTCGGTCTATCAATTTGCAAAGGTCCTGCAAGTTGAGTGCTAATACCAAGAAACTTAGTCAATATAACAGAAACAACACACGCTCTCCAGAAAATCCTGTTCACCCCCTAGATTCACTGCACAAGACCACTGACAAAATCGAGGAAATGGCTTTGCTTACTGATCAAACCTATTCAAAACAAACCTGACATCATAAAAATCTCAATGACTAAATCCTCTACCACCCTCCGCCAGAAGAAGCCAATTTCACCACAAGTACACTCGAAGAGTGTCAATACGCGCTCTTCTTCCCTTGCCCCCTTTCGAACCTCAGTGGTGATGGTCGAAGAAGATGGCAACAGTGGTCGAAGAAGACAATTTTGGTGGTGTTTGAGGAGTAGATCTGGAGAGTGTAGCCCATGGATGTGTATGTCGGGCAAAGCTGTGGCGCGAACTTGACGATCCATGGTCATTGCGACAGCGGTCTTCCACGACAGCAATTTCATAGTTATTGCGCTAACTCTAGAATGTTTCCACCAATTGTCCTTGGAAGAGTAAAAGTTTCCCCTACTTAAAATATGTAGAAGTCAATTCTGGACTCTTTTAAGATACGTTGTAATTGGTGTACTCTGTGGGCTCTCCTCTCTGTGTGTGTGTGTGTGTGGACTCTTTTAAGATACGTAGTAATTGGTGTATTCTGTGGGCTCTCCTCTGTGTGTGTGTGTGACCGGCCCGGGGGGTTGGGGGGGGGGGGGTATGTGTGTGTATCCTGACGTATGCAGAATTTGTGGAGAGAAATCAGTATTATATATCTCCAATCGTATGAGATAGTACAAGTGTCTTGAACACTTGTTTAGTTTCCTTGTTCTTTCTTTGACAGGCTTGGGTGTGTAGTCTAGTTACTCTGGCTACACTAGGAGAAGTGTTATGTTTCTTCACATGGTACCGGAGCCAGGTTGAGGGCTCGTTTGTAACTACCGCTAAAAGGATAGAGTGCGAAGAACGTGGCGGATTGCTTCATTTTGCCAATGATGGACTTGAATGGTGGTGCTTTGAACCAATTTGGCATGAGGAAGCTCAATCACTCAAATATTAGTATTAGAAAATTTGCATGAAGGCTTATCTTCAAGGACAAGATCTCTAGGAGATCGTTGATGGAGGAGATACCTAAGTTCCGACGGACAACCCTGAAAATGCAGTGGTTAGAAGGAAATGGAAGACTAAGTGTTTCCTTGCAAAGTTCTGTCCAGAAGGATTTAATTGAGCGCATCTGGGACAAAGAATCACCGAAGGATTACTTGGATATGCTGGAAAATATCTTTACAAAGAAGGATGCAAAGCTTCAAATATTTGAGGACGGGCAAGCCAATATAGTCCAAGGAAGCATGACTATGGGTTAGTATTTCCGGAAAGTGTAGGAGCAGATGCTCTGAAGTTTTAGAGTTGGATCCACAGGAGCCTATTAGTGAAGCACAGCTATGCCGCAATGTAGATCATGGTATAAAAGAAGAGTACATTCCCTTCTTGACATCTATTCAAGGATGGCCAAATCAGCATTCTATATTTGAGCTAGAGTATCAGCTCACTAATCAAGAGGCTCTGGCTATGCAAATAGCGAATACTAAAATTCCCGAGAGGGATGAAGCACTGTTTTCAGGAAATCAGAAATAGCGATTTCATAAAAATTGGAAGGGGAAGTTCTTAACGGAGCATGAGAAACAAAAGCGGAGAAGAAGGAGAAACACGAGAAACATCTGAAAAAAGGAGGTCCGGAAGAAAGTGAAATGCCGTCATTGTGGTAATCTTGGACATATAAAGAAGTTTGCAGGACCAAGATTGTCGGTGGGTATGTTGGCACTTCAAAGACAGACAATGAAGATTCTATGGATGATATTCACTTATGTTCTATACAGTAGATAATAATTTCATATATCTGCCATAATATGTAAGAAATTATATACGTCCAAAGATGATGTCTGTGCAAGATGCATAACCACGTCTGGTCCAACTTTTAGACACTTTTCAGCCGTGTCTTTGCATCTCAACGTTTAAAGGTTAGGAAGGTCGTGCCTGGACGCCTACCTGCACCTGACCTCCGAACTTGTGCATCAGTGTAACGTAGATGGCGGTGAGACCAAGTAAGTGTCATATCCCAACTTAATACATAAAGTGAACTTTCGTTTTGCACTAATCAGAAGGGAAGTAAATTTTCAGCTTGGCTCTTTAATGCACCTCAGCTCATGGAGTGATCAGGATATATTAATGGTTGCAGCACCACTCTCAGTACCCTGTTTATAACCAAACATTAACAAGCACTTCGTAAAGGTAAGCCGAAAGTTTTTCCACTTTGGCCATAGAGGACAAACTTTTTTCCAAGATGTATGTTGAGATATCATGCTATAAGCTACGACATATCCTTTTGTTAACAGTTTACTTCCTGAATATAGTACAATCTTTACTCTAAGCACACACAAGGATTAATAAAACAAACTAGACAGACAAAACTTACGCATGACACCTTTCAAGATAAATGAATCCAAGGAAAAGCGAAGAGTAATGTGAGTCAGAAGCAAACTGAGGTTCAATAACGTACAAACTCACCTAGGAACAAAGTGTGAGAACGAAATTATTTGGCTGCAGGTCTGCTGGATTTCATTGATTGCATCCTGATTCTTGTTATTCATCACATCAAAGTACGAGGCAAGGGAAGCATCTTCCTTCAAAAGTTCTTTAGGCCATTTGCATGCATGGAAGTCCTTACAAGCCTGCATAGAGGATCAACAATGATAGTACAAGGATATTTAATAACTGATGCACTATCGATCATTGCCCAAAAACGGGTGACACGTGTCAGAGCTATTCACCTGGCGAAAAGGAAAGAAAAAACATATATGAACTCATTCTCTTATATGAAATTGCAGTTATGATAACTGGGGATAACAACGGGAACTCCTAGATCTTATCATTTATCTTTTCTTTGACAAGTAATGATATTTATTAACAACGAACACCAAGAGGGTGGCACTCATGTGCTAAAAAGGTTCTACTCAGCTAGCTATACAACATTTGAAGCTGTCAAAAAACTCAAGATAGGCTTCACTAGAACCAATAGTGGATTCCTCTGCCAAGCCATAAAGAGAAAGCAAAAATGCTGCCTTAGTCCTATTTAAAGGCAGCTTCTCTCCTTCAAAAACTCTCATATTTCTCTCTTTCCAAACACACAAGAACAGCAAGGTGGAATCAGCTCCCGGAGCTCCGTCTTCGATTCCTATAAGGAAACCACTCCTCAGGAAATCCACGACCAAAGGAGGCATCACCCAACTAATACCACCAAACTGAAAATCAAATCCCACAATTATTTAGTGAGTGGGCAATGCAGTACATTGTCAGGCACAGACTCACCATCTCTGGGCAAAGGAAGCACTGGTTGACGTAAATCAGTCCCCTCTTCCTCAAGATATCGCCAGTAAGAATGGCAATTCTCGAAGCTTCCCATGTGAAAAAACGAACGAACTCTAAGGGGGCGCAAAAGACCTCCACACCACCTGCCAAGGGAACAGCTACCTGCCTCAAGTAACAACCGTGCGTAAGCGTAATAAGATTTGACTGAAAACTGGCCTTTGCGACTGCCTTCCCACAGCACTTTGTCATCACCACCCCAACTAAGATCTAAAAAATAAAGCACATTGAAAAAACTGAGTGACAGAGTCCAATTCCCAATTGAAAAATTTTCTTCTAAAGATTGGAATCCAACCAATGACATCTCCCAAAGTCGGACAAAATATCGGCCACCTTCGCTTCTTATTTACAGGCCAGGCTGTACAAATTACGGAAGTTTTCTTAAGCTCCTCCTCCCCACAGCAAATGTCAAGCCAGAACCGCACATGGACGTCGTCAACCACTCCAAGGTAAATGTGGTTACGAAAAGAAACAAGCCCTTTGCAAATCCCAAGCCACAGACTAGAGCCGTAAGTTCTCCTGAAACCAAAATCCTTCACCCTCTCCAAACTTGTTAACCTCTAATCTCCTCCACATAGTATTCCTTTCTGATAAAAATCTCCACAACCGTTTCCCAAGAAGGGCAGTACAAAAGAGGCGTGAGTTCTTTTTTACCAAACCCCCACAGCATATAGGAGAGCAAAGAACTTCCCAATTGACCCAGTGATATTCTCTCTCAAAGGAATAGCCTTCCGACAGAATCTCTTTCTAATTTCTCCAACCTCTTTGCTACAGAGACAGGCATCACAAGCAAAGACAGGTAATAGGTCGGCAAGCTAGAAAGAATACTTTTAATAAGGGTTAAGTGACCCCCTTCAGAAAGATACTACTTTTTCCACCCCGCGAACTCTCAAAGCGTTCGACAAGAGGGGTCCAAATAGCTACATCTTTGAACAAAGCACCCAAGGGTAATCCCAAATTAGTATTCGCCAAGCAACCCATCTTACAACTAAAAGAATGAAACAAGGGAAGCAAAACCTAAAACATGACCCACAGGAGTTATCTTGCTTTTGCAACATTAGTTTTCAAGACAAAACAAGATTGGAAGAAAAGCAGCACCAATCTAAGGTAAGGACACTATCTTATGGCAAAATAAGATAGTGTCGTCGCTAATAATAAATGAGACAACCACTCCAGACTCAACATTTACCCTTGCTCAAAAGCCTTCAATAAAACAGCTTTCCCGAGCGCAATCAATCAGCCTGCTAAGAGCTTCCATCACAGTCAAATATAGAGATGGAGCGAGAAGATCGCCTTGCAACAAGCCCCTAAAAGAAGGAAAGAAACCAGCTTATGAACCACTCACCAATACTGAACATCTAACAGCTGAATTGCAAAACTGTAACCAAGCTTTCCAATTTCCCCAAAGCTCATTTTACTTGGCATAAACATCATAAAATGCCAGTTAACGGGATCGTATGACTTCTCAATATTGAGCTTACAAATCAAGCCCAGGTTCTCAGCTTCTCAATCTAGAGTCCACACACTCATTGGCAATCAAACTGCATCAAGAATTTTCCTACCCCCAACAAGCGCATTTTGAAAATCTAATATAAAAATATCCACAAAACATATTTAAGACGGATGGAAGCACCTTAGACGAGCTTGTACATACCACCCACAAGACTAATAGGGAGATAATCTTTAATGTCCTCTGCACCATGTTTCTTTGGAATCAAGGAAATTAAAGTGGTGTTTAATGATTTCTAAAAAGACTCACAATCATGAAACTCTTCAAGAAAGCTAAAATGTCTAACTTCACCACTAACCAGCAGCGCTAAGAAAAGGCCACCGAAAACCCATCTGGTCCAAGTGCTTTGTCACCGTTCATGGCCTTCAAATCTCAATCCTGTTTCCTCCAAGAAAGTACAATCAAGCCATAAGCTGTTGACAAGGTCCAACCTTGGCTTCTCAAAGCACTCTCCGACAGGAAAGAGCATAAAAGTTAGCAATGCCCACTTAACTTCGCTCTCCGAAGACAACTCAGTCCCATCAATCTTGATTTTACCAGTCTGATTAACCTTTTTGTGAGCATTAGCTATACGATGGAAAAAGTGTTCCTTCCCCCTGCTTAAGCCACAATGCCTTGGATCTTCCCTTCCAACTGATCTCTTCTGAGACTAATAACCCCCACCCCACCTCTGCCTTCATACAGGGTCGAAAATTGAACTCCTTGGAGGATAAAGCTTTATCCCCTTCAAGATAATCAAGTTGTTGAACCTCTTTGAAAATGGAAGCTATCTTCACTTCAAATTTTCCAAAAATTTCATTGTCCCATTATTCTAAATCCTCTTTCGACAGTTTCAGTTTCCTAGCCAAATGGAAGCTGGGTCACCCCATTACAATGTAGCGACTCCACAGATTACTAAACATCTCTAGAAAGTTAGGCTCCCTCAACCACATATTTTAATCTGAATGGAGCCTTACCCTTCTTAGCCTTTGCAATCCAACAACAAAGGCACATGATCGGACACAACACGTGGCAAGCAAGAGTAAGTACAATTTGGAAATTTACTTTACCAATCTGGCGAAGGCAAGAATCTTCCGATCCTTGAGAAGGGAGGACTTTCCGAACAGCAAAATCAAGTAAAAATACCATCCCAAGAGGGAGATCTACAAGATTGTGGTCGCAAAGTCACTGAACTCAAATCATCTCTGTAGAAAATGCAGAGCATCCTAATCTTTAGCAAGGGAATCTGATCACATTAAAGTCAGCACTATTGTACCAATGCCTCACCTTCGACGTTAATTGAGAGGCCATAAACACCTGAAAAGATCCAAGTAAAATCCTCGTCCTCCACTTCAAAGGACAAGAAACTGAATGGGAACCTCTGAACACGTCAAGTTTTGAAAAAAGACGCTTATCCCACATTACCGAAATACCTCCTGCTGCACTGTCAACATCTAATGACGCCCAGTCAGCCCAACTGCCTCCACTAATTATTTCTAAGAACTCCATCTTTCGTATTTTCCCTCTTCGTTTCCTGAATGCAAATCAAACTTGGTCCCACCTGTTCAAAAATCTTTTGACCTTCATGTATTTCACTGGATGATTAAGACCCCAAAATAATTCCAAGATAATACTTGTGGCTTCATGAGAATTAAATTTACAATAAAAGCCGTCTCTCTTCACCTTCAGGGACCCTCTCACTGCCTTATCTGCTTTCGTAATTGATAGAACATTCCAAATTTTTAAGTTCTCAATCTTTCTTGGCACTTGCATTCGTCAAATTACTTCTGCACTCTCTACCTTCAACAATCTTGCATTTAGACTCAAACTCAAGCAAGAAGGGACTAATGATTTTGTCCTCGTAGCCGTCCAGCGAAACACCCAAAAATTTTCCAAAGCACTTCACCTTTATCTGAACCCCATTCAACAAGTCATTAGTGGTTGTTGCCGATAGAAACTGGAGGGATGCAAGCCAACGGTCCTGAATCACTAATAACCAATTGGAGATCACTGGGAACATCCTTAACACACAAAGCGACATCTAGCTCCCTGTCACGCTCCCTATCAGAACCACTTTTCCTTGCTACATCTGAAGTATCCCAGCAAAGCCTTCCCGTCAATCCAAATTCAAAATCAGCTATACGGTTGCCTTTAGTGCTGCCCAACTTTTCTTCCATGCGACCCAAAAACACCAAATCCACCCAGAATTTATTGGCCAAAGGATTACTAGGATTGACCATGACAGAACAAGAAAGCAGGCCTGTTATCTGCTCCGAAACCTCTGCATGATAGCACTCACCTTTTCAGCATTAGTAGTAACGAAAAGTTCAACATCAGTAGGGGACAACGCCATAGGGAAAGGACAAGAAACTTTGCCCCCAATAGCCTCAGAGACCTGAAGTGTTTGATTAAAATAACCCAGCTCAAGACCACCTCCACTGCAAGACTTTGGAACCAAGCTCATGGGCTGCACTTAAGCAGACTTAAGGCCCCCATTTTTAGATCGGAGGCCCAGTTGAAGAGGATTGGCCAACACAACGACGCCCCAATCTGGCGAATTCACCGCTCCCTCTCCACGTGCTATTTTGCTACAAATGCTCCTAACCAGCTCATAACTCATACCAAACCCCAAACACCTAGTTGGAGCTTGACTACTAATCGCCTTCTCCACCATCTTCTTGGCCGAAGACAAGAAGAATTAGCAGCCGGCCTCTTGAAACACGCAAAACACCGCTATTCAGACCAACTAGAAACAAAGAATTTACGGCACCCAAACCTAATGGAAACCTTAGCCAGAACCTTTCTTCCAAACTGCAACTTCACGCAAGCCCACAGGCACTTGCATTTTCCACCTCAAGAAAGCCCCCACACAAGTCGCCAACACATCTGAAAATTTCCGTATCCCAAAGATGGAGAGGGAGGCCCATAGCTCTAACCCAGCTAACATCAAGGGACACACCCACCTTATTGCGTCCAAAGTCTTGATACCATCAATCCAACATCCAGGGAACTCTGATACACAACCACTGCTTCTCACCCAGAATTTTAGTTGCTTCTTTCAGAGAAGGAAACTCATAGTAGTAGAAAGTGCCACTCAAATCAGCTACTTTCACCCAGCCAGCCACCTTACACTCCAGATCTACCCATCTCTGAACCACCAGAGCAGAGGGAAGCTCTGTACCATACCTGCTCAGCCGACCCACCAAGCAGTGCTTCAGAAATGAGAGACGATCAACCATCGAGGACTCCTCAACCACAATATCGGCCCCTTCAACAGGCCATCTTTTGGTCAATCGCAAGGAAATATCAGGCCATGAAGAGATCTGCACCACCGACAAAAAGGACTCGAGGTGGATTAGACCGATCATTACCGCCGACCGCAAACTTTGTTAGCTTCTCTGCCACCGGCTGCCAACCCAGATCTTACCCCTCCTCAGGGATGCAGACAAACCTAGATTTGCTGTTGTCTGTGACTTCGACAAAGAGGAATCGACCTCCCCTGTTGCAGCGCCCAATGGCCAAGATCCCTCTAGATCTGCCCCGAAGCCACTGGAAGAACCTCCTTCAACCTAGAGACTGAAAAAAGCTTAGCCGAAGGAGAATCCGCTAAAGAGTCGAAAGTTTTTCAAGCTAACTGGAAGATCAGCCTCTCCATGGTGGCCGCTGACAGGAGCAGCTTGCCAGAGAAGGCACGGAGTAGCTCATACGAGAGAGGCGAAAGCTTGATTATCTTGTGAGTACTACCCGTCGGTGGTCGCTGGACGTCACCAGCTATCGCCTGTGGTTGCCGATCGTCGTTAGTGGACGCCGGTTGCTGCCTTCACTGCCAGTCTGCTTTCTCTCTGTTCCCTCTTTAACCCTTGTTTTCTCAGCGATCTTGCAATGCCCTTATTTTATCGTTTATTGAACAGGATCCAGGTTGGTGAGGTGAATCCTCCTCACACAACCGCAAGAGACTGCTATCGGTGAAATTTTCTGGTTCACATATATGTCTCAGGCATGAGTCATATGCCCAGATGATGCCTATTGTTGTGTAGCATCTGGGTTCAGCCTTCTGCAGCTGCTCGCTTCGCTTAACAATATCCCCCAATTCTCCGTTTTTAATCCATGTGTCTGCCCTAAAAGACACTTTGTTTCAAGTCAACAAAGAAACAAAAAGAACAAAACAAACTCCAACTATTGCATACAAGAAATTTATTCTCTTCATATGCCAATAAAAAAAAAAGGAATCATGATGGCATCAGGGTGATTCATTTTGATGTGGCATCCGACCAAGAAACATGAACTGGAAAATACTCTTTCTGCAAATGTGACCTCCTCGAAATTTATAAGGACACCCCTAGTGCACGAGGCTCCAGTATTGCAGGGGAGGGAAGAGTTGATGTATGCAACCTCGCCAAAATTTATAATTTGCATATTCATTGTTTGACTAAATAACAGCTCTATAACCCCAGGAATGAGTTACCTTAGGTAACCCAAAGACATGAAGATTCTAATCATCATGCAGCTCTTGAAAACGCAATACTCCCTGTATACAACCAGTGACATATTTCATATGCCAAAGGGATTCAAGTAACCGTTAACTATCAAGATAATAGGTAACATTTTTCATATGCCAATAAGCTAGCCTGGAACTAATAAAGCAGAGTTAGGACTGTCAGAGAATGCCAAAACAACAAAAAGCAAATTGCTATATCGAACCCAAAACAAAGTGAATAGGATAAGCTTGCATCAAGAAAGATCCATTATTATAAAGAATTCGCAGGCCTTACAAGGAGAAAAGAAAGTAAATCACCATCTCCAATGATGGAATACGAATGCCAGTTATGTCCTCTTCTCTGTCAAAGCTCTACAAAAACAAGTCCAATGCAACAGTAGTGAAAAAGGATGAACTAACTCTAAATATGATCAATTCAAATGAGTATAGTGCATTAACAAGTTACGATGTAGGTACCTTATGGTACCATGAGAACAGAGGAACAATTCCCAAGCCATCTACAACCGTAGGATTGGTTTCCACTCCAATCCTTCTACATGCCTCAAGCAATTTACTAAGCTTTTCAAGAGAATCAGTCTGAAAAACACAACATGGTAGTGGTACATGTTAAGAAGATGCTTTTATAGGTTTTAAGAAAGCACCCTATGAGGAAGTTGAGGAGATGGCTAGATGGAATAAGACATCCACATAGACCTTTAATAATGTGTATATATATATAACTGTTAACTTTATATGCTGCTTAAACAGGAATGCACTAATAATAGAAGCACAGGGAGCAGTGTCCATCATAATATGAAAAATCTCCATTTGCTATATATGCATGTCAGTGGCATATCTGATGAGAAGTGTCAGAACCATATCCAGTACCCTCAACCCTAGTGTCGAGGGACCGCGACTGATAATTGATGCAAATTGTAGGCAGGCAAGCTTAATCAGGTTTATTCCAGAGGAAAGAGAGGTGAGCATATATTCACATCAGCTGAATCTGAACCACTTAGGTCTGCCTCGTTTAAGCTGGTGAAAAGGAGCATGCAACATCAAGGAAGTTGGCCATGCTTGAACAAGACCAGACTCCTCCGTCTTAAGCACAGTGCAGCTGGACTAACATGTTAGACATCAAGAAGCTTGCAGTGAGACTTTACCATGAGAAATATCTAAAAAGATTAATGGAATCAGAAATGGCATGGCGAAAGAATTCATACGCTTCCTTAGACTATTATTAACTTATCTGGCACTGGTGAAACTTACGTGGATATGAGTGTGTAGGACCAGATAGAAGCACAGACACCCTTGAAGTTGCAAAGTCAGAGCTCAAAAACTATAAATTGTCAAAGGTCATGCTGATACCAAGTATCCTAATTCAAAAGGCTGAAGCCAGGGAAAACAAATCCAATCTCTTAAGGATCAAAAGGGGATGTCTCTAAGCAGACTCAACCAGCCAGCATTAAGACAAATGTGATCCAAGAGTCTGCACGAACACGCGAGCAAACACACACACACCCACACACAGACACACATTAACACACATATATACAAACAAATATGATGCATCAGGTGAGAACTTTTACTGCACTGAGTAGGCATAAAGACATATAAGAAGCAACAATAGTACTTACATAATCATCTTTTTCCCAACGGCACCAAAGATCATGGTTTCCAGGCACATAGAAAACATGTTCAAACCTGTCCTTCAAAATGGACATTGTCTGAACAAAATTCTTGCACGTCTCTGCGACATCGCCTGCAACAAGAAGGACATCTTTTTTGTGTCTGGTTGTGGATAAGCTCTTCACCCATGTCATGTTCTCGGGGTAGTCAGTATGCAAGTCTGAGAGCACAAACAACCGTAACCCAGCAACCGCCTCTCCATTAGCTAAAGGTGGCACTTGAGGCCTTTTCGTGCAGTTCTGCCTAATCTCCCTGTTACATTTTCTCAATGCTAGCTTGTAGGAAGGGCAGAACAAATGAAGAGGTTGCTGAGGTAAGCTTGAGGATGAAGGGAGTAACCACACTACCATGAGTAGAGCAAAGGGAATGTGAGCTCAGCTCTAATCTACAAGTAGTTCAAACACATCTTAACTAAGTAATAGCAACGAATAATACAAACCCATCTCAGCTTTAATCTACGAAGAAGGGATGATTCCGGTGAAATCAACAGGTAATTAAGTTCAATCTGTGGGGTTCGGGTTTGTCTAATGAAGTTTGAGGGATACTAAAATTGTTGGCAAGTGCCCAAGCAAAGTAAGATATCTTTTAAACATTTTACCACCAACAATAATCTGGGTGATGATAACAATCGTAATTCTTTACTGGAAACCGGTGTTTGAACTTGAAGGTGCAGAAAAAGAGATCGATGTGTCAAAGTGAGATACACGCAGATTGGAGAGAATAAAAAGAAAGGAAGGTAACCAAATTTAACAGATTAAACGGCAACATTTCCATGTAAGGATATTTGGCTGCAGAGGAGGCACCTTAGTCTTCGGCTGTACCTGCGGGTGGATAGATGACTGAACAACTTTGCAGTGCGATTATCGCCGCAGTATGCAGAATGCAGACACATTAATTCCTTCACTTGATGGTGCACGATGGCTTCGGTCAAGTATCAATTCGAATTTCTCGTAAATCCGTGTGATTCGTCACATTTAAAAAAAAAAAACTTTTAGATAGAGTTGAGAAGTTATGCTTCAAACCTGTAAAGGAAGCGGATTTGGGCCTCACAAAAAATCCAATCTGAGCCAGTTGAGAAGTAATATACTTCAGACTCGTAAAGGAAGTGAATTCGCATGGTGAAAGCGTCACAGATAATACAATATGAGTCAGATGTTATGTATTACTTAATGTTGATGGATGTCTGCTCATAGTTTAATTGTTTGAATTGAAACGCTTGTCATCGTCACGCTCTGAACACGATGTCTTAAGAATTTCGTTAAATGAAGATGTTTAGTCTTTAGTGACTTTTTAGTCAATTTTAATTAAGGACTAACCTCTTTGACTTCATGAGTTCCCTCCTCAAGTACCTACCCACTCATTCTCGTTTCTTCCTACCCATAGAAGTGGTCAAGGGAAGGAAATTTTCGTAAAAGCAAGCACATCGCAAGACTTTCGACATGAGTAATTTGCTCTGAATCTGGCTCGCAACCCAAAAATTCATAGAAGCCTTGCCCCTTGCTTTACAAATATTGTTATGAACGAACTAAATGACTAGATTCTCCCGCAACGCTAGCTAAGCTAATAGTCTTCCTTCAACGAAATCAATAAAAACAGAGACCAAGGCTCTAAACAGAGCTTGAGAAGTGGCAATGCTGCTAGGAGAAAGGCACGAGGTAAATACACTACAAAAGTTGAAGTATAATAGTTAGGTCCAGAGTCAAGATCATGTATCCAGGTCCAGAGTGTTTCTCTCTAGAGTTCCGGAGTTCTGAGATTCTAGAGTGAAAAGGTGAGTTTGTGAAAATGAGTTATAGTCCTCCAAATGAAATCCAATGTCCACTGTTTATAGAAGTTTGAGATGATAATGTCATCAAGCAACACGTGACGATCCCTTAGGAGTAACGCTTCATGGAGAGGGCCACTAACGTTGGTGCTCCACGAACTTTCATGTCTCGCATAACTTCACTATGTCTATGTGGATAGACTGGTTCAAACAGAGCCGTTTTAGCCAGAGAACCCCTTAATCAAGTCATCGGTCAAAAGCCTTTGCTGGGTCTTACTGGGACGTTGAGAGACCTAATAGACCTAAAGCAATGGGGAAAGTCTTACCCTAACTATCAGGTGGGCTAAGTGTGATGCCTTCTAAAGACCTGCTCTAGTTTTGGAGTGACCTAAGGGTCATAGTCCCTAGGACTGCTGATGAAGAGCCCCCTAAGCCGGAGCACATATACTAGTCATGCAGACACCCTAGCAGAAATAATGTCCAGAAGGAGTTGCCTGCCCAACTGGCCGAGGCAGTGTCCAGGAAGAGTTGCCTACTCGATGGGAGGGGAGACCTCATGCTAGAGCACTTGGAGCTCCATGACGGACACAGTGTCCCAAAGGAGATGCCTACTCGATGGTTTGAAGTGTCCCAGAGGAGGTGCCTACCTTAGAGGGGGGGAGTCCTCATGTCGGAGGGCTTAGAGCTTTCTGAGGTAGTGTCTCACAGGAGTAGTCTTCTTGAGTGATGCTATGCACTCCAGAGAATGGGTCGAAGCATGTTCCACGACCAAGTCAAGGTACTCAGGTGTGTGGTGAAAGAATGGACCAACACTGGCAGCTTGGCAATATGACAACATGTTAAAGGGTGTGACTGAATAAGTGGAGCCGCGCCTGGTATAGGGGGCATGCTCATTGAAGACGGCGGGGGCATGGTCACTGAGTGTCATGTGGGGGCACATGACACGACCATAATGCATGGGCACAGTTGAGGAAGGAGTGTCCGAGGCACATATGGAAGGAGGTGGGCTCAGGAGGAGCAATGGGCTTCGTGTTGAGGGCACATGACGTGCAAGATGGCACTCACATGGTCGAGAGTTGCGGTACTCCAGCGCAGAAACGGAGCCCCCAAAGGATGAAGCAAGGGAATCCCCAAGAGAGAAAGCCCCCAAGGGTTAGAAGAGGAGTCATAAGGAAAGGAAACCAAGGACAATAATCCCCCAAAGGTCAAGGAAAATGAACCTCTAAGGAGCAGGGGGGAGAGGTCAACCCCCGAAACGGTAGGGGGGTCGAACCCCAAAAGGGGTGGGACGTCGACCCTCACAAAAGGAAAGAGGTCGAACCCCAAAAAGGGACCCCCATAAAGAGGAAGAAGGTCGACCCCATCTAAATAAATCAGAGATAATTACCGAATTAGTGACAGA
Organism: Escallonia herrerae; assembly: GCA_033070095.1. Classification (NCBI taxonomy): domain Eukaryota; kingdom Viridiplantae; phylum Streptophyta; class Magnoliopsida; order Escalloniales; family Escalloniaceae; genus Escallonia; species Escallonia herrerae. The sequence continues at coordinate 368,517 of JAVXUP010000452.1, forward strand.
AACGTCCCAAAATTCTAAAAAAAACAAAATATCATGGAATGAACCGGTCGATTTTCGATAAGCTGGTCGGTTATTTGACTTTTCTCAGTTTGTGATTTCCATCAAATATTCTATTTTATATCCAAATCATGATTGAGATGGTCATCTTTATCATTTCTGTCGCCCTAGACCTCTATAAAGAGGGACTCTGGGCTACATTTACAAAGACCAGTTTTTCCTCTCTAAAGCTTTATACCATTTCACTTCATTAAAGTCGTAATCATCTCTTAAAAGAAATTTAGCACTTTATTAAGCTATATTTTATCAGTCAGTTGCATCGTGGATTAGTCACGAAGCATCCCAAGTCTTTTAGCTAAGCGTATTCTCGAGGTATATTTACAAAGCTATCTAGACTAGTCTAGGGTATGGTAGTCTAGATAATCTCTTATTCCCGCGATCTCATTTCAAAAATAAACTATTCAAAAGATTATTTCCTTTCATTTCTAAGTTCGACTGAAAGACCAAAATGTAGGAAACCACCCTCAGGGCCCAGTCAAACTACGATAATTGTGATTCTGATTTGTCCAACTAGATACGTAGACCATTTGATCTCGGTTGTCAAATTCAAACCAAATCTTGTGGCTTACTTTTTGAGTTGGTTCGTTACAATGGCGACTCCACTAGGGACTAAAAAAATAAGAGTTGAAAACTTTTTGTTGCTCTTCTGGCCTTTTTTGTTGTCTGTTATTTTGTATAACATGTGAAATATGTTATAACTATGATAATCGTGGTTTTATTTTGTGCCTCACACACGAGCGCGATTGTCCCAATTTCACCCACTCGAGGGCAAAGATTGAATCCCCTGGACTTTCTAGTTATTTGAGGGAATTCGACTGTACTGTCACCTCCAGGGCCTAGTACTAAAGGGCCTCTCAGTTTCTTACTATGCTAAATGACTTGTATACACGTACCAGTGATGACCCACAATTAACTACCTCAAATACAAGTGAAAGGTATATCATAGAAGTCAAGTTGACAGGATCGAGAAAAGAAACCATAGAGCTGAAATCATTTCCGTGGTCTACCCTTTTTTTGCGAGAATACTTATTTGGCCTATGGCATATTGGCAAGGAAACTAGCACATGTTTTATAAGCCAACTAATATTTTCACTAAAAGGGAAGACTCTGACTAACCGACCGGTTTTCAGAATAGGCCAACAGGACGGTTAGTCAGTAAGTGTAATCCTTGCAGATTTGGACTAGTTGGTTTATAGCGTAAAACCCACTGACCAACCGGCCAGTTAGCCCTCGAAGTTACCGGATCGTTAGTTAGAATGCTAACCTTCCAGGTTTCCAAAATTACCCCACTAACCAACCGGACGATTAAACCCACAAGGTTACCAGATGATTAGTTAGCACCCTATCTCCTTAATAATTTTTGGAAATTTGAAATAACCTTATTGAGCAGCCGGTCAGTTAACCCACAAGGTTACTGGATGGCTAGTCGGAACCTTGCAGATAATCAATTTCATATCCCTGTCGGTGTATAGATCAGCCAGTTCTATATGTGCCTTATGTGCTTAAATATTTGTACTCTCTCTATAGCTTAGGGTAAAAATGCTGGTATCGAGACTCATGCAGTAAACTCACACGAATCCAAATGGCCAAAGAATTCCCTCAGATCGAGGATTTGGTCCGCATTGTTAACGAACTACACAAGGACTTTTAGATGGGTCTCATAGCCCTAACAAATCATTAGACAGTAACCACTGAGGATATCGAAAACCTTAGAAAAAAGGGTAAAAAGGAGCAGGAAGATGAGTCTAGACTGAAAGGAAACATGATAAAAAGAAAGCATAGTGTGAGTGGCAATATGAGTTGGAGGTGAAATCCGGAGCTCCGCCGCCCCGAACTCCTGGGACGTTAACCTACCAGATCACATCAAACCTGTAAAATTTGTTCACTAACATATATTATAAATCATCTAATTCAACATCAATTCAAATTTTCTCAAAATACCAGATCACAACCGCGTAGCTTAACTATTACAGGTTAGGTCCTTTGCAATTCAAACTCCTAAGAATCAATTAACAGTACCGACCAGTGCAATGGTCTTCCTATACAGTAATGATAGGCTCACCAGAAACTCACACAGACTTTAAACCCCATTCCTGAGTAATCTACTATTGATCAAAACCTGCAGAAAGGAATCAAATGAAAGGTGATCTTTCAAGAGCTGAGTAAGGTCGTACAAGGACTAACAAAAGAATTACAAAACGATTCTAAAAAATTCCCGACGATAATTTCCAGAATACTTCAAACGGTTAAAAATCAATGATTTTCAAAAGGATAAAAACTCATCAAAAATAAATACCAAAATAAACAGTAATAATCATGATGGGTTTCATAATGATCAATAAAAGATCATCTTCGAAGCCATCATTCCAAAATACGATGATAGTTTTCCAAAGGCTTTCCACTACAAGAAAAAAGGCTTTTAGCGACAGGAAAATCCGTCGCTAAAAGCCCAAACTCCATAGCTAAAACTTTTAGCGACGGATATACCGTCGCTAAAAGTCCTTTGTATAAAAGTCCGTTACTAAAAGTTTGGCGACAGAATTTTCAAATCCATCGTCTAATATTGCACTTTTGGTGACGGATTTATTTATTAATTAGAGACAGAATATCCGTCGCTAATTATATTTTACGTATTTTAATTTATTTTCTATTTTGTGAATTTAGCAACGGAATAATTTTTTGGCTACGGAATGTTCCGTCCCTAAATAAGACTTTTGGCGACGGAATATTCCGTCGCTAAAAGTTAATACAAGAAACACTTTTGGCGACGAAATTAATATGTCGCCAAAAGTCAAAAAAAATTAAAATATATTTTTTATTTTTCTATTACCCAGACCTGTAATGAAAATTTCAATTCTCAACAACGCACAATAATCAATATACAAAGAAATATATACAATCAATTATAAAAAATAGTCATGATGTACAAGTCAGGCGGGGGGAGGGGGGACACGCTGGGACCGGGCGGGGGAAGGGGGGACAAGCTGCGACCGGGCAGGGGGAGGGGGGACACGTTGGGACTGGGCGGGGGGAGGGGGACAAGCTGCGACCGGGCACGAGAAGGGGCTCATCAAGGGTTGCTGAGTCCCGGATCTGGATCCTGCTAATCCGGGGCCGGCTCGGTATGTCCGGCAGCGGTATCTTGCTGATCCTGCTCCTTGATCAGCCTCAACACCACCGTAGCAATGCACTGGATCTCCTCCTCGTCCAACGGATACCGAGGAGCCGATGTCTTTGCAGAGGCAGCGGGAGGTGAGGACGCTCCTATCACGGCACGAGCAGTCGTGCTAGGCAGGCCGCATATGCGGCCTTTCGGCCGATTGACGACCTCCGGCGTATCCAGCCATCGCTTCAACGCCCCAGTACTCGCACCCATACTAGTGGACATTGATGGCTGTCCGGACTCCCTAAGCTGTTCATACGAGGCTTGCAAAAACAGTGATTTAAAGATATGTTAGGGCATTAATTAACGCAACAGACATTGAGGATAGTAAGAAAAAATTAACAACTTAATTAAACACATCGACTTACATCGATCCGCCGGGCAATATCCGAAACATAGTCGCAGGCCTGGCCCGCCTTGTCCTTATCCTTCTTCCACACGTGTGTATGGTTATATGTCAGAGCTATGACCTCATCCTCCTCCAGATCCAAGTTCTGGACCGCATTCATGTGTTGGACGATCTCGTGTGGCACCGACCCCCCCCCCCCCCCGTGTGTGTCGGATCTCTGTTCTGTCTGTTCTCGGCCCCTTTCTTACTCTTGGTGTCCCAGCCTGGATCTGCAGGCCACCGATCTATCATATCCCCCCATACAGTCGAAGATATCCAATGTGGGGGATATGTCTTCATCTCCGACATCGAGTAGAATTTCTTTGATTAAGGTAACAAACTCGTTAAAACCTTTCTCACTCAGCCCGTGGTCTGATTTCAACTGTAATAACCAACTAACCGCAGACAATCGTGTGTGTTTCGGAGCTCCATCCCACCGCGGCTCTTCCGCAGCTATTAACAACTCATACTATTGATGAGCCCCCTCGTTCGGCGGTTGGGGACCGTTGTCAGCACCGTCGTTACCCCAGTCAACATTAGCATACCCAGCATCCATAATCATATCTCGGTAATCATACTGTGCCTCCTCCCTAACTTCAGTTTGACTAGCCGGGTTGGAGGACAATACTATCGTTTCTCCGTGCTGCGTCCACCTTGTGTATCCACCCATAAAACCGTACTGACGAAGATGCCATTTTACTTCAATTCTTTTTCTCCAATGCAACAACTCACATCTACCACACAGATACCTTATCTTATCAAGGTCAACATGTGCAAGATGGGCGAAAGCAAAGTCGAGAAATTCGTCAACGCGACACTTAAAATCATCAGCGTTCTTCCTTTTCATCCAACTTCGATCGGCCGACATGACGACTGAATTATCGTACTTTATACCACCTTCAATTAGGACCAGTCATTAGGCAGGGTCAATGTAAATATGAATGCATGAATGTGACAAAATATCTATATATTTCTCCTCCATTCTCTAATAGGTAGTGGTCATATCACATTCAGAAAAGCACATGTTTATAAAATAGTAAAGAACTCATGCTTAGTCCTATGTCTGCAGAAAAATTCGGCAGCACTTCCCCGCATTTTTCCAAGTACAAGACATCGATTAGGTATTCTAACAGTCATCTAACCTTGCCTTGCAAGGTTTGACGGATGTTAGAACACCAGATCTGTATGCACCCGGAGAAACACATGAGAACGTGTACCAAATATCCATGACATAGAACACAGAGCATGAGTCGAAACACTATTTTATAAACACATAGCTTTTCCAAATTGTTCAAACTGGACATCCAAAGGCTCATTACAAAGCATTACTTTGTAATGAGTATCTTTGAATGGGAACTAAGGGTTTTTATGCATACATGCGTTCAAAAATTGAAAACATATGCAAGAATCTTTCCAAAATATGAAAATTGCAAAAAGATCATTGCATATGTTACCAATTCCACTTTAAATAGAATTTGTTGGCAACGAGTGAACCATCTCATTGCCAATGGACTTCTCAAAACAACAACTAATATAAAGAAGGCAGGGTTTGTAAACAACGAGTAATTGAACCATCTCTGGGCAATATGGAGTGATTATGAAATGTACAAGGGCTAATTAGGGCTAACTGGGTTATTAGGGTTAATTACGAGTATCAAGGTTTAGGGTTTAGCGTTATGGGAAAAAGTTAATCTAATTAGGATTTATTAAGATATGTTAGGGCTAATTAGTGTTAATGAGGAGTACCTTGGGCTAATTATGGCTAATTAGGGTTGATTAGTCCTAATTAGGGTTTAATTGTGCCGAGTAGTGCTGATTAGTCCTAATTAGGGTTTAATTGTGCCGAGTAGTGCTGATTAGTCCTAGTTAGCGCTAATTAGGCTTAATTGGATTATGTTAAGGCTAATTATTGTTAATGAGGAATAGTTTCGGATAATTATAGCTAATTAGGATTGATTAGGACTAATTAATGTTATTTAGTCCTAATTAGGGTTTAATTGTACAGAGTAGTGCTGATTAGTCCTAATTAGGACTAATTAGGTTATGTTAGGGCTAATTATTGTTCATGAGGAGTTGTTTCGGATAATTATAGCTAATTAGGGTTGATTAGGACTAATTAGGGCTATTTAGTCCTAATTAGGGTTTAATTGTGCCGAGCAGTGTTGATTAGTCCTAATTAGGGCTAATTAGGCTTAATTGGGTTATGTTAGGGCTAATTATTGTTAATGATGAGTTATTTCGGATAATTACAGCTAATTAGGGTTGATTATGATTAATTAGGGTTATTTAGTCCTAATTAGGGTTTAATTGTGCCGAGTAGTGTTGATTAGTCCTAATTAGGGCTAATTAGGCTTAATTGGGTTATGTTAGTGCTAATTACGACTAACTAGGCTAACTATAATCAATATGCGCGTAATTGGGTTCATTTGGGCTAATTTGGGATAATTACAACTAATTTGATTTTCATTGGTTCCTTAGGGTTAATTAAAACTAAGTTAGCTCGTTAGAGCTAATTAGGGTTAATTGATTTATTAAAATATTATTAATCAGGACTAATTACAGCTAATTATAACCAGTGTTGGAACCACGATGAGATTCTAGGGGGTGCATGCTAAAAACGTCGCGTTAACCTAATTAACCTAAATTAAATGCACAGTCAACAATCTCAATTCCAACACCTCATATAGGGTGTCGATATGGTGTCCGATACGTGTCTGACACCTCCGGACACGTGTCCGACACGTACGACACCTACGGACACGTGTCCTAGTCCTCCGGACATGTGTCCGACACATACCGACACGTGTCCGATGCCTCCGGACACGCACCTCCGGACACATCAGCATACGTTGATTTATTTTTAAATGTCGGACACCGTCGATCAGACGTGGTGTCCGTGTCTGCGCTAACTAACAGGTATCTCAATCCAATTGGGTCCCATCCTCCGTCAACAATCTCAATTCTCAAATGCTCAATGCAATAAAAATTAATAAAAATCACACATTCAATCCAATTGGGTCCCATCCTCCGTCAACAATCTCAATATCTCAAATGCTCAATGCACGATTAACAATCTATAATCATCAATTATTAATCTCAATTACTTCAAATGCACAGCTAATAACCTAAAATCATCGATCAATAATCACAATTCTCAAATGCACAATTAACAACCTAAAATTATCAAACAAATGATCAATGTTCAAATGGGAAAAAATTGTTCAAAATGCACATATCCGATGCCCTTGAATTATTTCAATTTGGGGTTCAATTCGATTAGGGCAATTAATTTAGGGTTCAATTAGGGGGTTCAGTTACTTCAATTTAAGGTAGTCCTAGTTCAATTTAGGGTTCAGTTAGATTGGGGCATTCAATTTAGGGTTTAATTAGGGGGTTCAATTAGTTCAATTTAGGGCTGTATTGGATTAGGGCATTCAATTTAGGATTCAATTAAGGGGTTCAATTAATTTAATTTAGGGTTCGATTGGATTAGGGCATTCAATTTAGGATTTAATTAGGGTTCAATTACTTCAATTTAGGGTTCAATTAGGAGTTCTATTAGTTCAATTTAGTGGTCGGTTGAATTGGGGCATTCAATTAGGGAGTTCAATAAGTTCAATTTAGGGTTCCGTTGGATTAAGACATTCAATTTAGGGTTCAATTAGGGGTTCAATTAGTTTAATTTAGGGTTCGATTCGATTAAGGCATTCAATTTAGGGTTCAATTACTTCAATTTAGGGTTCAATTAAGGGATTCTATTAGTTCAATTTAGGGTTCGGTTGAATTGAGGCATTCAATTTTGCATATCAATTAGGGAGTTCAATTAGTTCAATTTAGGGTTCGATTGGATTAGGGCATTCAATTTAGGGTTCAATTAGGGTTCGATTGGATTAGGACATTCAATTTAGGGTTCAATTAGAGTAATTTAGGGTTCGATTCAAGAGGAGTCCACAAGTATAAAGCCAAAATATGACATTTTTCTGTGTCGGTGTAGATCGGACGCGGTGTCCGTGACCTACCAACACCTCGACACCTCATCGACACATCCAGACACGTGTCGGACACCTCCGGACACGTGTCCAACACCTCTGGGCAACAATCCAATTGGGTCTCATCCTTCATCAACAATCTCAATTCTCAAATGCTCAGTGTAATAAAAATTAATAAAAATCACACATTCAATCCAATTGAGTCCCTGCTCCTTCAACATTCTTAATTCTCAAATGCTCCCTATCATATCTAAAGTCTCAATTCTCCATATTTTGCAATATACAAATGTAGGCATCAATTCCATCAGCAATTAAACAAACTAATTAATCAGTTACAAAATCAATTTCATCAGCAATTAAAAATAATTGAAATTATAAGAAACATATCGACATTCCATAAAAAAATTAGGGCAAATTAGGACATAAATCAGAGCATCTGAAAATTAGGGCAAATGGCGCTTAAACATGCATTAAAGCAAATTAGGGCAAATAGACATACAGAGAGGAGGTGCAGCGACGGCGGTGTTGGTGGCGCGGCGGAATTGGAGGGCCTTGGTGGCGGGCAGTGGAGGGAATTGGTGGCGCTGAGTTGGTGGCACACGGATATGGAGGGGCACGATGTGGGGGGGGAGGAGCGATGTCGCTAGAGGTGGGTGGCCAGAGAGGAGACCGCCGGTAAAAAAATTGCCGGTGAGTAGGTGAGAGTGAGAGACAGAGAGAAACGGGGAGGGAGAGAGAGAAAGATGAACTGTTATACGTAAGGACTTTTAGAGATGGGAAAATATCGTCGCTAAAAGTCCGTGGCAGAAAGTGCTATTTTAAAAACTTTCACCGACGGATATGTTAGCGACGGTGTTTTTCCGTTGCTAAATTATTTTAAGAAACTCCTCAAATATTAGATATTTTATAAAAAAATTCTAGCGACGGTTACACCGTTGCTAATATTCTGTCGGTAAAAGTCTGTCGGTAAAAACTATTATCGACGGTATATTCCGCTGATAAAGGTTTTTGCCGACAGACTTTTACAGACGGTGTTTTCCGTCGCTGAAAGGTCTTTTAGCGACAGATTCTCCTCCGTCGCTAAAAGTCCGTCGTAAAAAACAGTTTTTCTTGTAGTGTTCAAAATGCACACATTATCTCCAAATACAATGAAGATTTCTCAAGGGATTTCAACAGAAGCACAAATCATTTCAGATAAACTTTCCAGTCATTTCCGTAACAGTCACGACAATATACAGAGCAGAGAAAATAAAAAATCAACGTTGATCCTGGGTGATTACAATGCCATTGCTGCAAGCTAACAGAGTGTACACATGCATGATGTACCAAAGTAATTACTAGTCCCATTGGGTATTAGCCTTATACCACCGCCTCCCCACAGAACAGATCCCCAGCTCAACACAGAAAAATCAACGATATCAATGAGAATTAACATAAGCTCAATTCATGAAAATCAGATCGGATTTAAAAAACCATAACATACCGAAATAAGTCATCATTTGGAATTTCAGAAGAAAATCACAAATAAACAGCAAAGCGATAGCGAATAGTTATCGAATTTAGGCACAACAATTTGGAAGAACGAATATAAACAATTATCAAATTTGCTCAACATGCAATACAGGCGAACATCACAAGATTTTCAAATAATCGATTCAGGTTCAACATTGGGATTTTCTAGGCAATAACATGCTGATATCAGTACATAATTCAGAGTTTGGCATAAGCCATAAGTAGATCAAATGAGTACTTATGAGTATGAGTTATCAAAATAAGGATTCGGACGAAAGTCCTTACCTAGGGTTCAAATAGAATTCTTTACCTGGATCCGCAACTAAATTATCATAACCAGAAGTCTTTAGCTTTAACCTGAATGAAATAATCAAATCATCAGAACATTGCCTGCAGTACAATATTATAACTTAATACAGACTCATATATACTCCCAAAATGAACCTCCTTCACTGCGTATGTAAAATTACCCAAAATGCCCTTAGGAGTAAGATTATCAAAATGCCTCTCTCGGACTTAAATCATCCAAAAGGCCTTTCCGTAAGTAGAATCACTGAAACAACCATACCGTATGTGAATTGATGCAAAAATACCTTTTACAGGTAAATTTATCAAAATACCCCTCGTTACACTTAAATCATGAAAATAACTCATTCATAAGTAAAATCACTAAAATATCCTTACCGTATACTCAAAAATACCCTTTATGGACAAAATTACCAAAATACCCCCTCAAGGTGAAGAATTACCAAAATACCCCTGGAGGTTTTTGACATTGAAAAAAATCCCAAAAATATCTTAAAATACTATTTTGAACATCCTAAAGTCATTTCTGGACTAAAAAGTATTTCAGAAAAATTTTGCCCGAAACTTTTGAACCGGTGTTCGGATCGAGCGCTCAAAAGCCAGTTCATCTAAAAATACCTATCAGCCTCGGAATGGCTTGAAATTTTAGAGTATGAATCATAGCAGTAAAATAAGGTTTTCATAAAATTTTTAGATTAAAATAGCTTGGTTCCGCTATGCTAAATAATTCGATAATTTATTTTAACCAAAACCCTAATTTAGCATTATTTGCGGACACATAAAATTCCCAAAAAAATTGCAGATTGTAGGTCTCATAAAAATAGTAGGGATTATTGTTTTGCACTTTGTCCAAATAAATTTTTAAACATGTTTTAAGAAATGGGAAAGGAACTGCTGGAATAAATTCATCTTTTAGCGACACTTTATAACCCAAGACCTTAATTAATCCTACTTGACTATTGTTCGTCCACTGTTCATCATCCCTTCAGCAGGCCTCATTTCCAGTAAAACCCACACACAAACCCTCTTTTAGGAACACACACACACACATACGCACAACACACACACACACACACACACACACACACACACACACACACACACATATTGCTATGCACACATACACACACTACTACACCTAAAACTCACACATTAATGCACCTAAAACCCACACATACACACACCTAAATTCTTTTAACACACACACAACAACATGCAACAACATAGAACCATCACCATACACACCTAAATTCTTCAAACACACACAACACCATGCAACAACATAGCAACAGCCCCCCTGCTGCTGCTGCTGCCCCCTTCCCTTCACCCCTTTCACATACACAAAACCCCTCACACACTCACAAATACACATATCATCATCCCACCAGAGGTGTCAAATGGGCCGGGCTTGGGCCGGCCGGCCCAAGCCCATCGGGCCTCCAGTAAAACGGGCCGGGCCGGGCCAGAATCTGGGGATATCTGGGCCCAGTCCAAGCCCAGGCCCTAGGCCCAACATTTAGGGCGGGGCTTGGACCAGGCCCAGGCCCAATTTTTTTCTTTTGTTTTTTGCATTTTCTTGTTATTCAAGGTAAATGTTTAATTACTGTAATTTGTTGTTATTATTTAAGCAAATTATACTCTAGGCATGTCCAATATTCACAATTTAACGAACCTAATCTTCATCCTTTTATTTCATTATAAATCATATACATTGAAGATAAATGTGTTTATAGGCCCTCCTCCTTTTATCCGGGTTTGGGACCGGCTGCTTGTAAACAAACAGGCGAAGTTACCTATTTTTTTATATATACGGAAAAATCTCTATCTTGCTTGTAAAAACTTATTATATTATATATATATATATATATATATATATATATATATATATATATATGAAAAAAACTATATTTTGTGAGAAATTTTATTCTTAAAACTTAAGAGAAGGAAAATAAAAAGAAATTACCTAATCATCCGGAAGTACTTCAACATCCGAGTCACTGCTCTTCCTATCATCAATTGATTTTTCTTGCTCGTGGTATTTCGCATCAAGATAATCCTTCCAACATACACATAGCTCGAGCGACTCAGGGTTAAGACGACTCCTCCTATCATCCAAAACCCTCCCGCTCGCTGAAAATGCCGACTCTGAAGCAACCGTGGATGCTTGCACTGGCAGTACATCCTGTGCAATTTGAGCTAAAGTTTTATGTAACACCCCGATACTTTTTCTGATCTAATTAGAAATTTTAGCGGCGAATATATTTTTAGCGTCGATATTTTTTTTTATATTTTTAGTTAACAACACCTAGCGCGATTAGTGTAAGCAGGGTCATCTAACAACCGTTATTTATTTATTTTTTTTCCTAACACATAAATTATTGTTAATATTTATTTTGGACCGCTTTGCGATAATAAAAGTTCCGGGTAAAAATTAGAATAACTAACGAGAGCTTAGGGGCTTTTTGGTAGTTTTCCAATTTAGGGTTCATTTAATTATATATATAAGAGTCTGTTAGAGCAGCCGCCCACCCCACATTTTTATCTTCTCTGGTTTACACGACTGTGAAAGAGAGAGTTTGAGAGAGAGACAGAAAGAAGGCTTGGAGAAGAGGCAGATTTTTCGGCGATCGAATTGTTTTCGTTCGGTAAATTTTCTAGCCGAATTTCCTTTAGATCTATTTAATGTTTATAGTGGGTTGTACATGCCGTGCAAAAACGTTTGTGTTTTTGGGGTTATGCGGTGAGAACCTTATGGGTTTTACGGCAGTGGAGAACAGTTGCCGTGAAGTGAGTGTAGCAGCTGTTTGGCTGTGTGATTGTGGAAGCCTGTGTATGGCCAAAGGCAGCCATGAGTGGATAATTGTAGGCGTGACCATGGATGTGAGTTTGTGGGAAGCTTGTGCGTTAGTGTGTGCTGTGTGGGTGCGTTAGTGGGTGCGAAATGAAAGCAGTGGCTGTCCGGCTAATTGTGTGCTATGTATATGTGGGTGTGGAAAGACTTTTAGCATGTGTATTCATATATCTATGTGGGTAACTGTAACGGGATAGAAGAGAGAGAGGCCGTGGCGTGCAATGACAGTCGTTGAGAGGTGAAGGGGAAGCTGCTATGGTTGGGTACATGTGACGTGAAATGGGTGTTTGATAGATGAAAATGCATGGGGACTGCTGGGGGTGTGCCGAGTGTGTGATTTTATGTAATGAGGGAGCATGGGACAGCATAAGCAGCCATAAAATGGGTATTGCAAATGGGTAAGTGTATTTTCAGGAGTGTTGTGAGTGTTTAATGTGTGGATATATGGTAATGCATGAGTGGAATGAAATGGGTGTTAGTGTGGGAGTTGTGTAAAGAGAATGGGGCAGCCATGGGACTGCCGTATGAGAGAGGGAGTGAGATGTGAGTGTTGTGTATGTGTCGTGTGTTTCATTGTGGGTGTAGTTATATGTGGACAAGAAGCAAGGAAGAGGCTGCTGTAATGGAAGCTGTGGATATGTGGGTTTTTAGAAGGGAAAAGAGAGAGAGAGAGAGAGAGAGACGGTAGTGGGTTTTGATGTGTTTGTGAGCTTGAACGAGCGGTGTGTGTATTGTAAATGGTATGAGTGCTTGTGGGTATAAAATGGGAGGTATGGGTGTATGCGAGGTGTGTGTATGCGACGTGTGTGCGTGTGGTGAGTGTATGCGAGGTGTGTGCGTGTGAAGGCTGCTGTGCAGCCGAGTGTGGGGGGACTGAACTGGGTTCTTGCGTGACTGTTGTGCTTGTGTGTATGTTGTGCATGGGTGTGTGTTTATGAGAGAAATGGGTTTGTGAGAGGGATGGAAGTGTAAGTGTATATGTGTGTGTAGAGTGTATAGAGAGGAGCAAATAGTCGTGGTCTAAGATTGTGTGCTCTCAGTGTGGGCAGAAAGAGAGGAAGAAGAAGTGGGTGTTAACCAAAGCAGTTTTGGGTAGAAAACCAGTGTAATACGTGTAGCGTTAGGTACGTCGCGTGTATTATATATCGTATAGTAGTCGTTAACATGTGAAACTTCACAATAGAATACCTTAAACTATAATAGAATTTCTGGTAATGTTTTACAGTTTTCTGAAATCATATGCATTTTTATTATTTTCTATAAACATAGAATTGTGAAATTCATTTGGAGCCTTTAAACCTTGAAAATGTTCTGGGGAAAATTATAGTAGTGTTGATATAGTATAATAAAGACTCAGTATAAATTTGATGATTTTTGGAGTCGATTTGTTATCATTTTCAGTATCGCATTGAATTTAGCAAAATGAAAAATAAAGAAATAGTTTTAGTGTCTTTTAAATTCTGATTTTAATTTCTGTAATTTTTATATATATTTTAAAGTTTGTATAAAAATTATGGGACTTATTTTTCTGCTGGAAGTAATTTTGGCAATTTATGGATTTTTATTGCATTTAAGGAAATTATTTTTAATTCGAAAATATTCAAAAATTCAGAGAATTCATATTTTGACTTTTAATAATGTTTTAGTGTAAATTATTATAAATTCTAGAGTGTCGTTACCCATTAAGAAGCGTACGGGAATTTTGGTTAGGTTAGCCGTGTGCAGGAACCGTTTGAGTTGCGCGATTCCGGGATTAGAAGTGAGCGCCGTCTGGGTAGTTGATACTAGGTTTATAGTATATTAGTATAGATTATGTTCTAACACATGGATTGCTAATTTAGGTTTATTCAAATATTTTTGGATCGAGGTCAGTTAGCATCGCTTTTTAGCCTGGACCGAGGTAAGGAATTCTATCCGAACCCTATTTCATTATTATGTTTTGAAATGCTTATAACGACAGTTTTACAAACTAATTGAATGTTGATTTTTATTGATTGATATAAAAATGTTTTTAAATTGCCCATGAAACCCTAAATTGAGCCTTATAGCGATCGTTTGAAATTATGTTTCATCTCATCTTGGAATCCATTATTCATTTGATATGTCTATTGATTGTTCATCGTAAAATATTTTGAATTCTATTTATTGTTTCTCAATGTTGACATGAGTTAGTAACTTGGGAGCCATAAGGACGATCTGTATTGTTGGCGTTATAAGGATGGTCTGTTGGATGGGTTTAACTAGTACCTAGATGGACTAGTCAGTGTACATATGTATATGTAAAGCGATCGAGCACTGCCGGGGTAGCTTTGCTTCTGTACTGCTCATGTTCAACGTTTCCTATTTATGTTTATTGCATTTTAAGTGTTTTAAAAATGGTTATCGATTTAAAGGAACTGAGTTGATACTCATCCCTGTGTTGTTTATATTGAAATGCTGTGGTTTTCTTGAAAACCCTTTTAAAATTATCAATTGATTGTATATAGATAGATTGTTTGAACCGCTCTGTTTCTCCGCTTCAAAATTTTCTATTGGTTTAAATGTCAAATTGTTCGTATCGTTTTCTTATTTTTAAATCTTTGTGCGACCTTACTGGGCTCTCAAAAGCTCACTCCCCTTTGACTTCCTTTCTACAGGTGACAGCCAGCAGTAGGTTACCTGAATAGGGATTAGAGCCGAGCAAGCGAAAGCGAAGGAATTAGATTTTTGGTATTCATCATTAGAACCCCTGCGTTGGTGAATGATATTGTTTAAATTTGTAGGACCTAATTTGATATTTCGCCCACGATAGATTACTAAGATTTAAAATTAACGGTTTAGTTGCTCTGACAGTTGATGGATTATTTAGTTGCTCTGACATATTTGTATTATTTGAGTGAGTTGAGGTAATATTATTTTAGTGAATTGATCGAGCGAGTGTATAACGTTTCGGAAAATTCCGGGATGTTACAGTGCCAGCAGTAGGTTACCTGAATAGGGATTAGAGTCGAGCAAGCGAAAGCGAAGGAATTAGATTTTTGGTATTCATCATTAGAACCCCTGCGTGGGTGAATGATATTGTTTAAATTTGTAGGACCTAATTTGATATTTCGCCCACGATAGATTACTAAGATTTAAAATTAACGGTTTAGTTGCTCTGACAGTTGATGGATTATTTAGTTGCTCTGACATATTTGTATTATTTGAGTGAGTTGAGGTAATATTATTTTAGTGAATTGATCGAGCGAGTGTATAACGTTTCGGAAAATTCCAGGATGTTACATTTTATACATGTTTTGATTTTGTTTCCAAAAATTTAACAAATTAAAATTAACCTGTTCTTGCATTGATAAATCAGAATAATGATCAGTATTTGAATATACACCAATCTCATTAAAAGAGGAAAAAGTAGACGAACCTGCCGAATTAGAAGTACCTTCACCTGGTAGTTGTCTTGCTACTAGATGTTCAAAGCCCTTAAGGTATGGCGCATAATACCTCTCAGCAGTCGATGATGAAGCTCGCCCGCGCACGTCAGCAGAATTACGATAGAGGTTGAACAGTTCCTCAAATGTCTTGCTCACTTTCGCTGTGAGTGCGGTTGTATCCTCTACTGGGTAGCACATTAATCTCGATATCTCTTGTATCGAGACGTTCACGCCATGCAACTTTAACCTAGGATCTAAACAAGTAGCAACAGCAAAAACAACAGGCAGTTCACTCCAATATTTATTAAACTTTTTATCCATCACTTTTACTATTTCCTGAAAGGGTCCTATATATCTCCATTTTGTTAACATTGTAGCCATCTTGAGAATTTCTATTACAGCGAGAGGAGAGGTGGGATAGTACGTACCAGACAATAAATTGGTAGACGTGTAAAATACCTCCAAAAATTCAGCTAGGTATGTGGCCATCTGCCATTCCTCTTGAGTTGGCAAGCCGGCTGGGAACAAGGTTAGTAGAAAATGCGTATAGACTTCTCTGTATGCCAGAATGTGTAAAAGCATATGGTATGTAGAGTTCCACCTGTGGACCACATCTGTAACTGCTCTCCTGCGAGGCATATTATATTCAACACACAACGTTTTAAATTGTTGTGTTCTCGGACTCGAACTATTAACATACGCCGTCATACCCCTCATTTTGACAAGAATATCTCCTGCAGCAGCTAAACCATCTTGAACAATTAAATTAATTATATGACAAACACAACGAACATGAAATAATTTACCAGAAAGTACAGGTTTGAGGCTCTCCTGTAAAGCATCAACAGCAGCTGTATTGTTAGAAGCATTATCAAAACTAATACTCATAATCTTATCCTTTAATTTAAACGTGGTACATGCTTTTAATATAATACTAGCAATGTTCATTCCATCATGCGGAAAAGGAAAGAGCTCGAAAGCGATGATTCTCTTGTGCATAATCCAATCTGCATCAATCCAATGGGCCGTCACACAAGTATAACTAACAAAAGTAAACGGAGATTGCCAAATATCAGAAGTAAGACTAACTTTACCGTCAAATTTATCGAAATAATCGATCAGGCGTGCTTTAGCAGCATTATACTGTCGGAGTGCATCGGATCTAGTTGTGTTTCTATGAACCTTTTTGTACAAAGGTTGAACGTATGTGTTCATATATCTAGAGTGCTTAGCATTATCGGCAAAAGAAAAGGCTTGTTCATCGTGAATAACAAATTCAGCGAGACCGTCTCTTTGCTCTCGCTGATTATAAACAAATAACTTACCGTCAAAAGATAACTGCGTTTGGGTAGGTTCGACGTGGCCTTGTCGAGGTGCACACTGAGGGTAATGCCTGTTAAGATGTCCATTACCACTACCAGACGAAAATAATTTAGCACAGTACTTACATCGAGCTTTTCGGATGCCGTCCACCATAACTTCATCAAAGTGATTCCAACACTCGGCTTTTTTTTTTTTTCCTTTTGGACTTCTGGCTCATTACCGGAGGCATTGCTCGGCCCTTCTTCATCATGACCAGGCATAGGGTTAAGATTATGCCACGGAGTAGTAGCTTCGCCAACCGAGCTGCGTCCTTGACTATAATGCGGGGGGTCTTGATCAGGCGTGTATTCAAAATCTGGAATGTTTTGATTGAACTCCCAATTGGCTTGGGTATCTATCATACAGCCTGTACTCATTCGTCCAGGAACGAATGGTTGTGGTGGTGCTTGGATTGGTGTTTGTGATGGCCGTGGTGCTGGCGCTTGTGCTGGTGGTGGTGTTTGTGATGATGATGATGTTTTTCGTGATGATGATCCACGCTTCAGTTTCTTCAGTAATCCAGCCATATTTGACGCTAAACTTTTTTACTAGATTGAAAAATAAAATTAGTAAGAGTAACTAAATACACAAGTATAAGAGCAGTAATTAGTAATTAGAAATAACAATTAAAAGAATTAAAGAGTAATAAATGAATCACTGAGGATAATTCAAAATTGAAAAGAGTTAGTAATTAAAAAAAATAGTAATAGTAATTGATAAATATAAAAATTCACTAATTATTAATTACTAGACAAAAGAATTAGAGAGTAAAAAATTAATAAAAGGATTGGTTAGTAATTAAAATTTAGCAAAAGTAGTAATTAGTAAATAAGAGTAATAATATGCAAGAGTACTAATAAGTAAATAAGAGTAGTAATTAGCAAGAGTAGCAAAGCTTGTAGAAATGTAGAATGTTTATATAAGAGAGAGTAAGAAGATTAGTGTGAAAAATTAGAGATAAATTGTGTGAATTTATAGATTTTTGAAACTTCACAAAAGACCAAAATACCCCTAAAAACTATCCATTTATAGTTGTTGGGGAGGGTAAGAGTGTAAAAACCTTAAAAGAGTTGAAAAAATTAACTTGGACCAAAATACCCCCAAACTAGCCGTTATTTTGCTGTTGGAGGGTAAAAGTGGAATTTTGGGGAAAAAAGGGGAATAAATCTGAATTTTCGAGAAAAAAGCCTGGGTCAGGCCCGGCTCGAAAAAGCCCGAATTTGGCCCTGCCCTAAAAGACTGGGCCTCTACTGTTCATAAACGGGGCCGGGCCAGCCCAGCCCAGGCCAGAAGGGGCCGGGTCGGGCCAGCCCGCGGGCCGCCCGACCCGTTTGACAACTCTACATCCCACCCACTTTTACCAACACCTATACAAACATGTGCATACACAATTTGCACACATACACCATGAATACACGTACACACACATGTAATTAACCAATTTAAATTGCAAGAGAGAAGGATTACCTTTGATTAGGGTTTTGATTTTTGATTTCTCTCTTTTTCTTCCCCTTTCTCCTTCTTTCTCTCCTTCTCTTTCCCTTCTCTTCTTCCTCTGTTTTTTCCCCTGTTTTGCTTCTGCTTCTTTTCTCTTACTGTTTCTTTCATTCTTTTTCTCTCGAATTTCCCTCTTAATTGCTTTTTTTTAATCCTCCTTCGAAGGCTTATCTTATCCTATATTTTATAATAAAATGGAATTAGTCACTACACCATTAGCCTCTACAATTTGACACCTAAGCATACTTTTCAAAATTACAATTAAGTCCCAAAAATTTTCATAATTACAAAATAACCCAAACTTTGTTTAATTACCTCTAAGCCCCAAATTTATTCCCATCTCTATTAGTTTGATTAAATGTCACTAAAACATATACTATCACTCACTTTATTATTTTTCATCAATAAAAAATATAATTTACAGTTACGCCTCAAAGTTTTCCAAAATTACAAAATGACACCGAAAGTTTTCAAAAATTACATTTTGCCCCAAAATTCTTTTAAGCTTCCATATGCTACTAATACTCAAGCATTACTCAAATTTATCGCCCGTTTATTTTTTTGGAACATGGATAGTTACTTTAAGCCACTCCCAAAAGTATTGGATATTACAAGAGGAGGATGAGAGAAAACCCACCACTATGGAATGGAAAGATAAGTTAGCCGCACTCGACTCCTAGGTTGCCTGGATGAGAAGGGAAGACGACTCTATGGACCTCAGTGCCCTCATCCTAAACCTTGAAGACC
The DNA here is from genome assembly GCA_033070095.1 of Escallonia herrerae. NCBI lineage: Eukaryota > Viridiplantae > Streptophyta > Magnoliopsida > Escalloniales > Escalloniaceae > Escallonia > Escallonia herrerae. Next base: position 387,796 of record JAVXUP010000452.1, read on the forward strand.
GATTATCACCCAAGTTTAAGATGCCCAACATTGACAAAGTCGATGGAACAATTAACCCCAAGATTCATTTTAAGACGTACATGCGTGCGTTGGCCCCTTATGGAACAACCAAAACCAGTTGATCCAACTCTTTCACCGCACCTTGACATGAGTAGCCTTTTGATTATTCCTCACCCTAGATGAAGCCTAAGATGAACATGTGAAGATGTAGTTTGAGAATTTGTGAACCAATATAAGTACAACGCAGAGTTGCATATCACCCAGAAAGATTTGGAGACCACTAAGCAAATGCCAAGGGGTCAGTTGCCACATTTATAATGAGATGGATAAACAAGGCTAGTCAAACAGCTAACAGTCCCACGGAAGAATGGCAAGTCAACATACTGAAGAACAATTTGTTACAAGTATACCACAAATACAAATTTGGATTATCATACATATTTCAAGGTTTTGATGGGATCCCTAGTGCAAATCCAGGATTCCATAAACAAAGAGACAATATCTTGAGGGACAAAGCCCCGAGGTTGTTGAACCGATACAAAGAACTCTAATGCCCAGCCTAAGCCTGCAAGTACTAATAAAGTGCAGCAAGTTGTGTAAGCCAGTACTGAACTTAGGTGGAAGTTTATTCCATTGGATGCTCTGTTGCCCAAAGTATTAGAGCTGTTGATAAGGTGTATAATATCCAAATTACCCCCTTCTTCCACACCAGCAGTAATTCTTTAAAAGTATGATGTCCAAGCTTTATTTGCCTACCACCAAAGAAAAGGCCATCCTACGGAGAGATATATCGCCCTCCGACATGTTATCTAAGACCTTATCGACAAGGGTGAAATCTCCCCTCTTGCTAAGCCCAGTGTAAGAAAGGAACCCTTGCCATTTCATAGGGTTAATGCCATTGATAATGTTGTGCAAGTGGTATATCTTTCTACATTTATAACATGAGACACTCAATATATTGATTGTTCATCTGATTATGTTCATGATCCCTTACCAGAGTTTTGTAATGTAATATCTTGGGAGGAGTTGATGGAAGGTGAAGCTTTCTCTGTAGAAGAAGAAGACGATGATGAGGATACAAGTTTTTTGTTCAGGACCAATACCTCTATATCGTATTTGACTATGTCCGGTTGAGCTTACCAAACAACCCACCAGCCAACTGACTCAAATCCCATCAAATCCCATGTTATGCCAAGACCCGCTAAATAATGAAGTATTAAGACAATTGTAGAAGAAGCAAGCTAACATTTCCACTTGGTGATTGTTGTTCGCCTCTTATTCCCATTGGCAGCCCTAATTAAGATGCTTAGCAAAGCCCAAGTCCTTATTCAAACACAACCAGAAGAGTTATCCCATGTGCTCGGGGCCATTCACTACATAGATATTCTTATTATTTTCAAAGTCAATTTACAGAAGTCAGGACCAAGCCATAATGGCCCGTTCTATACCACCATGCTGGCTCTTAATAAAATGGTTCCTCTAATCCTCATAGATAATGGTTCTACCCATAATATTTGTCATCTATGTACTATTCAAGCCCTTGGCATCGATCCCACTAATTCATTCCTTCCAGTTAAGTAGTGATAGCCTATGACAACACTAGACAAGAGGTTATTGGTACAGTTAAGCTTTTTATAACAGTCAAAATAGCTTATTTCAAAGTAGAGTTCCAAGTGTTTGATATTCCCCCCTCCTTCAACCCCTTGCTTGAAAGGCCAAAGATTCATACGGTTGGACCAATCCCTCTACACTGCATCAGAAAGTCAAGTTCATACTTGACAAAGCTATTTTTCCAATCATGGAAGATTCCTAGCTACTCCAGGTAGGACAAGTGGAAGATGAAAATGATGGTGTTACAATCTCGCATGACTCCCTAGACCTACTTTGTAACATCCAACACTTTTCGAGCTGTTTAAAATAATTATCCATGACCTGAAAAATAAACAGGCGTTAATTTTAAGTAATACTCGGGTAGTAGTAGCGTATGCAAAGTTAAAAGAATTTTTGGGCCAAAATGTAATTCCAAAAACTTTTGGGGTCATTTTGTAAGTTTGGAAAATTTTGGGCCTAAATGTAATTACACAAAGTTTGGAGGCCAATTTATAATTTTAAAAAGTAGGCACTAATGTGTCAAAGTTTTAGAGAAACTTCTTTTAATGTGGCCACCTCTTTCTACTTAAGTGATGACTAGTGTAATTATACTACAAAGTATTGGGTGGATAAGTTTTAAAGGAATAGGGGGGAATAAACTAAAAAGAAAAAAAAGGAAGGGGATTTTGGGAATGAAAAAAGAAAGAAAGCAAAGAACAGAACAGAGAAAAGAGAGAGAAGAGACAAGAAAAGAAGATAAGAAAAAGAAACAGAAACAGAGGAAAAGAGAAGAGACAAGGAGCAGAGGAGAGAAAGAAAGAAAGGCAGCAAAAAAAAAAAGGAAAAGAGAAAGGGTAAATTACATAAAACTCCTCTGAGGTTTGCCATAATTACACTCCGCCCGTATCTTTAAAAATTACACTCAACTCAAAAAGTAATTTTTTCTCTTACAGTGTTAGCGGTGCAATGCAAAACGACATGAATGCCCCTCAGACTGTTTTCTTGGAATTTTGGAGGGAAAACTTGTTCTTGGGAATTGGAGAGAAAATCGGTTGGCAGAGAGGTAGGTAGGTAGGTAGGTAGGGGGTCACTATGTGATTGAGAAAAGGGAGATTATGCACAAGAGTGAAGCCTAGAGAAAAATCAAAGCGAAGCATTTCACAACCCTAATCTCGTCTCAAAGGCGACGCACCGACTTCTGGTGTCATTGTGCTGCGGGACTAACGGTGGCTCTTTGCTTTAAGGTATGTTTTCCTATTTCTTTCATGTCTTTCTCATTTTACTCGTTACTTCTCATTTTTGGTCTCTCTTCTTTTGCTTGATTTCCCTAGTTGAACTCCAAATTGAAAGCCCAAATTGCAAGCCTTAATATAACCCGTATTGAACCCCTTAAATTGAATGCCCTAATTGAACCCTAATTTAACAGTCTAATTTTACTTAGACACGTAATTGAACCCTAAATTTATGTAATTGAACCCTAAATTGAATGCCCTAATCAAACTGAACCCTAAATTGAACTCGTTGAACTATGTAATTGAACCCTAAATTGAATGTCCTAATTCAACCGAATCCTAAATTGAACTAATTGAACCCCCTAATTGAACCCTAAATTGAATGTCCTAATCCAACCGAACCCTAAATTGAACTCATTAAACCTTAAATTGAATATCCTAATCAAATCGAATCCTAAATTAAATTAATTGAACCCTAAATTGAATGTCTTAATCGAATCAAACCCTAAATTAAACTAATTGAACCCATAATTGAATGCCCTAATCTAACTGAACCCTAAATTGAACTAATTGAACCCTAAATTGAGCTGATTGAACCCTAAATTGAATGCTCTAATCGACTCGAACCCTAAATTGAACTAATTGAACCCTCTCATTCATTTAAAACCCTAAATTGAATGCTCTAATTCCCTTAGACCCATAAGTGAACCCTAAATTGAATGCCCTAATTGTAGCCCTAATTTAACCCCTAATTCTTTATCCTTGTACTACAGAATGGCCACCGAAGGGAGATATGAACTAATGGTCCATTACCTGTAACATTGTTGATAGCATAGTTGATATGGATACTTACAGATATAGCCATATGGACCTGCTTGCTAATGTAAATGATCTAATGTTGAAAGACCTCCCCTTGGGTTAGGTATAGCTATTGCCCTATACTATACTTTGCCTGCAACCAATGTCAAGGCTGAAATAACATTCGATAAGTCTTTACTTGACATGTTTGCACTGTATGAGAATTCAAGGGAGATTCATGTGTTCTTAGAAACTGTTGGGGCAAAACCAACAATAGTTAGTTATCCAGAACCAAATGTAAGGGCAGCAAAAAGTGATAGTAGACCTAGGAATAGTAGGGCATCTGAGAGTGAGAGTGAGAGTGAGGATGGCAGTGAGGAGGAGATGCACCACAGTAGTGATGATTCTGATTCTGAGGACAATGATTGAGAAGTAAGGGAAGAATTAAGTGAGACTGATGAAGAGACTGTGATAGATGATGATCAATTAAGTGAAGATGAGTTGTCCAACTGTGATGATGAAGATGAAAACCCTCAGTACAATAGTGATGATAACTTGGATGCTGAAGCAGTAAATGTAGACAAATACATGAGGGGAGAGCTATTTAAACATAAGCCAGGTGAAAGCATTGAACTGTACAAGGGTTTGTTGTTTGAAGATGTCCATCATTTTAGGGCAACTTTGAGGGATTATTGTATTTAGACTGGGTTTAAGCTGGTCAGAGATAGGAATGAAAAGAACAGGGTTGCTGCCTACAATGGCAATCCTGGATGTAGTTGGAGGATATATGCATCTCCTATTCCTGATGGGAAAACTTACAAAATCAAGAGCTTAGGTCCTGAACATTCTTGTGTAATGGGCAATACTAACAAGGAGGCCAATTCCACTTGGATTACACAGAAGTTGATTGGGCACATTAGGGGAAATCCTGATATTACCTTAGATGGGCTGCAAGAGCTGTTGCTAGAAAATTATGGTGTAGAGGCCCATAGAATGTAGCTGTACAATGCAAAAAAAAAGGCACTAGAAAAGATTGAGGGGCCTCATGTTGAGTCATATAAGAAGCAGTGGATGTATGGGCATGAGGTGATGAAGACCAACCCCGGGAGCTTGTTCAAGCTTGAAACTTAAAGAGTTCCACCTAAATTGGATTGGCCTCACTTCCATAGGCTGTTCTTCTCATTTGTAGATGTGCAAAATGGCTTTAAGGATGGTTGTAGGCCATTTATTATAGTTGATGGATGCCATCCTAAAGGGCCATGTAGAGGTGTATTACTATCTGGTATGGGCCTAGATGGGAATAATGGGTTGTTCTTAAGGAATTTGCTATTGTTGAGAGTGAGAACACATAGAGTTGAAGGTTTTTCCTGCATCACCTTGATAGCATCATAGGTGATGATCCTGAGCCAAAGCCATGAGTGATCATGTCTGATGCAGAAAAAGGTATTGAGATTACTTTAGCAGACTTATACCACATGCAACTCATAGAAGGTGTTGTAGGCATCTTTCTGTAACTTTAGGTCTAGATACCCTGGCATGAAGCTTAAAAGCTATTTTTGGTCTGCTACTAAGGCATACAATGTGGATGACTTTAACTTAGCTATGAGATAGATGGAAGACTTGTCACCAGAAACAACTGATTGGTTAAAAGGTCATAAGGTTAAGAGCTGGGCTAGGTATACATTTGACCCTGCTATTAAGAATGAGCAGGTAACCAGTAATGTGGTGGAGTCCTTTAATAACTGGCTAAGGAAATTAAGGGAAAAACCTGTGCTATCCATGATCGATAACATTAGAACTAGGCTAATGGTAAAGATACATGAAAGGTTTGAAAAGGCTACTTCTTGGGAGGATGTAGTAGCTCCAAGGATAATGAAGAAATGCAAATTGGCAGTTGCTGAATCTAGGTGCTGAAAAATAGTCATGGGTGCTGAGGGTATGGAGTTTGAGGTAACTGACCTTGGGAAGGTGCATGTTGTGAATTTAGTGAGGAGAAGTTGTTGTTGTAGGGTTTGGGATCTTACAGGCATACTTTGCAAGCATGCAGCAACATACATCAACACCAAGAGAATGAATGTGGTTGATTTTGTGGATAAGTGCTACGACAGGGATACTTATTTGAAGGCTTATGGTCATGTTATGCACCTACTACATGATGAGACCCACTGGCAGCCAGCTCCAGGGGATCCTTTGCAACCTCCCCCTTTTAGGAGGTTCTGGAAGGCCAAGAAAAAAAAGGAAGAGGGCAGCTGATGAACCTGCTAGAGAAGGAAAAAGGTCATGCACTCTGAAGTGTGGAATTTGTAAGCAAGTTGGGAATAACAAAAGGACCTGCCAAAGGGCACTAGTGAGAACCAATAGAAATGCCAATGCTGCAAGACCAGGGAGGGGGGAGGCTAAGTAGGGGCGGTCAAGGTAGGGGCAGTCAAGGCAGAGGCAGTGAAATTGGGTGCAGTCAGGTTAGGTGCAGCCAAGTTAGCATGAATGGGTAGGTAACTAGTGATTTCTTTTAATTTTTTTCAGACTCTAGTTTATTATGTTTTTCTCAAGTTTTCTCAATCTATTTTATTATTTTTTTTAACAGGAAGGACTGAAGGTGGTGGCTCAAATCCAGGAGTCACAGCATTAAAGCTGCAGTGAACTGTGCAGATTATTTTGTATATATGAAATGACTTTTGTGAAGCTGTAAATGAAGATTATTTTGTGAAGGTAATTGACGATAATGTGAAGATTATTTTGTGAAGCTGATTGAAGAACTGTGAAGACCTTGTGACTGAATACAAGTTTTTGAAGTTGAAGTCCAAGGAATATGTTAGCTTTAGGTCCCAAATATGTTAACAGACAATGTGTACACTTTGTAAAGTTTAGGTTACAGTCAACACACATGCAGAAGTTTGGATGATGTAAGCTTAGAGCTTGGGGATGATGTAAACTGTCTGTTTTTGGATAATGTAACAATGGTTGTATTAAATCTCAGTACTTTTGTGTAATTTACCCTTTGTGTTTTTATCATGAATATGCTCAGTGTCTTTGACAGAGTGTTTGAGTAGTTTGTGTGCACACTGCAGTTTGGTGCAGCGTGTTTGTGCATTTGTTTTGTTACGCTTGGTTCTCTGCACTTGGTCTGTTGCAGTTTGTTTATGTAGTTTGTTGCAGTACAGCAGTGGGTTGCAGTGTGTTGGTGCATACTGCTATGGTGGTGCAGTTTGTTTGTGAATTTGGTTGCAATATGTTGTTGTACCCTGCCATGATTTGGTGCAGTTTGTTTGTGTGCACTTTGCACCCCAGTGCAGTGTGTTAGGTGTGTTTGTGCAGTTGTTTTGAGCAGGGTGTTTGATCAGGGGGTTTGCAAGTGCACTGTGATTGTGCACTTGGTTTGTTGCATTGAGTAATGACTATAATCCAACCATTCATGCAGTTTGTGTGATGGTGCAGTTTGTTTGATCAGTTGTTATGAGCAGGGTGTCTGATTAGGTCCTGAACGTTGTGCAAGTTTTTCAGCAATGTGTCACTCCAATCCAACCATTCATGCATCACATTCATTCACAACATGTCATGAGCACAAACAATGACTTTTAAAATTACACAAAACTCCACTGAGGTTTGTAGTAATTACACTGAGATCATATTAACTTTAACATCAGAGAAGGCCAAATAGAGAGAACCCTAGAAAATCACATTCATTCACCTTCGTCATTCAGGGTCATTACAAAAGATTACAAAAGAGCCCTGGAAAGGAAAATGAAGCCTACATTACTTGCAGTACACACACACACACAACGCTCATTTGCGGATAACAAAAATCATCACCATAATACACATCCATGAGAAAATTAGAGAAGAAATAACCAACAACTTCATCATTGTCTGATTAGCTTCAATCAACTGTAATTTCTGCCTGGTTACAACTATATTTCCATAAAAAAAATTGCATCTTTGCTTCTTCAGTGATCTCAAGCCTTTGAATCTCTTCAGAAAACTCAGATGAGCATTTCATTGACCTTCCACTTGGCTTCATTATTGCTCTATCAGATGTGCACCAGCTGAACATTTTACATCCACCACTTGCACAAGAAAAGAATAGCTTACCCTTAGTTGGCTTCTCATCAGATTTAACAATCCTCAAGTTTGCCCTCTTTGTACACCAACAATTCATGTACCTAAACCTCAGATCCAACCATTCTTCACTATTTTCTGAGCAAGACATTGTTACCTTCTCAAGCAGGTGGGTCTGATTTAACTTTATGGATAAAAGGGCACGAGTAAAAGGTGGAGGAAGGGAAGAAGGGTGTCTGTGGAGTTGGCTGAAATTTTGTAAAACCCAACATTACAAGAAGACCACATGGGTGTATGAAGAACAAGTGGGGTATTTTGGGTATGAAAATTGCATAAAGTAGTGTGTCAAGGAATCTTTTCACGGAGTTGGGCCTACTGTTAAATATGTGTAATGTGGGTACAAACCTCAGGGGAACGGAGTGTAATTTTTAAAGATAGGGGTGGAGTGTAATTATGGCTAACCTCAGGGGAGTTTTGTGTAATTTACCCAAAGAGAAAAAGGAAGACAAGCTGAAAATCAGGCTTTCAAAGGTAGTGTTACGGCTTTTTTTACACTTTAATTTCTAAGTGTTAAGTGGTAATTTCAGCTGGGTTTTAACATGGGTTTGAGAGGTGTGGGAGGGTGTAATTAAAGTGTATAAAGTGTGTGTTTAAGCTGTGTTTAGGTATGTTAATTTCTTGTTTTAAAGGTGTGTAGGGGCTATCATATGGGTGATATTAAGGTTGTGTATGTGCAGTAGGTGTGAGCGTGTGTTGCTGTGACTGTGTGTGTGAGCTTCGGGATGTATATGCTTGTGTATGTGTTGTGTTATGTGTGTATATAAGTAAAAATGATGAGTGTAATTATGTTAAGGGTGCGTTAATGTGTGGGTGTGAGTAGGGGATGAGACTGCGTGAGTTGTGTGCTGGGGGAAGGGGTAAGGGGTAAGGGACTACCGGGTCTGTGTTGGAGAAGAAGACAGGGAGAGGAAAATCTGGGATTTAAAACTTGAACTGCAAAGTGTCGCTAAATATGATCTTGTTTCAGCATTTTCTTTCCAAACTTTTAAAACCTATTTAGAGACTTATTTGGACAAAGCGTAAAACTGTAACCCCTATTATGTTTAAGAGAACTACGATCTGGAACCGTTTGAGAATTTTCAGTGCCCGCGAAGAATGCTAAGTTAGTGTATCGGCTAAGAATAATTATCGAATTATTTAGCATAGCAAATCAAGTTCTTTTAATTTAAAACTTTTAGGAAAATCTTATTTTACTGATATGTTTTATATTCTAAAATTTTAGGCCATTCTAAGATCGATAGATATTTTAACCGAACCAGCTTATGAGCGCTCAGTCCGGACACTGATTCGGGATTTTCGGACAAAAATTTTCTAAAGTACTTTTTATCCAAAAAATAACTTTGAGATGCTTAAAATAATGTTTTACGAGATTTTGGGATTTTCCAGAGGGGGTATTTTGGTAGTTTTACGTGTAAAAGATATTTTTGCATAATTTTCATACAATAAGAATATTTTGATGATTCTACTTACGAGAAGGATGTTTTGGTGTTTTAGATATGAGAGGGGGTGTTTGGATAATTTTACCTTGTCCTGGGGGTGTTTTGGTAATTTTTCACACCAATGGCGAACTGAGTTAAAGCACATAGTTGAGTGTTTGGAATTGATTTATTGCTGATTCGTTTATTCAGATATGGTATAAGGCAACTGAGATCAGATTAAGAGAAAAACTTCCGGATTTGATTAGCGGTTCTGTAAGTGACCTACTGATTCAACTAGTGTTTCTATAAAGCATATATGTTATTTACTTTTGATAAGCAATGTTTATTAGTTACGGACTATTTTGGCTATTTACCTGCTTTTGCCTTGGCAAAAGAATTTTGTCAAAAAACTTGTGATAATGCTTAATTTCTCGTTAAAAATCGGATCAACATGTAAATGATATTTTGTTTTAAGTTACAAAGGATTTTGGATTTAAAGTGCTTGGCGCAAATGAGATGTTTGGATGTTTATCTATTGTGATTATGAAATGTTTCAAAAAACTATTGATATGTTGTGAGATAGGGTCACCATCCGTGATTGAAGGATTATATTATGATAAACGGAAAGGTGATTTTTGCTTACTCGATTGCTGTGCCCTATATCTAACAGGGAAAAGTTAGATTGTGGACCCTTGTCAATGGGGAGTTGTATGTTGACGTATTTTGCATTACTACTTTAAGTGGTCGCCCTTGCTTTCACTGTGATTATTATCCCCATATGGGATTTTCGGTCCAAGTCAGTGGGATGATGTACACTGACGGGTCCAAGTCAGTGGGACCAAACACTGATAGCAACATATCATTTGAGCCGGTGTTTGATTGGAATAGTTTGGTGTTGACGTTTTTGTGTTAACTGATTTTTATGCTCTCAGATTTGTTCCCTTTATTCTATTACCTTTTACATAATGATTTCTTATAGAAATGATTATTTACTCCGTGATTTTATGTCGTAAAACTGCTATATTGTAAACTGAGTTATTATTTTGACATGCTATGGTCCAGCTAGTTGAATCACCGGTTACTTACTGAGCAAGTGAAAGCTCATTCCTTACTTATCATTTCATATTAAAGAATAAGGCAAGGATGACGAGCGTGGGATTAGACTTTTTGAGTAGAGCTCCAGAGACAACATTAGATGGCGTTAAATAGTTGTTGGGTTTCAAGTAGAGTAGTTATTGCCATTAGAGACAATTTCATAGTTGTTGGTGAATGTCTTTTTGGTATTAAGATTTTAATTGAAGTTCTACTTGTGGAGTTGTTTAAGATTCAGTTTTCACTGTAGTTGTGTTGGTTTTAGTGAGTAAGGCCTGGCAGAGCCCTTTGTGGGAGCCCAACGGGCCTGCGGATGGTAGCGGACTTAATTCACGCTCTTACCCGTGGTTTCGGGTCGTAACAGGAATTGTATCAGAGCAGTACGATCTTGCAGTACTTAGAGCTTAGGTATCTGATTCTGTAGACTTGTCAGAGCATGGTACGATGGACCTTTAAGGTGCTGTAAAATATTGTTTAGGCTATCCTTTCGAAGTAGGGTGCAGATCATCAAGAGTATTGGGGACTAGGGTTTGGACGTATTTTACTAGGTGTTTGAGAGCCATGTACTTGTTGATTATCTTAAGTGAAATATATTACGTCTTTTATGTGACGACCTTTCCTTTTGTTCTAGTTGTAGGATGTCTAGCCAAGAAGCCCCTACCGAGCCTACTATAGAAAAAGGGAAATTCCTCTCCATCTCAAGAAATGCCGTCGACTGGGCAACCCCAGAATCCTGACCCAAGGATGTTGGTGAATCCATCCTCTGGGGCAATACGGGTACATACATTTGGCAAGAGAAGAGATAGACATGGTAAGATTAGAGCAGTAACAAAAAATAGACATCAGGAAGAGAGCGCCTTTCTGCCGAAGGAACCGCACAAATTCCAAAAGAATTCAGCACCTCAGGCGAGCAGAAAAACTAGTTCACTGCCATGCCTCAGGTGTAATCACTTTCATCCTTGTCGACCCTGTAGGTGGCAAACGGGGGACTGTTTCGCATGTGGACAACAAGGACATTTCATCAGGAATTGCCCTACAACCAGACCACAGAGTCAACCGAGGGATGATGCAACAAAACCCCAGACAACAATAGGAGTTCTTGCGATGACCTCGCAGAATGTGCAGGCATGTGATTCAGTGGTAACTAGTGCATTCTATGTTTCTTCCATCTTTAAAAAAGTATTATTGATTTTGGCACCATGCTTTCAGCCGCATCTCTTAGCTTTGTGAAACGGTTAAGCAAGCAGTTAGGGACCACGTTACGATAGTGGATGGCACATTGATAAAGTGTCCACTAGATTTAAAGTAAGATTCCTTGATAACGGTGGCGGAGTTAGGTCTTAGGGATATGTTTACACTATTCACGTGTTCTAAGAACCCTTTTCCGTTCGTGACGGTGCACTTTATCATAGGCAATACTGATTTTGATAGTTCAATTTTTCATGGTGATTTGAAAAGGTTAACAAGGATGGAACCTTCATTGTGATTTGCTTGGGGGATTTTCTTTGATCTGATATCGTATGCCTATGGTCTTAGTTTTAACGAAGGACAATAACAATATATGATTTAGGTATGAGATTCTATAGACTTTTGAGTCTGAGATAATCTATGATTTAGATTAAACTTTGGGAGCTTGGATTAGGTTTGAGAATATGTTTAAGGTTTCAGTATAAGGTTGAGATTTTGGCCGAGTAGCATATATGAAAAATCCATATTACTTACCTTTAGATTTGAAAGCTTTTAAGCATTAACCAAAGAAGATGATTAAAGGATAAGACTACAAACTTTTGGTAAGTGATGTGAAAACTTAGAGTCATAAACTTTTGTAGAGGTGCAATACATGCGTGTGTATAATCATAATATTTGTATCAGTTTAAGGTAACATGTTTCCTTGTGATGGATTCGGTAATAGTTCGAAGTCATTTGGTTTGAGACATTAGAGTGCGTGGCAGAAACGTAGTGCCTAGACGTTCCAAGTAATATGAGATTCGAGATCAAATTTCGAGGATGAAATTTTTATAAGGTGAGGAGAATGTAACATCCCGCACTTTTCAAGCTGTTTAAAATAATTATCCATGACGTGAAAAATAAACGGGCGTTAATAATGCTCGGGTAGTAGTAGCGTATGGATACTTAAAATAATTTTGGGGCAGATATGTAATTCCAAAAACTTTTGGGGTCATTTTGAAAGTTCGGAAAAATTTGGGCCTAAATGTAATTACACAAAGTTGGGGGCCCAATTTATAATTTTGAAATGTAGGCACTAATGTGTCAAAGTTTTAGAGAAAGTTCTTCTAATGTGGCCACCTCTTGCTAATTAAGTGATGAATAGTGTAATTACAGAATAAAGTACTGGGTGGATAAGTTTTAAAGGAATAAGGGGGAATAAACTAAAAAGAAAAAGAAAAAGAAAGGAGGGGGATTTCGGGAAAGAAAAAAAAGAAAGCAAAGAATAGAACAGAGAAAAGAAAGGGAAGAGACAGGAAAAGAAGATAAGAAATAGAAACAGAGGAAAAGAAAAGAGACAAGGAGAAAAGGTGAGAAAGAAAGGCAACAAAAAAAAAGGAAAAGAGAATGAGGAAGACAAGCTGAAAATCAGCCTTTCGAAGGTAGTGTTACGACTATTTTTACACTTTAATTTCTAAGCGTTAAGCTATAATTTCAGCTGGGTTTAAACATGGGTTTGAGAGGTGTGGGAGGATGTAATTAAAGTGTATAAAGCGTGCGTTTAAGCTGTGTGTTTAGGTATGTTAATTTCTGTGTTTTAGAGGTGTGTAGGGGCTGCCATATTGGTGATATTAAGGATGTGTATGTGTAGTAGGTGTGTGACTGTGTGCGTGAGCTTAGGGATGTATATGCGTGTGTATGTGTTGTGTTATGTGTGTGTATATAAGTGAAAATGATGTGTGTAATTATGTTTAAGTGTGTGTTAATGTGTGGGTGTGAGTAGGGGATGAGACTGCGTGAGCTGTGTGCTGGGGGAAGGGGTAAGGGACTGCTGGGTCTGTGTTGGAGAAGAAGACAGGGAGAGGGAAATCTGGGATTTAAAACTTGAACTGCAAAGTGTCGCTAAAGATGATCTCGTTCCAGCATTTTCTTTCCCAATTTTAAAACCTATTTAGAGACTTATTTGGACAAAGCATAAAACTGTAACCCCAATTACGTTTAAGAGAACTATGACCTAGAATTGTTTCAGAATTTTTAGTGCCCGCAAAGAATGCTAAGTTAGCGTATCAGCTAAGAATAATTATCGAATTATTTAGCATAGCAAATCAAGTTATTTTAATCTGAGAATTTTAGAAAAATCTTATTTTATTGATATGTTTTATATTCTAAAATTTTAGGCCATTCTGAGGCCCATAGATATTTTTAGCCGAGCCGGCTTCTGAGCGCTCGGTCCAAACACCGGTTCGGGATTTTGGGCAAAAATTTTCTAAAGTATTTTTTAGCACAAAAATGATTTCGAGATGCTGAAAATAGAGATTTTTCTTGTTTTGGGAACCCCAGGGGATATTTTGGTAATTTACCACCCAAAGGGGGGTATTTGGGTAATTTTATGTGTAAAAGGTATTTTTTGCATAATTTGCATACGATAAGAATATTTTGATGATTCTACTTACGAGAAGGATGTTTTGGTGTTTTAGATATGAGAAGGGGTATTTGGATAATTTTACCTTGTCCTGGTGGTGTTTTGATAAATTTTCACACCAATGGCGAACTAAGTGAAAACACATAGTTGAGTGTTTGGAATTGATTTATTGTTGATTCGTTTATTCAGATACGGTAGAAGGCAACTGAGATCAGATTAAGAGAAAAACTTTCGAATTCGATTAGCGGTTCTGTTAGTGACCTGCTCATTCAACTAGTGTTTTTATAAAGCGTATATGTTATTTACTTTTGATAAACATTGTTTATCAGTTATGAACTATTTTGGCTATTTACCTGCTTTTGCTTTGGGGAAAAGAAATTTGTCAAAAACTTGTGGCAATGCTTAATTTCTTGTTAAAAATCGGATTAGCACGTAAATGATATTTTGTGTTAAGTTACAATGGATTTTGGATTTGAAGCGCTTGGCGCAAATGAGATGTTTGGATGTTGATCTATTTGTGATTATGAAATGTTTCAGAAGACTATTGATATGTTGTGAGATGGGGTGACCATCCGTGATTGAAGGATTATATTGTGATAAACGGAAAGGTGATTTTTGCTTATTCGATTGCTGTGCCCCATATCTAACAAGAGAAAGTTAGATTGTGAACCCAGGTCAACAGGGAGTTGTACGTTGACGTAATGTGCATTACTACTTTTAATGGTCGCCCCTTGTTTCCACTGTGATTATTATCCCTATATGGGATTCCGGGTCCAAGTCAGTGGAACAATGTACACTGACGGGTCCAAATGAATGGGACCAAATGCTGATCGCAACATATCGTTTAAGCTGATGTTTGGTTGGAACAGTTTGGTGTTGACATTTTTGTGTTAACTGATTTTTATGCCCTCAGATTTGTTCCCTTTATTCTATTACATTTTATAGACTAATTTCTTATAGAAGTGATTATTTACTCCGTGATTTTATGTCGTAAAATTGCTATTTTGTAAACTGAGTTATTATTTTGACGTGCTATGGTTCAACTAGTTGAATCACTAGTTACTTACTGAGCACGTGAAAGCTCATTTCTTACTTATCATTTCAGGTTAAAGAATAAGCAAGGATGACGAGTGTGGGATTACACTTTTTGAGTGGAGCTCCAGAGACTACACTAGATGGCGATGAATAGTTGTTGGGTTTAAGTAGAGTAGTTGTTGCTGTTAGACACAATTTCATAGGTGTTGATAAATGTCTTTTTGTATTAAGATTAGAATTGAAGTTTTACTTGTGGAGTTGTATAAGATTCAGTTTCCGCTGTAGTTGTATTTGTTTTAGTGAGTAAGGCCTGGCAAAACCCTTTGTGGGAGCCCAACGGGCCTACGACCGATCACGGACTTCGTTCACGGGCTCACCCGTGGGTTCGGGTCGTGACATACTTCCTAGTGGGTTTAAGATTGATGGTTTGGTACAATGCATAGAGTTTGAGGAAGTTTGTTCGTTGAAAATTGTCTTAATTTTGCACCTCACCGTAACACCACGGTGCTCCCATCACGAGGAAACTCCGTTATCTTTCTAGAAAGGGTTTAGGTCACAATTACTAGGGTTTTCCTAGCCCTTTTGTCTTAGAGAGGAAGAAATATCAATTCAATTTGGGATATAAGCCCACAAAGAAGGAAAGGAAAGAAGCTATGAAAAGATGGCCTATATCAAGAAAGCCGGGGAAAAAGGACGGTTATGTAGACCTTCATGTTATGTCTAAGGTCCCTATGTTAAATGGATACTTTGTCAAGAAGGGAAAGAATGGACCTCACAACAGGCTTCATGAGCCAATCTACAACATGGAGACCAAAAAGTTGATGAGTGGATGGATTTCATGGAAGTGGATGAAATGATGAGATCTTTCGATCTGCACATCCATTTGCTTATCAGTTTGATAGACGACCAGGCTCTCGACTCGACAAGCCTGATCACCTCAACACAGGGAAAAATACAGAATTTAAAGATTGACTACGGACTGCTAGTTGTGTTGAAGATAACTGGAAGTGTAATCCCTAGTAGGATGATCAAGATGCATTTGTTTCTCTAGACAATTTGAATTTGAATTTGCTTGCTAACTATGTTTTTCCTGACTTTTTGTTGGATAATATAATGGTCGATTTCAATGACTCTTTGGTTGCTGATATAAGTTATGACGAATTAGTTCACACGGTTAACGGTTAATAATGAATCACAATTAATGGCAAAGAAGAGAAAAATATTTAAAAGAAATGATGAAAAAAGTAGAGAACCAAGAGTCAAATTGCGTCAAGCCAGTGGCCTAGAAAACTATCAAAATCAACATAGGCACGTCCAAAAATGTAAAGGAAATAAAAATAAGGGCTAGCCTGGATGAGGTAGAAAGAGAGAGAATTACTGCACTCCTAAAAGAATTTATCGATGTCTTTACTTGGTCATATAACGACATGCCCGCTATTATCCCGTCAATTGTTGAGCAACATCTACCCAGTCTGTCGAAAGTTATACTTCTCAAGCAAGAACTCAGTAAGTTGAGGCCCGAACAGTCCTTCAGAGTCAAAGAGGAAGTTATAAAACTCCTCTATAAGGGGTTTATAAGAGTTATAGAGTATCCTACTTGTTTGGCTAATATAGTGCATGTCCCTAAACCGACCGACCAAGTTTGAATGTGCTTTGATTATAGAGACCTTAATCGAGCCTCTCCCAAGGAAGACTTTCCTCTTCCCATCATTGATATGACCATAGACAATACCGCGGAGCACGAGTTGGATTCTTTTGTGACTGCTTCGCGCGACAGAGCACTCTTTGGTTGTTGATAGGACTTAAAAATATTTTCTTTCTTTCTCTTGCCCTAACTTTTGCCTACGCTGCCCCTTATAGGGGTTTCGACCTAGTGAGCTTTTTATTTTTATTTTATCGAAAATGTAGTCAAAATCATAGCCAGTGGATACAAACCTTTTATTAAAATTTTCTATACTCGAAGCATCTTTAGAGCTGCCTACGTACCTCAATCTAAAGTGTTACATCAAATGTGCATGCTAAGTAGTGTACTTAATGGAGGATCAGGTCATTCGTAGTTCATTTACAAGTCTATTTTCAAGGATAGTATTTCATTAATCTATCTAAATTGAGTAGTTATGACAATTCAATCCCATCTAAATTGACTAATAGAGCTGCAGTTCCTGTCATGATTTTCTTGAATATATAGGGTCCTGAAAAGTTAGGCTCAAACTTTCCCCAGGGTTTCTAGACTTGACTGATATTCTCTTTTAGAACAAAATCTCCTTTCTTCGGACCACAACCTTTTACTCTCTTGTTAAGGGCTCAAGCAATTCATTTTTGATAACCTTGGATATGATAAAGAGATTTTAATCTCTTCTCATTTGCTAATGCTTGCTCTTCAAAATGATATCGTACCTAATCTTACTAAACAATCGGACTTCACAACAATACCCTGAAAAGAGGCCACCTTCAATTCTACTGTGAGGACTGCTTCCACGCCATAAACAAATGAATATGGCGTAGTTCCGCTGGATGTCCTCACTAATGTCTTATATAGCCCCAGAGGGCATAGGGAAGTTTGTTTCGCCAACTACGACAAGAATCCATTACTCACTCAAGATATCCTTAATGTTCTTACTGACGGATTTTACAGCTTTATTTGTCTGTGGATAGTATGGTAAAGATCGGTGTCAGACAGTGCTATCAAAGACGCGCCTAGGCACAAGGCGCAAGGAGTGCAACCCCTTCAAAAAGGCACGCGCCTTTCACGTCTAGGTGCCCAGGCGCAAGGTGGTGGTGGAGGCACAAAAATCCTATTCTTTGATTATTTGTTTCATAACATAATAAATCAATATCTAAACCACAAGAAAATACCTAAAACCCTAAATTCCTAATCAATCGATTCTCTTGTTATTGTTCATTCCCTTTAGAACAAAGCATAGTTTCCTTAGCCATCATTGATGATGAGGATGACGTTGTCATAGTCACTTAGGATTAACTGCTTCTCATTGGATTTAAAACTTCTTCTATTGTTGAGAACTTGTTAAATTGACATGTTCCAAATATTTTACATGATTTTCTTGGTTAAATGCACTTATATTTATTTACTTTATTTGCGCCTCACTTTGAAAAGGCACGCGTCTGCACCTTGTACCTGGGCTATAGGGATCATTTGCGCCTTAGGTTCACCTACGTCTTTAATAACTATGGTGTCGGATGATGCAATAATCTTTGATCACATCTATCACTGCCCCTTTTAAATGCAATACATTCTTAGAGATCAACTCACGTGGAACACCATATCGGCAGATAATATTGGTTCAAATAAACTGAGCTACCTTCTTAGCGTTCAACACGGCATATGATGCGGATTCTATCCACTTTGTGAAGTAATCAATGGCCATGAATATGAACTCATATTCGTTGGAGGCTTTCAAACTAATCTTACCAATCACATCTATCCCCTAAATTGAGAAGGGTCAAGGAGATGTCCCAAGGGGGATATGTTGCAAGTTGGCATATACCTAGCACTTGTGGCACTTATGCACGTGCTCGATGCAATCACGTTCTATGGAACTCTAATAGTATCCTTACTGAAGCACTTTTTTGCTAACATCCAATCATTCATGTGGGGTCCACACTCATCTGAATGTATACCATTTATGATCTGATGACCTTCTCTTTCTGTGACACACAACAAATGTTCCCCGTCATAGTGCCTCTTATACAGGTTTCAATTAGACATGATGAATTCTACCCATCTTCTCAGGGACACTCAGTCTTTTGCAGAGGCTCCTTCAGGGTATTTATCATCTCGAATAAAATTTCTTATGTCAGTATACCATGGTTCTTCTGTCCCGACTTCATCTACGGTGCAATCATGAAACAGTAGGTTGGCCGATCCTGATTTCCAATGACAAATGGCTCCACTAACTTGTTCCTCGATTATCTCTACCATTAAAGTGAAGGTCACTAATGCATTAACAAAACTATCATTAAGAAGAGGAAAGTATTGGAATTCTATGTTGTTTACAATTTTTTCTAAATAAGCATGGTAGGCCTGTAGATGTTCATCTCTAATTTTTCACATTCCATGTATCTCATAAATGATTAGGTTTGAATCCCCATATATCATGACTTCTCTCCCATCTAGGGCTCAAGGCTATTTCTAAGCCGATGAAGCATGTTTCATGTTCAACAGTATTGGTACCGTCAAAAGTCAATTTCGTGGATATGGGGGATGTGGGTCTGTCTAGTGAGAACAAGAGTATCCCAACCCCAAATCCTTTGTTGTTTGCGGCTCCATCAAAATATAACTGGCGTCTGGCTTTTGATTCCACAACACAAATATCTTTGCCTTAGAATTTTGCCTCTCATTCACTGGTATCTTTTGCTAGACAATCTGCTAGCATGTCTGCTACGGCCTTTCCTTTTATAGACTTTTGAATCACATGTGATATCGAGTTCAGAAAGTAGCAAGATCCACTTAGCCGTGCAATTGGATAAGACGCTTCTCAAATAGGTACTCCATCAGATCCATCCTAGCCAATCACTTGATGGGATAAGCCAACACATAGTGTTGTAAATTTTTTGTTACCCAAATTAATGACTTCATGTCTTTTCAAAAGCTGAATAGTTCATTTCTCTCTCGTTCAACATTTTACTAACATAGTAAATGGCTCTCTATGTTAGTGAGTTCTCTAATTGTTGAGCCAACATCGCACTGGCTGCTATATCGATCACAGTTAAATAAAGCTATAAAGGATTACCTAGCAGATGAGGGCTTAAACCTGGAAGGCTACTTAGGTACTTCTTAATCTTATCAAATTCCTCCTGGTAGAGGGGATCCCATTCCTTAGTCAAATCTTTCTTCAATACATAATATTTGGCTCGTAGATCCTCGTCAATTGAGATATGAAGTGACTTATGTATTAGATCCTTCGTAAAACCCAACGGATCTCTTTCTCATTCCAAGACAATGGCATCTTCACTATGGCTTTGATTTTAAAATGATCAACTTCTATGCCCCGCTTATTGACCATATACCTAGTAGTTTGCTGGCCGTAACTCCGAATACACATTTATGGGGATTGAGTCTTACGTTATATCGCCTCAACCTTCCAAAATATTTCCTCAAAAATTGTACAATGATCCTCCAGTTTCTTAGGCATAATGACCATGTCATCTACATACACCTCTACTTATTAATGGATTATATCATGAAAGAGCATAGCGGCTCTTTGGTAGGTAGCCCCGTCATTTTTCAATCCAAAAGGCATCATTGTTGTAGCAAATGTGCCCCAAGGTGTAGCGAAGGTTGTTTTCCCTAGTCTTTGAGAGCCATCTTTATATGTTGTCATTGGTCTTTTTTTTTTTCCTAAAAGGAGAATGATTATCCTCATCTAGAAAAATAGTTGAACCAAATTTTCACTTATCTCTCCTGTTAGAAGTCAGCCTTTCCAATTTGGGAACCCTCTCTTTTTATTGCCTAGTCACCAAATTGGCCCTCGCCTTTTTAATCTATACCCCCTCTCCTCGCCTTTGATCAAACTTACCATGAAAATAGGCATATAAACCATCTTCGAAACCTGTGATAGCCTTAGCAGTTAGCCTTTTTGCTTGGTGATTTCCTCATCAGCTGGTAGAAACTGACTGATTTGATGTCCATCGGAATGTAAGGCCCTTATCGGGTCTCCGTCAACATCGAATTTCTCTTTAAACATTTAAGAGCCTGTCCAAGATCGCCGAATCTATATGACTTTACTCTCCTTTTTTGTCTAAGGTCTATGAAAGCCTTAAATTGCACTTTGTGATGATTTGCAAGAGTCATGAGAGTCAAGCCCTACACTTCTAGCAAAATGGGCTTCTTTTTTAGCCTTCTCAAGAAATTTGATTTCCTTGCTGATTGGAAAGTCCTAGTCTAATTCGGCTCGCAACCTATTCTCGGTACCCAAAATTGTTTACCCGGGTAGGAGGCTACAGTCAATTGATATTGGAATTGACATCAACGGAGGATCAGAGACTACACATTACTATTTATCCTAACATCTATGGAATGATGACAGTGTAGATGGATCTCCAACCTTGAGAAATAATCCAAACCGAAGAAGAAACGAGTTCTCATACTAGGAAGGAATTATTGTAAGATACTGGAATAATTTGGTGACAAGCAGAGTGTCAAAGAACTCAACAAATGAAATAGAAAGACGAGAAACACAGACCTAGGAGACAGACAAAGTGATATCTGGGACTTATTGAATAGGTCAGTGAGTCCTCCACCAAATGCAATACCAGCGGATATCCCCGGATTCTTTTGATGTAGAAGAATTGAGTCTAGGCGTCAATACTGGAACGACCCTCAAAGAGCAAGGGCCTAGAGTGGAAGGAGTGAGGATGACTCCTCACCTCAGTCGGTACAACTATCAATTGCATGTGATCCAAGAGCCACGTATTGTCTAAAGCAAAAGGCTACCCTAGAACGCTACCCTAGGGTCATGATGCATTTTAGTGATAGCATCGACGGTTTTAGCAACCACCACTGGAACTAAAAGTACTCCCTTTAAGGAGACTTGAGACACAAGGTCTGCTAACCTCACATCAAGAAGTCCCATACCCACAATTGTAAGATATTTGGCAACTAGAAATAGTGCCAAGGCAGACACTTGGCCACTGGTGTATTGCTTGTCATAATTGTCCGGTTTATCAGATAAATATTCCATCATGGAATATAGAAGAATGTGCTTATCGCGAATGAAAGACTTCACCCGTACTGCACTGACCTCCAGCATGCGCATGAGAGACAAATCATTTTCCTCTTGGATGATGGGAATGGAAATAGCTCTATGGGGGATATCCATCAAGGCCACAAATTCCTCATAATTAAGATAGAGCTCATTGACACTAAACCAGAAGACATGATCTTGGGGATCCCAGAATTTACAAGCCACTTAGAGAACATCCTTGTGAATGATAACTTTGCGAACTCATAACTTATTCAAGCAAAAATGCCCATCTAATTGAATGAGCTCTACCCTATTTAAAGAGGTTGCAAAGGATTGGAACTCGATCTTAAAATCTATCGGATAGTCTTTGTAGGCCAATGCAGTCACTTGTGAAAATCGAAGTCTTTTGCCTTTTACAAAAAACGTATCCCGAATACCCACAAAAAAAACCCTAAGTTGTATAGAGTAAACTGAAAGTCCAAAAGTTATCAGACGAACCAGATGGTTCGTGCTTTTTATCTCTGCGAGTAAGGATAATTCTTTATGACTAACCGTCTAGTTTCACCTCAAAAATAAGATTTTCTTACTAACTGTTCAATTTTACTTTATAAATAATATTCCTTTCTGATCATCGGCTGGTTTTAAGCCCAAAATAAAATTTTCTAAAATACCTCCTTGACTAATCGGTTAGTCAATGTGGGCAAAATTGGACATGGTTGGTTTGTTTGAAGGACAGGCCCTGTACCTGTTCTCAGACAATCAAACCCTTATTTTTTATGCCATCCTCCTTTCTTTTTGTGCTGTGTGTGTGTGTGCGCGCGCGCGCGCGCGCATGCATATCTATGAAAAAGAAAGCATTGTACATAGAAATTCTTTACTAATAGATAGAAAATCCTTTATTGACAACTGATAGAACGTAAAATATTGTTTGACAAGGGAGTTCCTAATGAACTTCTAACCTAAAATTTTCTGGGGCTTATCCTCAGCTTTATTTTTTCTTTGACTTCTTCAAACTTGGCTCACCATCGGTAGAGCTCGAGGCCTCTTTATCCTGCTTTTCTTCATAATCTTCATCCTCGGTCATCACATTTTGGCTTCCTGTAGGTCTTATACAACACGGTGGTGACTTGAGTGGATCGACGAGCTATAATATCTTAGACTATGAGCGGGCTGGAACTTTTTCCTTGGTCACGCTCGTGACCTCCTTCTCATTCTACAGCACCGAATCTGATTTATGAACGGGACTTAGGGCAACCTGGCTCGTTGCCCTCGTCTTCTTTCGGCCTCCTGTTCGTGTAACTGGAGTTCCCTCTTTCGGGGTCTGAAGAGTAATAGCTTCAAGGTTCGGAGAGCTCTTATTCTGTCCAACACTCGATCCACCATCTGATGGCGGTGTCGAAGGGGTAGGCGTAGGTTCGTTCGTAGTCTCTCCCATCGGCTCGTAAACCTCTAGCATGTAGAACTGTAAATGAACTGAGTTGTTCATGAACTGCTCATGATTCGTTTCCTAAAGAGCCCGTTCATGTTCGTGTGTATAATATAAAAAAAATATGAACAAATTTTTAGAGCTCGTTTATTAAATGAGCCGAGCATAAACATTAAAAAAATGTTCATGATTATAAGTAAATAATTAAATAACAAATTACAAGTAAATAACTTGTAATATTCATGTAATAAGTAAATAACTTTATATTTAAAGCATAAAAAATTACAAGTATCCATAAAATAAACTTAAACCCTTACATAAAAATAATTAGCTAAAAATTCAAAGCCACCTATTAGCCAAAATATAAGCCAAACCTAAGTCCAACCTAATTCCCAAACCCTAATATCCTGTAGCTCATTCTAACAGTCGCCAATGACATACATTTGCACATATTTTCTCCTCTCTCATCTCTCATCTCTGTGACTGTTTCTTTCTCTCGACAAAATCACACACCTCAGGCACATAGACTTACCCACACACTCTTTCCCAGACGTATTCACACACTATTTAACACACACATGTGGATAAATAAGACAAGAAATAAGGAAGAACAACTATGGCATTTGGATGAATTTGAATATCCTATCTTTGTCAGCATCCAACGATCTCCTACAAACATGGTCCATGGCATCATTTTAATGATGATTTTAAGCACGACGGTAGGTATTTGGTTCTTCCTTTTTGTATTTTCCGATCTTCTTTGAATTTCTCAGAAGCGGGTTCATGAACAAGCTGAGCCAAGCTTGAGCTTGGTGGTAACGAACTCGAGCTGAGTTCAAACATAGGGATTTGGCTCGTAACGAACACGAGCTGAGTCTGAACATGCCTAAAAATTAACAAACTGATCTCAAACATAGCCTTGTTCGGCGTGAACTCATTCCTTATACAGCCCTACCAGCAGGTCACAGAGAGTCAACACCATATCCTTCAAGTCGTGTATCATTCAATAAGCATCTTTCAGCAATCCGCTTGGAACTTGCAAAAGTGAATTATGCAAGTAGGGTTGTGATTAAAAAAAAAGATAACAAAAAACAAAAGCCAAGATTTACAGTCTTCAGCTGGGCTAACTCCTTTAGCCCCAACATATCCTCATCCTTTTTAGACCTAGGGATTGGCTCTATCTCATGACGTTTCCCTCTAAAAAAACAGACACCGTCCAAGAAGGGAAAGATATACGTTTCGTGCTCTCCTCCTCCTTAGCCTTCCGCTTCTCGTCTCTCATCACCGGGGCACGCTGGATCTTTTATGCCTACTCTGTCGTCAAAAGAGGAACTAGGTCCTCCCAGATGAACGCCTCCTAAGTTTGTGAGGATCGTTCGACCACCCCAAGGAAGATAAGACTATCCCTCTCATCAAGCTCTAGCATTGCTCCTGATCTAGAATTCCCGTCTTTTACATCTCAACAGGTAGAGCAACTGGGATCCAAGCTCGACATCCGAGCGGTGCTGAATAACACTCATTCGCCCAAGTAAGACTCTTCTGGGAGTACCACACTTGCAGAGCCTGACATCGGGTGAGCTCTAACTCCTCCAGGTAGGGTTTCTCGCCAGTCACAGTGAACGCGAACATAACACCTCAAAAGCCCAAACTTGTAATCAAGAAAAAAAAGTGAAGGATACAATATAAAGTGTATGTAGAAGATCAAAGAAATATAAAAAATTACATCATAGTATCCCATGAAGTTTGATGACTGACCACGGGATACCGAACCAATCGAATGATAAAGATAAGCCATACCCAGAAGACCCCAGTTCTACATCCCAATTTTTCCCAACGCCTTTCAGTGCTCTTAAACACCACAATTGAACAAAATCATCCCCATTGCTGCATAGAGTCTCCCCAAGCACATACAACAGAAACCCTCAGACATCTGGTCCACTGTCACCTCATTGGCAACCTCTAAAGTCATACCCTCATAGTGAGACATGAGGGTAGCAACCAAATTTAGCTGCCTTATTGTAAGACGACTTGAATCTTAATAACTGTACCATGAGATCACTGTCCCAATTAAGGTTATAGACCCAAGGAATCAGCCTCCCTCTCATGTTAATACTCGTAATATTCGTGGGGTGAGAGTTGCCTCCCCAAGCAGCGAGTGAACGTGTTGGTGGAATCCCACCAACACTCGAAAAAACTGAAAAAGGTGCCTTTTGCTATGGGTGAAAGCATGTAACTATTCAAAAAAAGGTCAAAGCTTGTATCGGCCATCCGGTCCTCTACTAAATCTGGTACCTTCTTCCACAACTAGAGTACCAGATCCCGCAAACCTCTACATCTAATGTTTAAGGGAAAGGTCTATATGTAATCAAAATAAGAAAAGAAAGAATCAATAATTGCTTGGTCTGTGCATGTAATGTGCAAAGACAAAGAGAAAAATATAACATGTGGGGGGGACCATGGTTTGCAAGAGAAAAGTATAGAACAAAATTTTGTGTGTGTGTGTGTGTGTATTTGGGCGGGCGTGTAAAATATTGAGGGAAATGGATGAATCACAAACTTGATCTGTGAAGAATCCATTGCTTGTATGCTTGCATGTCATATTGATTTTTTTAGTGACCTTATGAATCTGTTGCTCAGCTCAGTGTTGTTGTGTGGTGTAAGACCACCACAATATCCCATGCTTTGTTGTTGAAGGCGATACTTTCTCCATATCAAATTGAAGTGAATTGTATATTTGGCAATCAACGACCAGCTGTCTGTGGACATTGTTGGCTAAAGTTATTATCCTCGTATCTAAACAACCAAACGCTTGAGGATGTTGTTGGCTTCTTAGATATATGTCCTTCTTTTATTGAACTACCTACTGCTTGAGCACGTTGTTGACTTCAATTTTTAGTCAAATCATTCACTTTGACCGTCAACCATTCAAATTAACATGGTAGCTCTGGTAACAGGTGAAGTCGCTTTCAATGTTTCTAGACGACCACTCAAATCCATTTGCCCTCTCGTGTGTCGACCATCCAAATCAATTTGGTTACTTCGGTAACAGGCAAGGTTTCCTTTTCTTGTATATCTAGACGACCAACTAGTATATAGATATAGGGTTCCGTTTGTCAACCATTCAAATCAATTTGATGGCTTGGACAATGGATAGAGTTATTATGTCTTTTTTACATATCTAAAAAACCATTCAAATCGATTTGAAGGCTACGGTATCTAGATACATGTTTTTGTAAGTTTTGTTTATCGACCATTCAAATTAATCTGGTGGCTTCGACAAGAGACGAAGTTCATTTATCTAAACACCGATGACCAATCAATGTTCTACTGGCTTCGAGCGATATCTCTTACCCGAACTATGTTGTCTGATTCCTTTTTTAAAGATATGTAGGAAGCTTTATAAAGGTCCGACCTCATATTTGTGTGATTATTCACGAGTCTGTCCAAGGTCTTGTAGTCTTTTCCGTATTTTCACTACAAATATGTGTTGTTTCCAGTGATGCTCGCCCGCACGCGAGCTCCCTCACCGAGTAGCTCTGTAGATACCTTATTTTTGTAGTCTTTTATTTATTTTTTATTACTGGGCTTTATTGTTAATTAAAGTTTAATGTGGGTGAAGGCCTGATAATGTACTAAACTTAATCTATTTAATTAGGTCCAGTAGCTAGTTCAGTCCGGTTGTCTTGTCTAGTCTAGTGTAGTAATTAGATCCAGTCCAGTCCAATTAGTTGAGTTCAATCCATGTTAGAAGATTTGATTACTTGGATGATTTATGATTGCTTTGTGATTTATCCTTGATGGATGTGATTAATCCTTGATTTATATGAAATATAGAGATAATTCTGGAATTAGGTCATCCCCACAGCTTAAATGACAAATAATCACAGAATTATGGACAAATAATGTTCCAACATTCGGGAAACAAATTAAGACATTATGGGACGAACATGCCAGTTTTTCGGTTAATCGACTTGTCTCAGTTTGGAATTTTTATCAAGTATTTGTTTTATCTCTAGATGACAAATTGAGATGATCATCTTTATCATTTATGTCGATCCAGACCTCTATAAAAGGGTCTTTGGGCTACATTTATAAAATTCAGTATTTTCTTTCTAGAGCTTTTTTCTTTCGTAGAAGTGGTTGATCATCTCTTAAGAAAAATTTAGCTCTTCATACTTCACTTGTTCAAAATTAGAAGTCATTTGGATCTTGAATACGTCACAAAGCATTCCTTAGTCTTCTTGGCAAATACGTTCTCAAGGTATATTTGCAAGGCTTTCTAGACTAGTCTAAGGTATGGTAGTGTACAGCGTCTCCCATTCCCGTGATCTCATTTCACAAAAACAACTATTAAAGAGTCATATCATTTCATTTCTAAGTTCGAATGAAAGACCGAAATGTAGGTCGCCATTCATAAGGCCCAGTAGAGCTACAATGGTTTTGATTTGGTTTGTCCGACCGGATACGTAGGTCATTTGACCCCAGTTGTCAAATTTAAACCATATCTTAGGATTATATTAAACGTTTTATTGCATATTTATGTGTTATTTTTTTAAGGCCTAAAATCATTAAATATGAAGTACAGATCAAAAGGGTATGGCGGGTGGCTAACACCTTCCCGTCGTATAACTTAGTTCTCAAATCCATTTATCTTTTTTCAATAAATTAGTATTCTTTCAACATTTTAAAGTCTTTCTAGGGTTTTTCTTATTGTCCTTTTTGTTTAATAAACTAAGATGGCGACTCCTAGTTCTAGACCTTTCTTGGGATAGGATTTTTTTTGAGGTGCTTCACTACACTGCATAAGCAACTGCAATCCCTTCTTCGACGACTATGATTATTGCTATTAGGAGTTTCCCTAAACACCGAGCATGTTTCATTGGGTGAGTATCTACATTCCAATCAACCGTTTGGGCTTGGACGAGTCAATTCGTTCCTCGTGTAAAGGAGTGATTCAATCCGTCTCCACCAAATAATATTATATCCCGATTCAAACAAAGTACTATGCTACATGTCATGCACTTGTATGATTATGGCAACAGGGTGGGTTGTATTTTGTCCCTTAAAGTTCATGGGCTATGGTTTAGGTTGATTTTATTTATCGTTGATTTTGAACTTAAAACCAACTATGTAATGGAATTTTTCCATGTTTCTCTTTTGCTCTTTGTGATGAAATTGTCTCGATGCCTCCATGATGAAATTGCCCTTTGTTTGCGGAGATCAAGACTTGGAGTTAATTTGCACAATTGAAGTAAGGGTTTTCTCATGCATTTATTCCATCTAAATTCTGATTATCGATCTCGTTCCTCAATTAATTTATTGTTTAAAGATATCTATTGATTTTTTAGTACTTTAATTACATTTTTTTATCGTTACGGTAAATAGTTTTATGTACTTTCGATTATTGACTTTGATTCGTGATCTTTTTGTTGTAAATCTTTAGTAACTTCAAGAGTCCGTAACTTTTTTATTCCTTGTCCAATTTCAATGTTCTTATACTTTTTGAAAACCCTAAATAGTGTACTAAAACTTTGTAATTTTGGGTTCCCAAAATTCAGTCATCGATATTCAAAAATAGACTTAAACATCTTTATGCTTATATTTCTGCCAATTCAAGTCAGTCAGTTTTGATTTATTGTATCTTATTTTTTTTGTATTAGTTCTTAGCGATCTTTGATAGTGTATAATTCTTAAAGATTCTTCTTCAACTTTGTAGTTTAAGGTTTTATCAGAATCCATTTGATTCTTGGTCAAAATTGAGTTCGAAAGTTATTTCTCAGTGCAGACTTTTTCTATTTTTGACACTATAAATCAGCCCACTTCGATTCGTTCTATCTCCTTTATTTTTCATTGGTTTTTGATGATTCTAGACAATATGAAAATCTTAAAAAGTCCTCTTTAACTTCTTAGTTTTGTGTTTTATCAGAACCTATCTATTTTCTGATCAAAATTCAATTTCAAAGTTATTCATTTTTGCAGAAGTTGATGTTTGACACTGCAAATCAATTTAATTTGAATTGCTATATCTTATTCATTTCTTATCAGTTTTTCATGATTTTAGACATCAGAAAATATTAACGAGTCTCTTCAACTTTTAGGCTTTGAGTTTTCTTAGAATTCATTGACTTCATTGCTGAAGTTAGCCCTTGAATAAAACTATTCTGCGTAGAACTGTGTGAACGAGAATGACTTTGTTGGCTTCAAATTCTTGCTGTTTATTAAGTTGTTTTGGTATATGTTTCTATAATCTAGTGAGTCATGTCACAATGTATGTAACTTATCTATTTCTGACTTACCCACATGGATTGGAACGTGGGTTAACTCAGCTGAATGAGCTAGAGATCGCGATCTTAATTTATGAACCTTGCGTCATGTGTCAGTGATGGCACATGTGTCATATTTCTGAATGGCTCGGGTGGTGTTTATTGTTGTATTGATTGAACATTTGAATTTTGATGTCTGATATATTTGAAGATGTTTTTGAACTTATCTGAAGTATTATTGAATTCACCGAAGCCTTTTTGAAATATAAGATATTGTTATCAGAACTTGTGGGAACGTTTTGAACTTAATTTTGTAGTGTTTTAAACGCATCGAAAACCTTTTGACCTACTGAAAATTTAGTTATATATGGTGATTCCTCACTTTGAGATTGTATTGTCCACTGGTATGAGCTATTTGATCTTGTTACTAATCTGATTCTTGAATTGAAAGTTAGTGCATTAGTTATGGCATTCGCTATGCACTTTGGTATCGTATTTTATCAACTTCAAATATACTATATCAATATAGCGTGCTTTGTACTCTGTGAGTGCGTGGGTGTGTGCGATTATCTTTACTGGACTTTGTGCTCACCCCTTACTTTCAGGTTACCACCCAGTGGTCGAAGTTGTGCAAAGGATTATAAGGCATGGCTAAGTAAGAAGTTTCAGGGAAGGATTTTCCTTTTATATTTATTGTCGGATAAATTTTACTTTAGATTTTATTTTGGAGCTCCATATAGGAGTAATTGAGGTCAATGTAACTGTTTTAAGCCAGTGTGGCATTTATTGATGTTTTTTAGAGACTTATTCCTATATGCTCTGAATATCCAATTGGGAGGTTTTTGGATATTTTGAAGTTTGCTGACTTTGTTTATTTGATATTAACGCTCCAAAAAATTGAGGCGTTACAATTGATATCAGAGTTTAGGCATGAAATTCTGTAGACTCTTAGGCATGAGATGACCTATGATTGAGATTAGACTTGGAGAAGGAGGATTAGGTTTTGAAATTTATTTATGTTTCAGCATAAGATTAAGATTTGAGTCAGGCACGTAGTAGTAGACCCCATGTTACTTGCCTTTAAAATTCGAAGATCTTAAGTGTTAACCACATAAGGGGGTCAAAGGATAAGATTTTGATATCCTGGTGTCTTCGAGTAGCTCTAGGAACTAGTAGGTGATAAATGATGTGATTGCAAGATACAAATGATGTGATAACTTAGAGACTTAAAATGTTAATGGATGCACCATACATGTGAGTGTGGCATCAGATTCTGGATCCTTTTAAGGTAATACATATCTTTGTGATGGACATGATAATAGTTTGAATTGGTTTGATTCGAGAAATCAAGTGCACAACGAAAGCATGCTAATTACAACTTTCAATCTCTGGTGTGATGTTTGAGTGCTTATAGAAATCGGTTATATGTACTACTTGTGTAAGTATGAATTAAAATGTATTGTGACTTTGAATTAAATAGTGAGCCTAAAAAATTAATTTAAAATTTTCTTCCCGAAAAGTAGGTTATACTTTTGGGATTAGATGACCCAATTTAAATTTGAGCTTTAGTTTGACCTATTTATAATGTTAGAGAATTTTGGAATGTAATGAGTATTTTGCCATTCTTATTATTTTAGGAATATAATTACATTCCTTTTAGGCTGATGACTATGTACAATATAATTTCTAAAGCACCACAAACTTCAGAAGAGCCTCCCAAGAGTCTCTGTGAAGAACACTTTTCAAATTTTGGTCATTAAATTGAGGCAAGAGCTTATTTTGATATTGAGATTGAGGTTTGTGGTAAGAACCGCATAAGCAACTATGGTTGATAGAGTTTAATTGAAATTTTGGGTATTATTATGTTAGGGTTTTTGATATAATTTGTTTGAGGAGATCAAGACTTGGAGTTGATTTGCACAATTGAGGTAAAGGTTTTCTCACGCATTTATCCAATCTGAATTCTAATTATCGATCCGTTTGTCAATTGATTTATTGTTTAAGGATATCTATTAATTCTTTAGAACCTTAATTACATTATTGATTCTTACGCTAAATAGTTCTTTGTATTTTTTATTATTGACTTTGATTCGTGCCACCCCCCTAACGAGAGACAGTATGACCTGTGTATGTCACTTCTGGGAGGCCAATGAAGATTGCGTTATCAATAGTTAGCCCTATGTTTGAATAGCCTAGGCTTATATCTTGTTTTAATAATAACAACATATTAACTTTGTTTATGCTTGAGTGGATACTCAAAAGTTTTAAACATACACAATCATAAAGGCATATTTAGAATCTTGAATATGTGGAATGGAAACAAAGGAGTTTAAAACTATGATAAAGAAGCTGAGAAAGTTTCAACAAGTCCAATGTTAAAAAAACAACAATGAATGCATAAGCAAAGTTATTTTCATGTGTGAATGTTCTTTAGTACTATGTAACGAGTCTTGATATGATGTTTTGATTGATGAGTATGTACAAGAATGACCTTAGGACATTTTATGCGTTGCATGTGAGCTCATAATCTTTCAAACAAGTGTGCTTTATAAAATTGGTCAACTTTGGAGCTAACTAAGATTTTCTCAAGCATGTTTTTGGAAATATCTTTCATGTTCTGATAAACTCTTTTCATTACCTTTGTAACAAAACATGGCCTCAATTCATGTTTCTATAAAAAGTCGTGCCGAAAACAAGAGAGATATTTTTCTTGATAAATCAATTGTTGGCAATTGGAATGTCAGTGCAGTCAACTGCACTTGGGCAATGTCACCTCAGACTGGGAATGTACTCGACAACATTGTATGACAATCAACAGTAAATTTCAAGATACGAAGATAACATCTCGTTTTGTTGAATTTTAAGTTTAATTTTCCAAAAATGGTTTGGGCTTCACCTATAGATTCAATGATTATCTTCATGATTTGACATCATTAAAGATAGTGCCTTTGTGAGCAATTATTTGATTAAGAGTGAGCATCTCAAAGTCATCAATTCTTTGATCTCTCAATTTTTTAAAGATTCAATTGGACACATCTTCTTTATAGAGAGAGGTTGAATTATAAAAGAAAATTCATTTTAATCAACTTGTGACAAAGCTTGGGGTTATCAAGCTTTGAAGTTTTGAGGTTGTCAAAGCTTGGCGTTATCACCCTTTGGAGCTTTAAAAGGTTCTAGGTAGCTGTGTGCGCGCGCGCACAAAATAAGTGCAGTTTAATGATGTCCTTTAGGCTAAATCCCACACGGTGATACCCACTCGTAAGGTCTGGCTATGTAATTACATAAACCTCATGCCACTCATCCGGTAAATCTTCCATGAACCATCCTTCTTAGGGAATCTGTTTTTTTATGGTTACTTGTTATTAAGTCCTCTATAAATTGTACACGTTTTCCATGAACCATCCTTCTTCTTAACTTAGAAGGCTGGAGATCCAAAAGAACAGGTGCCGCCATCTCATGGACTATCTTACTACTCCAGTTTTTTGTGAATAGGGAATCTTCTATGGCCTGATGTTTACTCGTTATGCCTTTGGGAATGAGGGGGATATGTTGTCCTGCGGTCGAGTATATGGGGTGGTAGACCAGCGCAGCAAACACATCATAAAACCAGTGCAAGAATTCATTGAGTTGTCCTTCGGAGTTATCTCTATATGGTAGAATGGTGATACTGTATACCTGACCATATAGAAACCCAGTGCGGCTGGTGAGGTCCTTGTACATGGGTTTGGCTCATATCATCTCCAGTCAGCTTCCCTACTACCACCATCGAATTGCCTCTCCCTGAGAACGGTCACAGTCTTCTCAATCCCTTGTGCTGCTTATTTTTGAATCAGATCTTTGCCGTGAATTCCTGGCACAGTAAGACTCACTGCTGATCGTATTCTCATCAGCCACCATGATGCGTATGGCCAGCATCACAGTACACCTAAGCCTTTTAGCAAAAGCCGGCACAAAGATTGTCGGTTGACCCATATTTCTAGTATAGATAAGGTTTCGTTTCTACGTTTACCTCATAACTTCAAGGTATTTTGTGTCGAGTTACCTGACATTCATGGTACTTTCCGTCCTTTTCCATAGCTCTACAGTGGTTGTATGTCATCATGGCCAGGGGAATGTCATCCCTATGCTCATTATCGATGATAATCATAAAGATCTGCTTATGCTTGCTGTTATGGGCAGGGAGAGAAATTATCGTCACACCACGAACACAAGCCCCTCTTACTTTTGTCATCGGAGAAATTCCTGTTTCGAGGTATTTAATTTTCTTTGCATCGATGCGTTGGTGATGTTTGATGGGAATTTGGTGTGTTAGTAATGCTGGAATGGAGGTGACTGGTTTTGGTTTGAACATGGTCGGGTTTGTCTATGGTCTTATAATTTAGAGCAGTCATGGTTGGATTGTGGTTCCGAATTGATTGTCTGGGGCTAGTCCTAATAGCATGCAACACATTGTTGAGACTGAGACTGGCCTCCTGCTTCCTAGCAAAATGTACAGCCCTCGATAGATAATGCACTTGAAATTTCTGCACGCCCAAGCTGATATCATCACGCAGCCCACTAACAGAAGTCTGCTCAAAATTGTTCTCATTGAATCTACGCCCTTGAAATATGGGCTCTAGAGGAGGGGTTCTGGCGGACGGCGGTTGACGGGCTGGTAGATTTTCGTATTGGTGACGGGGGTGAATGGCAATAGGTTTATGTGTTGGCGGGGGACTTGCACATTTCGGCTCTAAAAATACTTGCAATTACTCTTAAGAGTTGTATTAAAATGTTTCAAAATCCCCATGTTAAGGTACTTGTGAAAGATGCACATCCCGTTTGTTTCTCAAACATTGGTGAATGGAAGGATAAGATTGCGTAAATATTAATACGATAAAATTCAATTGACTAAAAAGTTATGACAAAAAATCCGGGCAAACCCTGAGAGTAATTTGGTATTAGATTGCTGGCGAAGCTGAAGTCTTGATTTAGCATTTTGCGCTCCAAAAGAGAAAAAAGTTTCGATACCGAACATTTTTGAAGCTCAAAGAGAGTGTTTAGTGAACTGAGCATGAAATTTGGTCATTATCATAACAGCACTCGTGTAGAGAAGCAAGTTCTGAAGAGCTTGCAGTTCCAAACGTTTGATGAGAGCCAAGGCCGATACGAGTCAAGCAGGGCTCAGCGCAACAAGAAGAAGAACGGAAGTTCCTCAAGGCTAAGAGCTCAATCTTGGCAATAAGAGCAAAGGCTTGTTTAGACCAAGCAAGCTAAGCAAACAATAGCTTTGGTCAACAAGAAGTCGCGAGGGCTTTTCAGCCAAGAAAGAGATGCTCCTGGGAAGGAAAACATATCTTGTTTGGCGCACAGGTACAAAGTAGCAGCAAAGTCTGTATTAAGGCAAGAAGAAACCTAGCAGAACTTATAAGGTCATAGCGTACTTGCCTTTGACCCCAAGGACAGCATAGCCAACGGTTCGCTGCAAGTACTCCAGGCCTCTGGCGTGAAGGAAGAAAAGAACGATATAGAAACTAGATTCAGTTTCTCTAAAGAAGAAAATCGGGACGGGAAAAGTTACCAAATGGGTCCTAAGAGAACTAAAACCACGAAGGTTCCCAACCCCCCCCCCCCCCCCCCCCACCCCCCACGCGTTAACCACCACGTACTTTGCTTAGAAGTTTTTTAAGCAGTTTGCTAGTGCCGAAATTTTGTTTCCCATTTTGACTAAACAAAGATCAAGAAACCAGGTCTAGCATAGGGGGGGAATATCACCGGAGACTGTCCCGTGTTGGTGCTGCAGCGTCAGTGGCCAGGTTCAGGGCCTGCAAATGTGTACTCGTGTACCTGTGTGATCATGTGTGCGATATGTACAAAGGTATTACTTGATTTAAACATAACTGCACAAGTAACAGAGGAAAAAGAGATACAGAAAATACAGGGAGTGCCACCAAAACTTCCAGTGTCCTCTCTCTCTCTCTCTCTCTCTCTCAAAGAAAGGGCAATACTTCTGACGAAACGATCACAAAAACACTACACTACTAGCTTGTTTGATAGTCCAGAAGATGAAACTAAAAGGAAAAACAGTTCAGACTTTCAGACAAGTTAACTTCGCTTCTTAATATCTTCACGGAGCTTCAGAAACTCTTTGTACGGTCACCCGGCCATAACACAATGAAATCGGAGCATGAAAGAAACTCAGATACACGTACCATACCCCACGGTGGAGTGTGAAGTAAAAAAGTTGAAATCATGGTGCAGTACATTGAGCTGCTTCAACCAGGAATCAGCAGCACTGTGAAGATCAATCAGCCTTCCATACTCGGATGCATCTGAGTTAATCCAGACATCACCTTGCATCTTATATGTTGCCAGCCCAAAGGGAGGAAGAAAGATTTTACCACTACCCTTCCCTTTAGATTTCTCAAGCAATGGGTCTTCTGCTTCCTCATCATTATCCACCGCATCATCTGGGGTATCAAACCAAAAGCATATGAGGTAACTCAAAGCAAGGATATGTTCCCTATTGGATCAAAGGCTCATAAATAGGTTATCATATTCTACTACCACATTGTTTCTTTGCATACATGTTCATGGAATGTGGATGCTAGGGTGGATGTGCAGTAACACAATTCTTTTTTATCAAACAGGAAGCATCCTATGTCCTAAACGGGGTACACCATCGAGAAGTGTCGGACACGGCAATGTGCAGTGTACAGTTTGGGGCAACTTTGGAATTTTTGGAACTAATTTCACGGGAAAAACAAATTGTGCCCTAAGAAAATAACACCATTATACACGGCCGTCAGCTATCCACCTCACGGAAGCCATTACCGACTCTAGCTGTCGCCGGAGCTGTTCGCCAACATTTGCTCCAGTAAGACCGAAGCAGTTGGCTTGACACGGTCGCTGAAGCACAGGTCCCTTCCCTTCCTTCCCTCTCTGTTCGAACTTCGAAGTTCTGGAATACTTCTGAAGTCTTAAGACTTGACTGTAGGTTTCAGGTGTTAACTTAATTTCAGGAATGCAATGCTTTATGTAGATTGAGCACTTAATTTCAGAACCGACTTAGTGTCCGGTACTTAGTTTCTGAAATTTTACTTGTATTAGTGTATATTTACTATTACTTCTTGTAGAATGTATTTGATAATTTTATATATATATATATATATATATATATATATAATAAAAATATATTAAAAAAATAGCACATGTACAACACCTAGTAAAACGTTTATCTAATAACACCAGTTAAGGAAAAATACTTATTTGAATTCTAAAACAGGATGGTAGTTATTGGCGGATTAAAAAATGAAACCAAATGTATTAGGTAGTTGGGTATTGTGCATGTTGTGTATATCATCTGAAAAATGACCTGTCACACTTTATTGGTAAAACAGTTATATAGCCTCCCGAATATAAACCGTCAAGTATAATTGCTGTATGCTAAAATATATGCACTCCCAATTAGAAGGAAAGAAGAAGGCATTAAGGGATAAAGCTCGAAACAGAAGCTCAGTGGTTGTTGCCAAGGAACTGGGTCCGTGTAAGCGTGGAGGTTCCAGAAGGGAGTACAACCCAAGTTAGATGCTAAGTAAGATCACGTTAAACAAGGCAAGGGTAGTAGTATGGGAAAGAATTGAGTATGAGTGAGTACGGAGATGGCATTCCGAGATCGAATGTCAAGGTCCACTGATGAGGTCTGATGTGAGGATGTCCAGCCAAACAGTTAAACAATTTTCTATCTCTAGAACTCTTAGACTGAGAGTTTAGAGTGAGAATGGAAGTTGTGAAGTTTTGTGCAAATGAGTTCTCAACTCCTCCATTTATAGACAACTAAGGGTTCTTTGACTCATTGTGATGCATGGTGGCACCTGGGAGTGAGACCTCACCAAAGGTGCGTTATATGTCATGCACTACAGTACTTGCTCGCCGTGCACTTGCAACGTTGCTCATCTGTCCGGGAAGTGGTGGTTGAGTAATCCCTCGAATCAGCCACCTATCCAGTACCCTTGCTGAGTCCCACCAAGGCAACAAGAGAACCCTGAAAAGGTGGGGAAGCCCACGACTGACATGCCAAGCAGACTAGGTGCGATGCCCCCTAAAGGCCTCTTCCCATCTCAAGTGACCCGGAGTATCATCCTAAAAGGTGCGGATGAGCACCGGTATGCGGCTGTGAACGGATTATTGTTGAGGCATCCTAGGTATCAGGTGAGTCATCTTGAGACGCAATAGTGTCTTAAGGGGAGCCTTCCTATCCCAGGGGAGACATCCTCGTACCAGAGCAACGTGTGTCTACTCTATGGTGTTAAGCATCAAGTCACTCAGACGATCCTCCTTTGGTGTTCAGGAATTTGCCATACTCAAGGCAAAGTGTGCATGCCCTAATATGATTAGGATGGGTGTATGGGTGCTGTGTAAGGATGCGATGTGTAGGCACAATGCATAGGCTAGGTAAAAGGATGCGGTGCATTGGCACGATGCATGGATGCAGTGCGCTGGCACGATGCATGGATGCAGTGCAGAGTGCGGCATGAACATGTGGTGCATGGCACGACATGTCGACACGCAAAGGCACGAAATATGGTGTATGGTGTAGATCATGGATTTTCCAGTAACCAAAATGTCATGTCCAGAGTGATAGTCTTGGCAAATACAGGCGTCGTGGAGGAGGAGGCAATCGTTGAACCGACTTGGCTTGGCGATCGGGTTGGCCCGCCAAACCCAAATGCCCCGTGCAACCGAGGGGGATCAGCCGACCTCATTGTGACCTCAGAGACCAGGGTGGCAGCCCCCTTGGCGGCCTGGGACAAAACCTACACGATCGAGGTTGTCTGACAGACTGTGGTGGTCTAACCGACACCCTAGTGGTCTCTTTTTTCAAGCCATAGCAATTCTTCCAAAGTTATTGTTGCCTTCGCAGCAAAATGATATGTTATGATTAAAGTGGTTGACTTTGTTGACATTTTGGCCGTTAACTATACTGATGTGACGCGAAAAGTAGCACCCATA
Source organism: Escallonia herrerae (assembly GCA_033070095.1). Taxonomy (NCBI): domain Eukaryota; kingdom Viridiplantae; phylum Streptophyta; class Magnoliopsida; order Escalloniales; family Escalloniaceae; genus Escallonia; species Escallonia herrerae. Next base: position 426,047 of record JAVXUP010000452.1, read on the forward strand.
CACGCCAAGTGAGTGTAGCCAAAATGGGCTAGAAACATTTAGAGGAAGAGTTTGTATAGGAGTACACGCATCATGGAGTCATTGTGCAGGCTTGAAAAAGATCACTGTTTACCCAATGGAGTAACCGTCGAAGTGTAGCAAATGATGCGTGCACAACCAATATACGTATAGCTCAGATCAACAGGAAACTAGAAATCTTTTTCTTAATTTCCTTTCTCAGCATGCTCCCTTCTTCCTCTTTCGCTTAAAGTTTAAGGCACAGCACATACTGCTCAAATTATAAGCTTGTCTTATTTTCATAAATAGAGATTGATGTGAAGTTAGTTTTGTTTCTCTTGTTCCCCTATTATGTGCTGCTCAAAATAGAAGAATCGTGGTTGAACAGACAGGGCATGCAAAAGGTTAGATGGCTTCCAAAAGACAAAGGGTTCACGAGGGCAAGTTCTAGTCAGCTTATAAAATGTCCAAGTATGTGATTCACTAGCCGGGGGAAAACTAGAAGATTGAGGCTCAACCATGACACAAACGGAACATAGAGGTGTTCAGATTTTTCTGTCTTTGGAACAATTACATCAATTGCAGCAGGCCAAGTAAAACTGTAGCATGATTTCATTTCCATATGTATGAAGTACGAAACAGACACAAGCTTAATACCAGAGTTCGAAAATTCTGTGTTCGTTAGTATTGTGCTTGATATTTAGCAGTATGAAAGGTTAGTCACGGTACGATCACCTATTCTAGAATGAGTGCTGCATAGGGCATGAAACATTAAGATGGAGAAGAAGGATTTTAGGAGTTTATGCATTTGCCCCTTCTCAAAGGTTTCAATTAGCGGTGCTATGGGATTGCTCAAGCCTTGTGTGATAACTGCAAAGCCAAATTCCAGGATGAAAGATCTTAAAAGCTCACTATACTCAACAACACCTTTGTCCACGAGTCCTTCCCTTCCAATCTTCCCTATTGAAACACACGTTCTGGGATAAATTTCTAGCAACCAAAATTTTTTCCAACCAGTAACCACGTTATCATCAGTTTTCCCTCATATTACCCCTTCAACTTGACACCAGAGCCACTTGAGAGAAACCAACTTTCGCAATGTATGGGTTTCCAACTTGAAAAGTGGGTAGGTAGTGTTTAGCTTGAAAAGCAGCCAGGAAATTTGGATGGCTAAGTCGTATCTCCTGTAACCAGCTTCTGGCAAGCTTTATCCTCTGCTCCCAAACAGGGGAAAAGACTTCTGAAAGTGAATATCGAACCATTCGTCCAGCAAGTTCATAGTAAAACAGAAGAAAAAATATCGTATCCAGAATGAAAGTGCAGACAAAGATAGTGGATACCTTGGAATGATGAGGACAGTGTATGAAAAGTGAGGAAGCATGCCGACAGGTCCTTCACATTTCCCTTAGTAGGAATATGATATATAGGATACCTATCAACATCAAAAGGCATAGAGTAAATACATCATCCTAATTGATGCAGACACTTTTTACTATAAACTAAAATAAAATTCATCCAAACAATCCTTTACGTTTTCTTAAAAGTAAACAGAAAGATACAACAATCTTGGCCTTAGAACATATATGTGATTCAAAAGATAGTCAATCAAATGTAATCTACCCTACAAGGAACAGCAGTGAATATAAAGTTCTGTTAGTTATTACCTAAACTATTGTGCCTTGAACTACAGTTATTTGATTCAGATTTAATTTCTTGCTTTTGCGGCCATATTGACATTTTTAGAAGTCCAGAGAAGTTCCCTTTTTCCACTAAAAAGAGCCATAACTTATTCCAGATCCTATATGGTAAGGTATATCGGAAACGGTATGTGAAAATATTTGTCAGTCAGTGCAATTGAAACTAAATGACAAAACTAAACTTCCAATGATATGATGCAATGAATGGCATCCCCAACGCGAAAAAGTATTCATGCTTGTCGGTTTGCGTCATTTACGCTAGACATTAAACTTATCTTTCATATTTTCATGTCAAAGAAACATGTCATAAGAGTAACATCATGATCATAGTAAAACATCAACAACAACAACAGGATAAAGTACTATATCCATGACCATTTTTAGGGATAAGGAGTCACGCACCAAGCAACGGCCATCCAACTAGCAGGAGAAAGATCCACGTTCTTTAATGTCATCAATCCCGGATAAGTTTGAGCAAATTCAATTATCTGAATCAGACAAACTAATCAGAATCATTCATTAATATCGACAAGGAGGGGTTTTCAATTCACTGAAAAGAATCATCGTCAATGATAACTTCGAGACGCAAGCAATGTAACAAAAACCAAAATCTATTAAACGACAAAGATTATTTACTTTGTCCACGAGCGGAATCCTCCAGTACGGAGAGCATGTATCATAGTACTCAAAGTATAGGTTACCAAGGCGATCCTTCATGGGCAATGCACCCTCATGGTCAATGCTTGAATCTGCCGAAGTGGCATCCCAAGCTTTGCTAGAGTTATTACTTAACGACCTTGAGAGCTTATCACTCTCACTGTCATCACTCCAAGAGTCAACTTCAAATTCCACCGGATCAGTATCATATCTTGGATTCCTATAAGAGAAAAGGGGCATACTTCATTAATTTCACGGCCGTCTCATGAAAACCATCAATCGAAATACTCTTAAGTAAATAGACTTGGAATATACATGTAAGTTAATTCATTTACACGCAGACACAAACGGAGAGAGGGAGGGTATGTATACCTTGAAGTTGCAGATGACTTGTTAACATAGATCTGGATAGCAGAAAGATAAGGAACGTAATACTGCACAACGTTCTCACCATTATTCAACACTACTGGGGTGCCAGCACCATAAGCACTCCATTCATCATAGCACTCCCAGAGATCACTGAGAGTGAAGTACTTGGTTATTCCCTTCTTAACCGGCTGCCACTGGCTATTCAGATCTTGCACGCAGCCCTGCAAAAACTCAAAAATTAAAATGAATATATTACAGGTTTCTTATTTTGTAATCCACTTGTACCATAATAAAAAAACTGAGGTTTAGGAACAGAATCTTTAATCTTGCATTTAAACTTCAAAACCAAGCCATGGATACTTATCAAAGGCATAATCTTCACCTTTTAGAGAAGATAAGAGAGAAAACTAGCAGGAAAAGAAGCAAAACTGAAATAAAAAAAGGTCATAAATATGTTGAACCTTTAATGCCATTAGCTTATATCTCCCACAACTGAACCTACCACAACTAATTCCACAAAAACAGATAGTATTTTTATATGCTTAACAGTTATGGAAGCTATCTATTTGTACTCTTTTCATGGGAAAACTTTTATTGGCACCATCCTGCGTCTGATACATTAGCGTGTGCGCGCGCGTGCAACAGAGAGAGCGATATATAGAAACTAACAATCTGAATTGAACATAAGAACAAAACCATAAGGTCTATAGAATTCGAGAAAAAAACAAAAAACAACAGATAAAAGATCAGAACACCGACCGCGAAAACGGATATCCAATTTATTGACAGATCACATAGACAAACCCAAAACCTACAGAAAAAGAAAAACCAGAACAGAAAAAGAAAGAGAGGGAGGGGTTAGATTACCTGGGGAAGGGGTTTTGAAGGCAGGACGGGGGTGACGGAACTTAAAAAGCTTTCCAGATTTGAGAGAACCGGCGAGGAAGAAGAATGCTTTGGCGATGAAGAAGACGACCACGACATTGTTTTTCTTTTTCTCTCAATCACTTACTTTCACGCTCACCCAGTGTCTGATAATATACGAGCAGAGCAGAATAGCTCTGTTTTCTTTTGTTCTTTTAGGATGGCTAGTAACAAACGTGTTAATTAATGTCAGGACAACCACTTAAACCCGAACAGGATTTACACGCACGCACGCACAAGCCCACAGAGACTAATTATCACCTCCAAATTGAAGGTGAATTGGAAGAAGAAAGGGGAAAGAGAGAGGTGCTAATAAGATTACAGAAATGCATGGAGAGTCAAACGTAATCTTGCCTTTCCATTCTACAAACCTTTTAAAAACGAATATTCTGTGAGTTTTGAAGATATCTGATTTGTAGGACTTACCTAAAAGAGCAGAGAAGAAGAAAGGAACTTAATTGCGAGATAAGTCAAGTTCAAATCTTAAAAAGAAAAAAGAAATACCCACCAATATGGAAGGAAATTAAGGATACGCATGAACAGATTGACACACACCAGTGTGTGTGTGGGTGCGGGAATGGAACATTTAAGAGATCCCTTCGCAACCCATCTCGGTGTTGGCTCTTCTTTATCACTCATTAATGGCTTTTTTACTTAATGAAGATTGTATTAATACTGAACCAGATAATTTATGAGAAGCTTTTTTCTCTGTTTTCCCCCGAACAGAAAACTGAAACGCCCGGCCGCAAGAGACTTGAAACGGAAACGGTAGAGTGCAAATAAAGAGAGTCAATATTTCAAGTGCTAGTTGAGCATGAAGAGGAAGAGGAAGAGAAGCAGAGTTGGGGGTGGAGGTCGGAGGTAAGTGAGAAAGGAACAAAGGAGCAAGGCATTATGCGGAAAAGGGAAGGAGAGCGGTGCTGGGGCTGTGAGCGTTCGCTTCGCCGCGTGTTGTGGGTGAATGTACAAAGCAGTGTTCTGCTGATGGAAGAACTTGTGTTGGGGTGTGGGGGTGGTGGGTCCTCTTCGTCTGTCCCTTTTCACCTTCCCCCTCATTTTGATTTTCTCTGCGTCTGTTTACCGCGTGTCTCCATTCTCTCCCCCTCTCAGGAGTCCGTACCTCGCTCTCAAAAGTTCACCCCACGCGTAGCGGTAATTAACAAATCTTAAATATAAATTAATATGTTAAATTTTAGTTATGCTAGAAAAATATAGATAACATTGGTTGAAAGTTTTTGTGAAAAAGTTTAAGAAGTAATATACCAATTTTTTATCCTTAAACTGAGAATTTTTGTAGCCTAGCTTAGCTCCAAACTTGCTTGAAAGGTGTATGTGCTTGGAATCGTTAGGTTGAAAGGTCTTCATAAGGCAAAGAGAGCCAAGATGCCATGAGGCCGATAGTTCTCACCCCATATCACCGAAAAGTGAACACGATCAAAAGTCGGTGCTAGTCTCGGGAGTGTCATTAAGGGGGACCGAAAAAACATAAAGGCATTAAGTATCGAGATAAAAGAGATTTATCCACTAGGTTTAAATTTGTAGGCAACATGATAAACTACATAACACTTAGGTTCCATAAGAAAATATTATAAATTGGGTTTGAAGTTGGAGTTACACCTAAATCTACAGCCCTATCGTAAATTAAGAGGCATACAACACTAATCTCTCTCTAGATGACAGTAAAATGGTAATTTCACAAGAAAAGGATGCGCAAACGTAATCATATCCTATGTGAATAAAATAGTATTTGTCTATATGCATTCATTATAGAAGAATTATAATCTAGCAAGAGATTCCTTGAGAAATAAAATTCAAAAACATAAATGAACCTTTTTGTTGCAGCTAAAAACTGGATCGGGAACCACACCAGAAATCAGGCCTGTAAAAGAGAACACGGAGTGACCACCGGGTGGGGTTCCGGCGGGGGAACGCTCCGATGCTTAAGTCAGAGATGGCTAACAATGTAGAACTCTGAAGAAGCAGTAAGACACAATGTGTGATTGTGTGTGAACTTGTCTTTACCTGAGGGGCTTGACCCCTTTATATAGTGGTAGAAGGAGGAGTCCTAGTAGGACTGGGCTTTGACCAACTCTAATCACAATATAATTAGGATCCTACAGGATCTCATGTCAATCTGAACTGATAGAGTCAGAGCCTCTTTAGGATTCTGCCCGGTGATTGATACGGTAGATGCCATATCAGTAATGAGCCAGTATGGGTTACGTGTCATAACTGCCACGTGTCATCCGTAGATTGGAAGGATATTTTTAGCTATATCATATGCCCCATGCTTTTACCAGCGTTTACTAAAGCGGGTGGATGCACACTTTTTCCACTGGTGATAGCGAAATATGCCAAAAGCATGATCGAATTTGTTTGCCCCCATTTCAAATATTTGAAGAGTTCTCTGCTCGGACATGGTTCTGTTCGGACAGAGTTCTGCTCGGATGGAATTCTGCTCGGGCATGAATCTGTTCGGACATAGTTCTGCTCGGCCATAGTCACTCTGCTCGGGTAGAGTGTTCAGACACGATTCTGTTCGGACAGAATTCTGCTCGGCCACGGTCACTCTGCTCGGGCAGAGTGTTCGGACACGATTCTGTTCGGACAGAATTCTGTTCGGCCATTGTCACTCTGCTCGGGCAGAGTGTTCGGACACGATTCTGTTCGGACAGAACTCTGCTCGGCCACGGTCACTCTGCTCGGGCAGAGTGTTCGGACACGATTCTGCTCGGGAAGAATTCTGTTCGGCCACGGTCACTCTGTTCCGGCAGAGTGTTCGGACACAATTCTGTTCGGGAAGGATTCTGTTCGGCTACGGTCACTCTGTTCCGACAGAGTGTTCGGACACGATTCTGTTCTGGAAGGATTTTGTTCGACCACGGTCACTCTGTTCCGGCAGAGTGTTCGGACACGATTCTGTTCGGGAAGGATTCTGTTCGGCCATTACCCTGGTTCCCTCCACGTGTCTCCTCCATTAATGTCTTTGAGCGAAAATTGAGAATTTTCAAGTTTCTCTACTCTTCAGCTTGTGACACGTGTGTGGTGGATGAACCGTTGCGTTTCCCCAGAAACGGTTACATGGGGTTTCTCTATAAAAAGAGAACTTCCAGTTCATTTTCGCCTCACTTGAATCATTCGGAAGCATTCTTCACTTCAAGTAAGCCTCTCTTCATCTCCTCTTTCTGTTCAGCATTTCAAGTTTTCGAAGTTTGTTTAGAAGACATGTCCGAGTCCTCAGTCTCGGTTTCATCTCCTGAAGAGGATATAGTCATTAGCAGTAGTTCATCATCAAGATCAGGTCGAGTTTTCAACTTCAAGTAGTGAAGTTGGGACTTCAAATCCACAGCTTCTCCGACCTTTATCCTTAGAACCACTACGTCCTTCATCTTCTCAACCTCTCCAGCCTTCAACTTCCCAACGATCCCCATATTTGCCTGCTAAGAATGCCTTAGGCGACGTTAAGGATCAAGCCGAAGATGAGGCTAATCCTAGGCGTTGGTATACGGCAGACGAGAAGTCGAATAAAATGTCTACCGAAGATTTGGTGGAATTGCTCCGGGAATATCCTCTTCCCGTAGGCTGGTATGCTCGTCTTCCTGGCTTGCAATAACTAGCCAACTATGGAACGAAATATGAAACTGGGATATATGAAGAGCAAGTGAGATCTGGATACAGACTTCCTCTTCACCCTTTTGCTCTTCGCTTCTTCGAGCATTACCACATGGCCCCAGGTCAGCTTGTTCCCAATGGCTGGAGGAAGCTTGTCGGGCTCATTTATCTGGTTCAGACTTCAGGCTACAAACCAGATACAACAGATTTTATGAGAGTATTCTTTGAAATCTGTTTCGTCAAGGGGGTTGCCAATTGTCCAGGATGGTACTATATTCACAGTAGGCAACGACTTCTGAAAGGGGGGCCAAAGTCGAATAAAGGTTGGCACTCCAGATACTTCTTCGTTGACCTTTCTGATAAAAGGAAGCTTCCGTTTGACAGAGAGTGGAATCCTTAATGTAAGGATTTTGAGAACCCTGGCAAGCTTGCTCCCAACAACCTTACCAAACACATTCTTAGCCACATAAAACTTCGGGGCGGACTTTCCATTGATGAACCCTTATCAGAGCAACAACTAGAATGGGCGAGGATCATTCCTAGCACTCTTGTTCCAGCTGGAGCTGTAACCCTTCCTCCTGCGCCTACTATCTCTAGCACATTTCCTGCTGAGAGCGCGTCTCTAGGTGTGCTTTAAATAGGCTTTTGGTTTCAGTTTTTGTTTCAATGTGTATTCTTGTATTGATTGCCAACTCCTTTGCAGAAATGGCCAGCGGAAGTGGAAAAACACCGCAAGGAGGTTTTCTTGGTGTCTTGCAGAAAGCCAAAGGGAAAAGGAGAGAAAAGCAGCCAAGTGCAGAGTTGCCCCCTGCTCCAAAGAAGACAAGGGTTATCCCTCCCGACCACTCTCCGCAGATCGTGGAGAAGGTGTCCGTCGAAGAGGATCCCATCTTTCATCCCAGATGGACTCTTCATTCCAATGATGTTGGGATGCCAGATAGTCAGATTTCAGAGCAACACCTTGTTCACGGAGTTCTCCCTCGAGACAAGGAAATATTTCAGAACCAAACTCACGAGACCTTTGCATGTTCCTTTGCTCAGGCTGTGTATACGGTGAGATTCTTTTTTCTAGTCTTCTCTTGTATTTACTTTCGGACTCCCTTTTGCTGATCCTCCCAGTCTTTATCGCAGATGTATGCCAGTGGGTCTGAAATGCTTTCTCGCTTTGAGATGGCAAGGCAGGTGGCCGCTGAGGAAGCTCAGCAGAAAAGGGATGCCATTAAGGAGGCGCAAGAAGCTACTCATCGTGCTGAAGAGCTGAGTAATCGAGAGGAAGATTATCTGGCTAAGATTGCGACTCTGGAGAAGAGGCTGGAGAGAATAAAGAGGAAGGCGGCAGAAGAGGTAACCAAAGCTCGAGACCAAGGCATCCGCGACTTCTTGGACGGAAATGCGGGGGATGAATGGCTGAAGAAGCTGACCGAAGATGGCCTTGAGATCTATGATCTTGGCTTTACAAAGGCCAAGGAGATGCTTGCTGAGCGCTTTCCTGACGTCCCCTTAGAGGATTTCGTTCTGCCTGCGGTGATATCTCTGTTTAGAGAGACTATTCTGCCATCAGAGGCAGGTGATGCTGCAACTTCTCATCCTCCAGGGGAAGGTCCTTCTGGTGATGCCCCCGAGCCTTAGATTTTAGTCTTTGTATCTAGGCTTTTTGCTTTATACAGACAGAGAATTTTGATGCCCGTTCAAGGGCTTATTGTAAAACTCTCTATCTTTTATTTATGCTTTACTATGTGTCTCTCATGGTTTATCTTTACCATTCACACAGTATTATTGATTTTTACTTTGGCTCAAACCCTTTATTCATCACTTAAGGAGTTGGCAAAGAAGTAGAGCACCCCCGCTCAGCCTATAATTCGAAGAAGCAAAAGCTTTAGTGGAGTGACGGTGCCCCCATTAACTTTTGTTTCTTCACGGACTTAGATCTGTAGCTAATCCGTTTGGCCTTCTCTTGTATTTTTATAAAACCCAAGAGTTATACACTCTGTTCGGACAGAATATTTTTGACTACATTGATCACTCTGTTCGGGCAGAATGTTTGGCCATCACTCTATTCGGACAGAATGTTTTTGGCTACATTGATCACTCTGTTCGGACAGAGTGTTCGGCCATCACTCTGTTCGGACAGAATGTTTTTGGCTACATTGATCACTCTGTTCGGGCAGAGTGTTCGGCCATCACTCTGTTAGGACAGAATATTTTTGGCTGCATTGATCACTCTGATCGGACAGAGTGTTCGGCCATCACTCTATTCGGACAGAATGTTTTTAGCTACATTGATCACTCTGTTCGGGCAGAGTGTTCGGCCATCACTCTGTTCGGACAGAATGTTTTTGGCTACATTTATCACTCTGTTCGGGCAGAGTGTTTTGGCTAAGCCCACAATAATACTGAGAGCAAAAATAACTTTATTACTCGAGCAAAAGATAAAGTTTACATTGGATTGCTTAACAACCCATTTATTTGAAATTATCTTTCTAAAGACAATTTTTAAAAGATTGGGGTTTTGATGAGGTCTGGGCCCTTATCCCCCTGAAAAAGAAGTGTCTTGCCTTGAGGTAAGATGCTACTACGCGACGCGTTGTTTTATAACAATGGATCATTCATGGGCTTGAGTCCGAACTTCTTCTATCAAATCAAGATTTCCTCTGAGTCCAATTTCTTTGCCTTCTTTGGTCGGCACAAAGTTATGTAGCACTGACGAGCTATAGTCTGGTCCCCTTTCACCTCTCCAATCCCGTGTTTCGTGGGGAATTTCATCTTGAGGTGATAAGTTGACACTACAGCTTGTAACTGATTGAGTGCTGGTCGTCCTAATATGGCGTTGTATGCTGAGGGGACCTTGACCACCACAAAATCAAGTATGAAGTTGGCTTGTGCCAGAGCTGTGCCAATCGCATCTGGGAGTGCGATAATACCCTCGGCTGCAACTGGATGATTGGAGAATCCATACAACGGAGTATCCATCTTTCGGAGACGGTCCGTTGGAATGTTCATCTTCTTGAATGCATCGTAAAATAAGATTTCTGCAGAACTTCCGTTATCTATCAAGACACGCTTTACATCAAAGTTCCCAGCTCTAACTGTGATGACTGATGGGTCATCATGAGCAGTTTGTATGTCCTTCGAATCTTCATCGGAGAAGGTGATGGCTGCTACGGGTACCGTCTTCGATTTCTTATCCGGGGGCTGACTGGTTATGTATACTTCTCTGGCGTATGCTTTTCGAGCCCGTCCTGATGAACCTCATGCGGCTAATCCCCCAGATATAGTGTTAATAATACCCGCATTCTCTTCCCGATCTTTTCTTTCTTCCATGACCGGATGTGTCTGTTGTCTTTCTTCTTTAGGAGCTACAAACTTTCTCAACTGGCCACGCTTGATAAGGGCCTCAATTGCTCGTTTAAGCGACCCACAATTGTCAGTTGTGTAGCCATGATCGTTGTGAAAGTGAAACCATAAATCTTTGTTCCGTTTATTTGGTCGAGATTTCAGCTTGTCTGGCCATTGGAGAGCCTTATTGTCCTTGATCTCGTGAAGAATCTGTGTTGGTTTTGCATTGAGGGGTGTCAGATTTTCCCAAGCAAATGGCTCTTTCAGACGCCGTTCATCATACTTGGAATGTTTTGTCGGCTTTCCTCCTTGGGGAGGAGTTAATTCCCGAGACCGTTTCTTCTGTTCTTCCTTCCATTCTCCACGCCGTCCTCTGTGTGTCTCCAGGTATTCTTCAGCTTGAATATATTTGTTAGCCTTCTCGAGAAGGGCTTTCATATTACCTGGAGGACTTTTGTTCACAGAGAATGCGAACTTGGATGTGGGTCGAAGGCCTCGGAGGAATGCAGTATACTTCACGGACTCGTCCAAGTTATCAATTTCCAAGGTGGCTGCGTTGAATCGTCCGAGAAAGCATGTCAAAGACTCGTTTTTCTCTTGCACAATGTTTAGCAAACTCGTCGAGTTCTTTCTTCGGGAGTGACTGCTTACAAAGTGTTTTTGAAAGAGATCCGATAATTGGCCGAAGGAGTAGATGGACCTTGGTTGTAGAGATTTGAACCACGCATGTGCTGCTTTCCTTAGAGTGGTAAGAAAGGCTCTGCACATGACATCGTCTGAAACCTGGAGGAGTAGCATGTTTGTTTGAAACTGGTAAACATGTTCTCCTGGATCCCCAGTCCCGTCGTAGAGGTCACATTGAGGCATTCGAAAATTGGGAGGTAACTTTGCCTTCTCGATGGCCTTCGACAACGGATATCTAGATTCATCCCTTGGGCGAGATCGTTCTGGAGAACGATATCTAGGGACCACCTTCCAGGAGTCCCGTTCTTGGGAACGAGACTCAGGCGTCCTCTTCCTGTGGATAGATCTTCGAGGGGTCTCAACTCTGGTGGCCTGCGCGGGAGAGGAGTTGGTACTGTCTTCGACTGAAGAATCGCGATGGTAGCATGATCCACTCCTGGTTACGTGATCTCCGCTCTTATCTTTGGGATTGTAAGTTGGATTGGCCGTTGATTGGTATTTGCGGCCGTAACTTGATCTGGATGTGAGACGAAGACGAAGATCGCCGGGGTCAAGATGAGAATGGTAAGTGGATGGAGGAGCCACCGCCATGTCGAGCTTTTGTTGAAGAGTATTCACGACATCTTTTAGCTCGTGGATCTCTTTGGTAAGTTCGGCATGGGGTGTTTTGAATAACTTACGGTTCAGGCGATGATGAAGGTCCCCGTTTTTCAGAGTAGACGTCGGAGAGTGATTTCTTCGAGGTCTAGCTTCTGATTCGGGAGTTGCAGATGTTACGTTAACGTGTGCACCTTCCGCAGAATCGGTATGACGACGTGAAGGCGTCGAACGGTGGTCACGACTGAGTCGAAGAGAGCTGCTCGTTCGGGCGTGACGGTGTGGAGAACGACTATGTGAAGAGTCGCTAGAAGAAGAATGATTGGCCATGTTCCCTGTAGTGGTCCCACGGATGGCGCCAATCTGTTACAGTTAAAAACTGGATCGGGAACCACACCAGAAATCAAGCCTGCAAAAGAGAACACGGAGTGACCGCCGGGTGGGGTTCCGGCGGGGGAACGCTGCGATGCTTAAGTCAGAGATGGCTAACAATGTAGAACTCTGAAGAAGCAGTAAGACACAATGTGTGATTGTGTGTGAACTTGTCTTTACCTGAGGGGCTTGACCCCTTTATATAGTGGTAGAAGGAGGAGTCCTAGTAGGACTGGGCTTTGACCAACTCTAATCAGAATATAATTAGGATCCTAGAGGATCTCATGTCAATCTGAACTGATAGAGTCAGAGCCTCTTTAGGATTCTGCCCGGTGATTGATACGGTAAATGCCATATCAGTAATGAGCCAGTATGGGTTACGTGTCATAACTGTCACGTGTCGTCCGTAGATTGGAAGGATATTTTTAGCTATATCACTTTTAATGTGACAAATACGTATTTTTTGTTCCTAGATGAAAGAAGAAGTGCCAGACACTAGATAAATGTCACCACTGGAAAACACAAAAATAAGAGGGGCTGAAGCCCTTTTTCTGTCAATGTTTTAACGTTAATAATGGCTTACATTTAACAAAATTAAAATTTTGGTACATTTAGTATAGCAATTAAAAAACAATATTGCACAAATTAGGGGTGATCGCGGTCCCTTGGGCCCTTAAGAGGATCCGCCTCCGAATAAAAGTGAGTTCGTGAGAGAGGCTTGGCTTCATTCGGGTTGACTTGGGTCTGCCAAGTCTGTAATGCCCCGACTTTGGGAGTCGTTAATAAAATTTTAAATCCTAAAGTGAAATACATTCCACTAGACCTTCAATTACACAAAAGCATAAAGCAGAGCATCTAGTCTAAAAATATATTCATAAGATAAAACTTAATTAGAATCATTCCTCTTCAAAATCCAACTAAAACAAATAATAATAAACCACCCCAAAATCTATTACAAAATTCTAATTACTCATATCTGAGTAAAGTTCTAAAAATGAATTACATTGTTCAATCACGCTAACGAAAGAAATGCTCTAATTCCCCCAAAGCATGACAAGCCTCTAATCACATCTACTACCGGTGGTAAGGGACAAAGCAAACAAAAAAGGAGTGAGCTTGAATAGCCTAGTAAAGAGAAAACAAATGGAAAGTAATACAATAACTCAAAGTCCAAAACAATAGTCAAAACTTGACGAACAAGCGATAACAGTTGACGTTGACACAAATAAGGCGAAATACAAATGCCAAATGATCATTAAGTGGTCCAAAAGATCCAAATCGAACACAAAACTCGAAGGTACGAAATGCATACTGGTAGTCTAATAGCCTTCGTCAAGAGGACTATCCAAAGTTCACTAAAAGTAACTACAAAAGTCACTTAAGTGGCTGCAAAAGTTATTAGGTGACTACAAAGGCTATTATGTAACTAGAAAAGTCATCAGAGCGATTACAAAAAATCTTAAGACTCCACTTCTTAGAAAGAGTAATCAAGATTAATGATCATATACAATTTAAAAGCACACTAACTCAGTAGAGTAGCAGAGTAGCAGAGACCAATACAAATTTAGCGTAACACTTTCTCAATGGACTCCAAAGTCACGGAAGGTTAAACAATAACGTAGCAAGAATGATTAAAAACATAGAAGGCATAAGGTTTCTGTTAATAAATTGGGTCAATGGACCCATTATCCGCCCACTAACAGATAATGTGTATTTGTTAGTTTGGATAAATACAATTATTTAGAGAATATTTATCTCTTAAGTGTTTGAGATAAATATAATCTTTATCTCCTAAGAGTTCGAGGTAAAGTCAGTTTCTCATTATATCTCTATATAAAGGCTAGAGATATCCCAATAAGTCAGAAGTAATAGCAATAACCTCTCTTTGTTGCACTCTCTCTAGAGCAATCACCAAGCTCTAGGATTTGGTTCGTGGACGAAGAACTCTACTCTAGTAGCCGTTTTCGTACATGCGAAAAAGATCAAGCGTGTTGGAGGCTCGTAACAACAAGGATCCTACATCGGAATTTTTGGAGACTTCGTACGGTATGTTTCCGAACCCACTACGTGTTACGTAGTAGCGCATTAATTGTTTTAATTTCAACATTGGTATCAGAGCATGATTACTTGTTGATTCGCCTTTAACATGCTAGAGTAAATTATGTACATATTGCCATTTTTTCCGGATACATGAATGAGACCCATTATTAAAATTCAAATATTTTTGAGCATTTTTTTCTGAAAAAATTATATGGTTGAGGATGAACTCCGTAAAATTTCGTGATTTTTAGATGCATGGTTTGTGAGAAATCACGATTTTATTTTTCAAAAAAACTGTGGTTTTTTGAGTTTTGGGACTCAAATTCAGAGCATGATATTAAATTTTTATCATGATCAGTTGGTATATAATTAATCTATGTCACATAAGCTTTCTAACGATATATGGCAGGCATTATTTGGCCTAAAAACGAGAGAGATATGGCCTTCGAAATTTGGCATTACGCGTGACGGCGGCTGAAAATTAGGATTTTTTAAACGAAGAAGACGACATGTGTCATGCGCGGATTAGTCTTCGTGCCCACACGCGCTTAAGCTGAGCTGTTGAAGCCGACACGCGCAGTCACTCCCCAAGCCGTGTCGCCACGAGCCTTCACGCACTCTCACGCGCCAGACCTGGCTGCGTCCACTCGCGGTCACGTGCAACACGCGCTCCATGCGACAGCTGCTCTCACGTGCCCCACACGCCTGCACCAAAAAAAATTTTTAGATGCTGCTCCACACGCACGGCGGCACGTGGAGGCGCGTGATGGCTGTTCCTGGCTGATTTTGACCCCACTGCCGGCGAGTGGAGTGTTTTCTTGGCTTCTGAATTTTTCTGTGGTGTTAAAATTTACCTTTATACCCTTTGTGTGTATTGTATTTAATTTTTAAACGATTTTTCCAATGAAATTAGTTTTAAAATTTTATTTTATACACACATAATTTTTTCTTTAATTGCAGAAGGTATATTAGGGATAAATTTACTATTTGCCAATTTTAAGAATTTATCTCTCATTTTTGGCCATTTGGAAATATTTTTTGTGATACTTATGTGGTTCCAAAAAATACGAATAATGTGTAAATATTAATTTTTGCATTTCGTGGGCAAAAATAAATATTTTTTGGAGAGCTATATGACATAGATGAATTATGTTTTATTATTTGTCTTGATTAGAATTATGGTTTAAATATGCTTTGTTGAGATATATTTGTTCGGCTTTTGGCAAGCACACACATCTTTAAACCCAATTTCAAGGCCTTTACGCCCGTTTTTCTTGGAAGGAGAATGTGGCCTATTCATCCATTTAAATTACCCTTTAACTTGTTATTTGAGCATGCTAGTTTTACGTTAAATGGATGGATACTAGATTGGCATTCTAAAGAAACTTATGTTTATGTGTTTACTCTTGTTTTAAAAAAATTCTTTTGAGAATAATGTGTTGTGCGGCTCTCCATTTGTTTTATTGGAGTAGTTTGTAGTAGGATTGTCAAAGATGTTGTATTCTACTATTTCTCTGTATATTTATAGAAAGCCTTGTACGATGATGTAATTTTGCACGCATATTATTCAAGCCAGAATTTTCTTAGTATAAGTTATTAGAATGCCAATAGGGCTCAATGGAGTCCTTGCACACTTTATTGAATGGTGCAATTATATTGTTCTAAATTATCATGTGGATAATTTATTACATTGTGGCTTGTATGATGATAAAATTTATTACGAAAAATTACTTGAAAAGTATTTTCCCAACTCACATACATGGGAGATGATTACGAACTTAGCAAATTTTCGATTTCATGATGCGAGGAAGGATTATGTTTTTCATTTGAATTTTTTGAAATAAAAAAAATGATGTATAATTAATGTCTTTTTCTTTGCGCAAACTAATGTAGTGAATAGAATGGCCTCCAAGAATGTCATAGCTGATCTCGTTAAGGGTGAGAAACTTAACGGAGATAATTATGATGTTTGGCACAAAAAGATGAAATTCATGCTAAACGAACAAGAGCTCGAGGAGCACTTGACCAAAGAGATGGTCGTGCCCACTGAGGGGCAACCCCTAAGAGACCACACGGCCTACCAGACATGGAATCAAAAATATCGTAGTGCGCGCTACACCTTGTTGAACAGCTTGCAAAATGATCTAATCGGGCAGTATGATGAACTTCCAACTTGCAAAGCTTTATAGGGTCAGCTCAAGTTCTCTTTTGGTAGAACCTTAACTACGCGGCTTCGTAGCCTTGTGATTAAGTTTGAGGAGTACACAAAAGACCCTAAACATACCATGAGTAAACATCTAACTATGATGTCCAATATGATTGGTAAGCTAAGGGATGCTGGCCATGCACTCACAGATGAGCAGCAAGTCAGAGCTGTCATAAGGTCCCTTCCTACCTCATGGGCCGATATGAAACAGATATTGACCCACAGTGAAAACATCAAGAACTTTTCTGATTTTGTAAAGAACCCCAAATATCATGGGAAGGCCAAACACTAGGCCTTCGTTATCACTTCATTAGAACTTTAGTTGCGCAAGGAGAGGTGACCATGAAGCATATACCTACTGGCAGAATGGTGGTTGATCCTTTGACCAAGCCTATTGCTAGAGATGTTTTCCTTTCTCACATTAGGAGTATGGGACTACGTAGGTTTTGATATGTTTATGGCATCTTATGTACTTGACATTATTTATTACATTAAATCTTCGTTCCTTGATTTGAGTTTATTTTGAAATGAATGGATAGTCTTTGTGATTACATATACATCCTTATTGAGAGTGTCACCAGGCTCGAATTGACCCACTCACACGGGTAATTCACCTTGGCGCTAAGATAGCGAGCAAGATGAGACATAATTGTCTTAAGCGCCAAGTGGGCGAATAAGATGATACAGCTTATAAAGCAAACATGTCGCCTTAGTTGGAGCTCAGATGAGACCTAAAAAATGTAGGTCGATCATAGAGTATCTCCACAACTTTATATAGTCTGTTTACAGCCGAATGTGAGATTTTAGGCAGGCACTATGAGAGTGACTGGGCTGAAAAACTCAGGTTAGGCACTTGTACAGCGACTAGACTTAGATTCGTATGGCGTATTTTATTATACATTTATGTGACACGCCCTTGCGGGTTACGCCATAGCATGCAAATCATACTGCATGTGCTAAATGCAGACCGACAATGGGAGTGATGAATGAATCCCTGCTTCGTCACTGTGTGAGCCACTTGGATCGAAATATTTTTGATCCTATGTAGTACCCTTCTCACCTTAGACTATGTCATGAAGAGAATACTCAATGTCGCTACTTTAGCATGTACCCTTGGATCATGGATGATGCGGTCTAGCGGGGCATGTCTAGGAAAGCGGTTGGGTCTAATTGGAATGACATGAGGGCTTTGGGAAGAAAGTTCAATATTACATCATGTTGTGTGATTCATAGCCCGGGCGACTTTGTCGATTTTCGTTTCGATATGAGTCATGAATACATAACATATGAGAGGTTTAACACTGCTCATTATGAGGGATTTGAGAGTGTTTAATCTGGTGTAGTTGAACTATCTGGGGTACATACGAGATTTTTTGGGAGTGATGTATTGTGTTAGTTTGGTGATAACTTAATACAATACTCTTCACCTGGACATCCTTTCTCGTAGGTCGCACGTTCCATTTCCTGTATGAGGAGATGAGTGGATGAGATAAAGAGGGACTGTACGATTTATTTGCCCTGTGTGTGGGCGAGTGGGAGCTGTTAATAAATTGGGTCAATGGACCCATTATCCGCCCACTAACAGATAATGTGTATTTGTTAGTTTGGATAAATACAGTTATTTAGAGAATATTTATCTCTTAAGTGTTTGAGATAAATATAATCTTTATCTCCTAAAAGTTCGAGGTAAAGTCAGTCTCTAATTGTATCTCTATATAAAGGTTAGAGATATCCCAATAAGTCAGAAGTCATAGCAATAACCTCTCTCTGTTGCACTCTCTTTAGAGCAATCACCAAGCTCTAAGATTTGGTTCGTGGATGAAGAACTCGACTCTAGTAACCATTTTCGTACATGCGAAAAAGATCAAGCGTGTTGGAGGCTCGTAATGACAAGGATCTTACGTCGGAATTTTTGGAGACTTCGTACGGTATGTTTCCGAACCCACTACGTGTTACGTAGTAGCGCATTAATTGTTTTAATTTCAACAGTTTCCAATGACGATGCTACAAAGTAGCATCTATGACTTACGTGCCACTAAAAACTACTCAGGAACAACCACCTAAAAAGAGTGTCCAGGGAACAAAAGCTGATAGGAGAATTCACTTCCATGAACTCGATGAATAAAATTAGATACAAACACATGCATGGGCTGTAATAGAAATATAGAGCAGAAAGCATGCGCTCAAGTGGCCAAGATTTGGGACAGCAGTAGTGCAATGGCTAACAGTACCCAGCGAAGTGAAACAGAAAGAACAAACAAACAACAACGTTGCTGGCACAATATCAAACTGCAAAGGAAGAAT
The DNA here is from genome assembly GCA_033070095.1 of Escallonia herrerae. Classification (NCBI taxonomy): domain Eukaryota; kingdom Viridiplantae; phylum Streptophyta; class Magnoliopsida; order Escalloniales; family Escalloniaceae; genus Escallonia; species Escallonia herrerae. Next base: position 444,842 of record JAVXUP010000452.1, read on the forward strand.
TCAGCAAGCATCTAAAGGAACACTTGAATAGGTAACGCAAGGGGTGTGCCAATGAACTCTTTAAATGCAAACTCAATGAGGGGAATACTACTCTAAGTCCAAGAGAAATGGAAAAGCGAGAGAAGGCTAGCTGCATATGCTAATAGTTCTATAGCTTAGAATTGGAACAACTAATGCCATGAGAAATACAGCAAAAATATAGAGTTCACAAGAACAAAGGATAAAGACAAAAATGACAATTGTAATTATACTGATTGCCATATGAATTGCGGCTAAATTAGATATTGACATGCATGGGAAGTGAACAGCATACATGTTTAGGGCATATGAAAGAGTTTTGGTGATGACACAGTTACGAAATAAAAATAAAGGAACCAACATCAACCTAAAGATTCATGAAGCACTGTTTTAGAATTAAATTTTAGACATCAAACCAAAGAAAGCTCTTAAATCTAATCAGGCTATGAGACCCTAAGCATATCAAGAGACTAAAAGAAAATCCTTACCACGACGAAAATTGAAAGCTAAAACCTTACCTCAATTCAAGTAATTCAACACGTTAAATCCCAATACAATTGTGACGTGATTGCACTATCGCAAACCAAAAGCCAAAAGACAAAAAAAAACACTCTAAGGCTTCATTTATATATATATATATATATATATATATATATATATATATATATATATATAGACTATAATTTTCTGAATTACGTGATCTTTAGTGACAGAAATCTCTAGTTAGATTGAATTCCAATTCAGGGCTTTCCTTGGATGAAAATGAAGAGAGAAAAATGGCCCAAAATAGCAAGGACACAACACTTTGGCGGCAGAATTGCTGCCGGAAAGAAGGAGGAGCTATTTAAAGGAAAGCCTAATTGGAAATTTACACAGTACTCCCTAACTTTAGATACATATTCAAAACGCACCAAAACTTTTATAAAATTACATAAAAGATCATTAACTTTATTTATTTGTTTGTTTGTATATTTTACGAGAATAATCATCTCAATAAAATAATGGAATCTTACAAAGTACGTAAGGCCCCGTACGTTTAGAGTATTTGTTTTTCGTTTTTTGTTTTCTGTTTTTGTTTTCCATATTCTTGTATTCAGTTCCAAAATTTGATCGTGTACTTTTATCATTTTTTTCAGTTTTTCGTTTTTACTTTTTTTCAGTTAATCTTGTACGTTTACCATTTTCATTTTCATTTTCAGTAACTTTCTTGAATCCATTCTTGTATGTTTAGCATTTCCTACACTATTTGTACCCATATTTTCCCATTTTAACCCTACTTTTAACCTACCAAATTATTTTTATACCCTCTATATCTTCTCACTAACTCCTCCATACCAGCCTTTTACATTTCCCAATAAGTTCATCAGTCTGACTGACTTCCCATTTCTGCAGATTCAGACTTCCCCTCTCCCTTTCCCTTTCATTACTTTTCTCTTCTTCTCTCTCTTCTCTCAATCTCGCCGCTACTCACAGTGACTCCCCCCACGGCGACCAAACCTTCATCCCCCCCACGGCGACCAAACCTTCACTCCCCCCACGGCGACAAACCATCTTCATGGCTCCACCTCACCATCCACCTAACAGTGCACGAAACACCCTCCATCCACCATCTCCACCAGTGGCGGAACTACGTTCACCTCCTCACTTGGTCTGTGAGACTGCAACTTGCCCTACGCCGGCCAACCGGACAGGTAGGCGGACTAGCAGACCACACCATCGCAGACACCACTTGGCCATTTACCGGCGACGGGCAACGGCGATGGAAGGCCAGCTAAGGGGAACAAGCGTTGACTCGACCGCAGCTTTTATAATTTCTTCGGCAGCTTGAGCTTGAGAAATGGAGTGAGAGAGTGTTGGGGATCTGCTCATTGAAAATAAAGAGATGTGCAATGAATCACAGGCAGAGAGGGAGGGGGAGAGAGGAGAGCTGTGACGTGACTAGGCATGTAGGCTTCGTAGAGCTTGTAAGAGAGAACCGTGAACAGTGGAAACCATGCCTCACTCTTCAGAGTTTTCTCTGACAAGAGTTGCGGCCAATTGAGAAAAGGTGAAAACACCTTTGAGGTGTTTTCACGTTTTCAGCACTGTTCACAATTTTTGGATCCGATACAAATACAAAAAATGGTAAAAGTACACGAAATATTCCGTTTTTTCGTAATCATTACAAAAACGAAAAACAAATATTCTAAACGTACGGGGCCTAAGCTAGCTTGGTTTTGGGTTGGGCGATGGTTGGTGGGCTAAAATAGTCAATATGTAGATCCCATTCAATCATTACTTCCAAATCACAGTCTCTAAAAGCCCAATTCCCAAACTTGAAATCCCCGTCAATCAAATTCTAAAATCAATAAACAATCTTCGTTTTACTTATGAATTAATTTTTTGGGGGGGCATATTTTCACCTAATTTTCAGGTTTGTACCAATGTAGAAATTTCAAAAGGCAATAAAAGGGAAAAAAAAAAAAAGGAAAGCATCGAAGGCAAAAAGGGGGGAAGGGGGTGGGGGACATTGCAATATCTTTGGTCATCGTAAAAAATTATAGATATTAAGTTACTTTCTAGTTTAAGGCATAGCTATTGAGTTTCGGTTCTAAAGTAATTAATTATTTAGGGGTTGAGATGTGCTTTGTGTCATGTCTGAGAAGTTTGCTGAAGAAACTTTCAAGTCAGGGAAAGTTTGTATTTAGAGGTCACTCTTGAGAGTAGTTTCAAATGTACTTGAGAAAGGAACTTTAGGCATCATTATTTGCTTGACCTCATGATTTATAATGAGGCAAGAAAGGATAGTTTGAAAGCTCCTAATTTTTTTGTAAGTTGATATAATGATTCTAGATGATACTGAAATTTTGCCTATTCAGTGGTGATGGATAATAATGCTGGCTCATTGAACTTTATGCTGTAAAAAGTTACAGAATTAAAAGTGCGGATTACGAAGCAATTGATTCTGGGGCTTGAGAAGTGCTTTGTTATGCTAGAGAAATTTATTGAAGAAAGTTTTGAGTTGGTGATAAAGTTTTCGTCACTAAAGAATTCATCGGTCTGAAGGTTGCTATGAGGAAAAAGAGAGAGTACAAGATTTGGTGATCGTTTTTTTGTTTATTTCTTTGAAAGGAGCACTTTTTGATAGCAACGAGCAGGGGAAGAAAGTGTAGGCAAAGTACAAGGCTCAACCACAAACGTGTATAAAGATCAATTCTTTTTCAAATTGATATAGCAGAAATCACGGATTAAAAAAAATATTAGTTTGGATGTCTTTGCCTGTGAAGGCATCGAACCTTGAGCATTTCGTGACCAAAGACAATGTTGGCATTAAACCAAGCCTAACCCACTTTCATTATCCTATAGTTTATGGTGTATTTGTCAATGCCCTAATAGTCTAGTGGTAATTCAAGTTATAATTCTAATTGTCTAAGTATTGTTGTGTCAAGAACCTATCCAACATTTAAGTCTTGGCTACACTTGTTAGTAATTTTCGTAAGAGAAAATAATAGTGTCGTTATGCGTGGTCCTGAGAGGATGCACGATGTGCAAAGACCATTGGTCACAATGGTCTGATAAAAAGGTGTGATAGCTAAAATTCAATCACCAATCATCATTTAGCATAGGGCATTTGTGGTCACCTGGTCAACTCCAAGTTAGTCAGCCCTAATTTTATTAGGTTCTAATTCAAAAGACTATATAAAGGGGTATCTCCAGGTATATGGACAACTAGTTTATTCAATGATTTACTCGTATAACTATTCTCTGGCTTAAACATCAAAAAGTTTCCCTGCAGTAACCTAATCTCGGTCACTTTTTTCCCTCTTTTTCAGGTCATGATTTTCGACCGTGCTTCCAAGAGTTGCATTTTTAAATAGAGTTATATAACTCAGTTCCTATTGTTAGTTTCTCAAAATGGTTTAAAATTCACCTAAGAGTTGCTCAATGACTTAGTTAATTTTAATCCCAGGATGGGTAAATATCACACATGATGAATCAATTTCTTTTTATACGCCTGTCATTATCATTGTTACTGCCATCTATAGGATAAATGAATTAGGAGTCATTGCAAAGTACACTAGTTCTAGTCAATCACAAACTTAACGGACTTATCCTTCTCACCGCCAGCAATATAGTATCTCGTCAGACCGATCATTTGCACGATCGACAGAAAAACCATCACGTTAACGTGACATCTAGCACCTGTAGCTCAGAAAAACGATAGACTCGTACAAGTCGTTGGCCAACCACTACTCTTTGAGGCAAAGATTTGCACCATTGCATCAAGCACAAATTATTCTACACAACACATGTAGATCTATCTAAGAAAATTCACGAACTCAAGGATGTGGTCTTATAACCTCCAACACATGTTGACAAAGCTTGTCGTTGTAGCCTCAATGTTAAGTAGCTAGTACCATCGTAATCCTTTCGATTACCCCCTCCATTGCTGCACATCTTCACTTGATGCTAGCTTCTCCTTATTTCTCATTTAGAGTTCCTCACCGCATTACAATCTCCCATAAATAGCCAAGGATGATGCCTTGCCTACTCACCGTGTTGATGTAGGTGCTTCCACAGTGCCCTTCTTCTACCACCCTTATTGTTTTCTCATAATCACAAGATATGTAAAGTTGTTCACCCTTGTTCATAAACTGTACTTTTCTGGTAATGGCTTAAGATTCACATGCTAACAGTTGGAATTGTATCTTCTGAGTATCCCATCTAATCCATAGTCTTGATACACATTTATTGTCGATGTAATGTAAAAAGTGTCACTCTTTATTCCACTTCTTTGCAATAATCATAATACTTTCTACTTTAACCTTAGTTTCCACTAAACCAACCAAAGCAATAGTTTGATCTTCACAATTTCTTTCACTTCCTACGTTTTACAAAAACATTTTGACTCCTTACACAACTTGCCAACACTTTATTTGAACTTGTCCGCTCTCCTTCTTCTAGCAGCAGAGCTGCCTTTCTATTTGTGTACCAAGCTACTGGTTGGCTAATTTTATCTGGTTTCTGGATTTTATTATGCCTTGCTACATACAAGCTATTGGAACATATTATAACCAATGGAGTTACTTCCTAGTTTTTTCTTCTAGTGATAATCTCCGGTTGACTAGTTTGATCGGCATGATTATCATTCTCAGCAGTCTGTTCTATGATCATTACTTGTTTTTTCCTCCAAACTTGATAGAGCTTTAGTTTTTGATAGCATCTAGCTTCCAAACATGAAGTTCAATGAGTCAACATGATTATCATTTGCCTTTGATTACACAAATCTTATTACATCTCACCAACTAGTTTTATATAATCTAAAACCATTATCTCATTGGTGCAGAGAAAAATTCAGGAGCTTTCAAATAGTCCTTGTTTGCCTCAATGTAAATCACTATGTCAAGCAAAGCCTAAATTCTCTTTACTCTTAGGAGCTTTGTCCTCAAAGAACCATTCCTCAGTTTCCATCTTTCCAATAGCAATCTTCAAGAATTATGCTTTTTATCATTACAACAAAATTTTGATTTCCCCCTTTTCAATATCATGTCTCTTATTAGTTTAACCCCTTAATTGTCGCGAGATAGATTCAACAAAGATCACTAATCAATAACTATTTCTCCCACAAAACCTACCAGCATCAAGATTGACATCTTTAACCTAGTGCAAATGATGTTCAAAAAACCATTTCTTAGATTGTTAAGTTGAATCCACAATTTGGGTGGCTCCTTTAGATGTGGATGAACCCTTGTAAGGGATACATGATTTCTACATCACCTTGAAGTTCCACTTTTCTCAAGTAAAAATATACGATTACGATAACTTATGTCAATTCTTCTAAATCATACAACAAATTGTAAGTCTTAACAAAAGTAAGCACTTTAATCCTCTGATATATATATATATATATATATATATATATATATATATATATATATATATATATATATATATATATATATATATATACATACATACATACTCTCCATTGGTTTTGAACTTTTTATAATTTTTACCTGTTGTAATGTCTAAGATTAATAGGTCACTCCCTTTAGAAATTACAGGGATATAACTAGTTACATGCGGTGTTAGATGTGATGCTCTTGGCTTATAATGAAATTAGGAGAGAGTAAAAATGTACTGATATACCAGAGAAAATAAATGTTGAAATTTCATAAAATCATGAATGAATAATTGCTACGGTGAAACGGGATTTTCATCTGCAACGCTTCCGTGTTTAAACAGAACCTGCATGTCTTAATCGCGGCTTAATAATCCAAGATTGCTTCTTTTCCAAGCCTGGCTATGCCTAAGCTTCTAAACTCAAGCCTAAACTTCCTTCGAGGTGAACATTATTTGAGGTTACCAATTTTTTGAGGCTAACGACCATCTGAGGCCTACTCTTCCTGTGAAGCTGAATTCCTCCAAATCTTTAACTTAGTTAATCATACACGTAGTTCTAAGAACTTCCTTTCATCAAGTCTGGAGGACTTAACCATTTTTAGCTCTAAGAACTTTTAGAAACCGTCATGATTGTTATTGTTTATTTTAGTATCTATTTATGATGAATTTTGATCATTTTGAAAATTGTCGAGCTATTTAGATTGTTTGGAATTTTTTGGAACTCATTGTCGGTTGAATTCTTTTGAATTGTTTTGTAGTTCTTTCAATTGTCCTTGTACTACCTTACTGAGCTCTCAAAAGCCCACCCTTCGTTTAATTCCCTTCTGCATGTAATGCTCAGCCATAGAATACTTGGGGATGGATTTAGAGTCTGTGTGAGATTCTGGTGAGCCCACCACTGTTGTGAAGTAGGACCTCTGCATGGGTCAGTACTATTAGCTGCTTTGTAAGCAACCTAACTTGAGTTTTAGAAGTTTTGAGTTGTAAGGCTAGCTTGAGTTAAACTTCCTTTGGGACTGTACATATTTTGAAGTATTTGAGTTGATGTCTAGCTAGAACTCGAAAGTATGTGTCAGTGAGCAGAATTTGACAGGTTTAATATGAAGTGGTATGTTAATGTTTCGGGAGTTGAGGCGACGGAGCTCCAGATTTTCGGGACATTGTAATTGGTACCAGAGCAGTTCAATCTTGTGGTTATAATAGTATATGTATTTGATTTTGTAGACTGGTAACCACAGAGTATAGGTAACACGATTCTGTGAGTGGGGTAGGATGATGGTAGAGTTAATAAGTCTGCCTTTGACTAGTCATTGTGTTGTTCTTGTTCTTTATACCCGTGTTGGTATAACCCTGATAACTGTTCATTGTATCTGTATGGTCTGGACCTAGAATACTGGCAGTAGAGATGATATGGAGGGCCTAGAGGTCTCCGATAGATGAGATTCTAACACTACAAGAAAACAGGCTTTTAGCGACGGGGAAATCCGTCGCTAAAAGCCCAAAATCCGTTGCTAAAAGAATTAGCGACGGATTCACCGTCGCTAAAAATCCCTCGTATAAATGCCCGTCACTAATAGTTTAGTGACGTAATGTTTTAAATTCGTCTCTAAATATGTCATTTTTTCCGATGAATTTATTTTTAATTAGCGACGGATATTCCGTCGCTAATTATATTTTTAGAATTTTAATTTATTTTTTTTTTGTCAAATTAGCGACGGATAAAATATTTTAGCGACGGAATATTCCGTCGATAAAAAACTTATTTAGCGACGGAATATTCCGTCGCTAAATAATTGATTGTAGGAATACTTTTAGCGACGGAATTAATCCGTCGCCAAAAGTCAATTTTTTTTTGAATTTTTTTTTATTTTTCAATTACCCAGACCTGTAATACAATTTTCAATTCTCAACAACAACGCGCAATAATCAATACAGAAAGAAATATATATATCAATTATAAAAAAAAAACTCATATATGTACAAGCCGGGAACCGGATATAGCCGGTTAGGAGAGGGGAGAAGAGTACAAGCCGGGTGCGGGGGGCGGGGGGAAGCTAGGAATGGGCACGGGAAGGGGCTCATCAGGGGTTACCGAGTCCCGGATCTGGATCCTGCTGATCCGGGGCCGGCTCGGCCTGTCCAGCAGTGCCCTGCTCCCTGATCATCCTCACCACCACTGTAGCAATGCGCTGGATCTCCTCGTCGTCCAACTGAGGACGAGGAGCCGGTGTCTGTGGAGGGGCAGCAGGGGGTGAGGACGCTCCTATCACGGCACGAGCAGTCGTGCTAGGCAGGCCGCGTATGCGGCCTTTCGGCCGATTCACGACCTCCGGCGTATCCAGCCATCGCTTCAACCCCCCAGTACTCGCAGTTGTACTAGTGGACGCTGATGGCTTAACGATATGTTAGGGCATTAATTAACGAAACGGACATTGAGGATAGAAAGAAAAAACATTAACAACTTAAATAAATTGACTCACATCGATCCGCCGGGCAATATCTGAAATATAGTCGCCCGCCCGGTGCGTCTCGTCCTTGTCCTTCTTCCGCACGTGCGTCTGAGTATAGGTCAGAGCTATGACCTCATCCTCCTCCAGATCCGGGTGCTCGACCGCGTTCATGTGTCGGACGATGTCGTGTGGCACCGACCCCCCTGTGTGCGTCGGATCTCTGTTCTGTCTGTTCTTGGCCCCGCTCTTACTCTTGGCGTCCCAACCTGGATCCGCAGCCCACCGATCTATCATCTCCCCCCATACACGGTGAGATATCCAATGTGGGGGATATCTCGTCATGTCCGTCATCGGGGCACCCACGGGCAGCGCCTTCTTCGCCCGGTCCCGTGCATCGTGGAGCCATCGGCGGTAATTCTTGCCGATGTAGGCAAAGAAAGCCTGCTGCCCCAGTACCTGCTGCTGAGGCGTGTCAAACGTGAACCCCTCCTGTAAGGCATTCAATAACACAAATTAACAACATAAAACAAACTGTAATTAAACATTTACTAACGCTGAAAAAAATACTTCACCGTACCAGCCACTCCTCCCATAAGGCCTCCCTCGCAGCGGCATCCCAGTCCTTCCAGTACAGGCGTGGCTCGAAGAATCGGCCCTTCACAAGAACGCCGATCTTCGTCCTCGCCTGAGCCTCCAGGATCCTGCCAAAGAAGTAATAAATAAATTAATACAGTTCAAATATAAATTAACAGCCCAAAATTTTAAATATAAGGCATGAGGTGATATTTTTAGTACTTACAGGCCCTCCTGCGTGAGCGTAACTCTCTGTTTACGCTGGGGGTCGATGCGTACCCCGCGTGTCGGACCACGGCCTCGTCGAGATCCTACAAAACACAGACATTAATACAGTTCAAATATAAGGCTAGCGAAAATGTACGAAACACCGTTATCAACTATACCTGAGGTAGAACCCACGGAAGATGGAGAATGCAAGCGCGTGTGGGATGAATCTGCGTCGGGCTGGGGCGATGGCTCGAGCTGGGGCTGGGGCGACGGCTGGGGCTGGGGCAACGGCGACGGCAACGGCTGGGGCCCCATTTGGTGTTAGAAGCATTTTAACTCTCTTTTTCCTTTCATCTCCATCTCCAACACCAATCCCACCGAACACCAAACCCTCCAACACTGCAAACACCTTAGCCGAATTCTATCATTCTTCCTCGCAAATCCACTAGCTACAGAGCCACCTTAATGAATAAGAAAACCACCACAATCACCATCTGATAGCTAATTGACACGCTACTCAATTGGTCTGAAACTACCATGGCAATGCAACTGTTAAATGCCTTTGTAGTGTCCACCATGAGGTTTGCTAGGTCGAAATCTCTTAGGGAGTACCATCTTCAAGCGAGCAGATCTTGGACTATCGATGATTCACATGCTAGAATGTCAGTGGTAGGACGGTGGTAAAGGGATATGTGTTCGTTGTGGTGTGTAACTAGCGGTCCGCAATGTTGATTGCTAGCAAAAGAAAAAAGCAAATATAAGAGAAAAAAATTAGAAAAGGTATTAACGTAAGTGTAAAAATCAAAGTATAAAAAACTGCAATCAAATAATCCACCAGCTCTGAATAAAATGAAAACTTAATTGAAGAGCTTTTGATTTTGGTTTCTTAGAAAACAAAAATTGAAAAGGATTTCAAAGAGGCCCTTAATCTACGAATCTATATCTATATAATATATAATAAGCGAACCGAGAACTTCTTTGTGTGACACATCATCACAGAGATATGGCTTCTTTACTTGACACGTCATCACATTATATTTTTAATGTGAAATAAAAAGCGAAGCGAGAGTTTCTTTGTGCGACACATCATCACAGAGATATGGCTTCTTTACTTGACACGTCATCACATTATAATTTTAATATGAAATAAAAATTAATTATTATAAGTGTCCTTAAAGGTTTGAAGTATTATCTTAGATGAGGTTCTTATTTCTTGATAAGTTAATTTCCATATCACTAAGTCTTATATAATTAAAAAAAACTAATTCTAAACGTTCTACTTAATTTTGACTATTATATACTTATTAGAACTTAATTTTCACTATTATATACTTAAAATCACTCTCTAATATCAACATAAAAATTCATATATTTTAAAAACAAAATAACATACTAGGCTTAGAAGAGAAAAAAAAATGCTACAATTGAGAATATTATCTTGGATAATGTTTTTATTTCCTCATAAATTAATTCTCATATTACTAAGCCTAATATAAATGAAAAACAAATTCTAAACGTTCTAAAACTCTAATTGTTTGATGAACTAACTTATTAGGACTTAAATTGACTATTACAGTCTTAAAATCACTCTTCAATATGAATATAAAAATTCATATATCATAACATACTAGATTTAGAAGAAAAAAAATGATACTACAATTGACAATATTATCTTGAATTGGGTTCTTATTTCCTGATAAGTTAATTTTCATACTACTTAGCCTTATATAATGAAAAAACAAATTCTATAGTTTCTAAAACTCTAACGAATTGATGAACCAACTTATTCAGACTTGATATTAATTATTCCTTAAAACCACTCTCTAATATGAATATAAATTTATATATCTTAAAATAAAAATAACTAACTAAATTTAGAAGATAAAAAAATGATGTTACGATTGAGAATATTATCTTGGATGGGGTTCTTATTTTTTAATAAATTAATTCTCATATTATTAAGACTTATATAATTGAAAAACTGACTCTAAACGTTTAAAAACTCTAATAATACATGAGCTAACATATTTGGACATAATTTTGACGATTGTATCCTTAAAATCACTCTCTAATATGAGTATAAAATTTATATATCTTAAATATAAAAATAACTAACTAAATTTATAAGAGAAAAAAAATAATGCTACGATTGAAAATATTATCTTGGATGAGGTTCTTATTTCTTAATAAGTTAATTTCCATATTACTAAGCCTTATATAATTGAAAAACTAATTCTAGACATTCTAAAACTCTAACTGATTCATGAACTAACTTATTATGACTTAATTTTGACTATTGTATCCTTAAAACCACTCTAGAATATAAATATAAAAATTCATATATCTTAAAAACGAAAATAATATATCAGATTTAAATGATAAAAAAAAATACTAATGCTACATTTGAGAATGATGTTATAGTTGAGAATATTATCTTGAATGAGGTTTTAATTTTTTGATAACTTAATTTCTATATTACTAAATGTTATATAATTGAAAAACTAACTCCAAACATTCTAAAACTCTAATTGGTTCATGAACAAACTTATTAAGACTTAATTTTGAGTATTGTATCTTTAAAACCATTCTCTAATATGAATATAAAAAATTCACATATCTTAAAACCGAAAATAACACACCAGTTTTAGAAGAAAAAAAATGATGCTACAATTGAGAATATTATCTTAAATGGGTTCTTATCTCTTGATAATCTAATTTTCATATTACTAAGCTTTATAAAATTGAAGACTAGTCTTGTTCTAAAACTTTAACTGATTCATGGAATAACTTATTAAAACTTACTCTCTAATATGAATATAAAAAATTCTTATATTAAAAACGAAAATAATATACTAGATTTAAAAGAGAAAAAAAAATGATGTTACAATTGAGAATATTATCTTGCATAGGTTTCTTATTTCTTGATAAGTTAATTTTCATATTACAAAATCTTATATAATTGAAAAATAAATTCTAAACGTTCTAAAATTCTAACTGATTAATGAACCAACTTACTTGTATCCTTAAAATCACTTTCTAACAGGAATATAAAAATCTTATTTATTAAATGATGTTACAATTGAGAATATTATCTTGGATGGAGTTCCTATTTCTTGATAAGTTAATTTCCATATTAGTAGAGCTTATATAATTGAAAAAAAAATTCTAGATATTTTAAAACTCTAAGTGACTGATGAAATAATTTACTAATACTTAATTTTTACTATTGTATCATTATAAACTACTTTCTAATATGAATATAAAAATTCATAAATTTTAAAAACTTAGAAGAGAAAAAAATGATGTCACATCGTGGATATGATTCTTACATCTTGATAAGTTAGTTTTTATATTACTAAGTCTTATATAATTGAAAAACTTATTCTAAATATTCTAAAATACTAACTGAATGATGAACTAACTTATTAGAACTTAGTTTTGACTATTGCATCCTAAAAAACACTCTCTAATATGAATAACAAAATTCATACATTTTAAAAACGAAAATAACATATTAGATTTAGAAGAGAGAAAAAAGATGATGCTAAAATTGAGATTGAAACAATAAAAATAATGTAATAATTGTTTATTTTTTAAAATTTATAAAAATAATGTAATTATTTGTTAATATAGTATAGTATAGTAGCTTTTAGAATCCTTTTGATTAAAATAAAAAAAAATGACGCACAAACAACGAATGACTATGCATGTATTAGAAAAAAGGTATAATTAAATCAAAAAAAATTTAATTATTATATTTGAGAACATTTAAAATCTTTAAAATGTAAAAATATATCTGCGTAATTCTACAAAACAAACAATTAACCAATTCGTGTTTGCATAAGGCCTTATGATCAAAGAAAAGACTTTTTTACTTATACTTAATTAAGTTTTTCATGAAAAAAACAACAAAAAAACTATGAGTGCACTTAATAGATATAAAAACTATAACTTGGTGAAAAATCGTCGAAGATGTAGAAAATAATTCCAACACTTTAAAATAAGGACACGTCATCTTCATCAATTGAATTTTATCATTACTAGCATCTTACAAGAAACACACACACATTATGAAAATATTAGATATTATTTGGCCATTCTGTCTAATTTATTTTTAATATATTTGAATAGTGAATTTGTTTTAAGTAATTTTACAAAACTTATTGTAATTGAATATACACTGACATTTTTTTTTCTAATAGGACTCAATATGAAATATATTATTTTTATAGTTGATTAAATTTAGATGAATAGCAAGACGAATTAGTGAATACTAGACTAATTATGAGCTTTGAAACTTAATTTTAATTATAATAGAGTCGATTATAACTATGAGTGATAATTGATGTGAGTATGAAATAATAATTATATGAACTATTTAATCTCTACCCTGTAACCGTTAATTTAACATAAGGATATTTGTTGAATTTTACAAGCTTAATATAGTTGACAAGAATAACTCAATAAAAGTTGGTATACAAAAGATACATTATATTCTGATTAAATAAGTATCTATAGAAAAATAGTATTAAAGGCAAATATTAGATATAAGAACTATAATTTTTATGACAAATTATAGACCTATAATATGTGGAAAGCAAAATCAACTTTATCATGTACTTACCGATCAAGTATTATTTTGGTCTATTAGTACCTCAAAAGCACTAAAAAACAAAAAGGACACATTTTTACCTATTGAAGTTTCTCACACATTCGTTTCACAAAAATTAAAAAAAGATATATATAAAAAATTATTCAAAAAACATGTAACACCTTAAAAACTTTTGAAATTAAAAAATTATACTCATATGTAATATTTATAATTCAAAAGGAATACGTCATAGTCTCACAACAATCACAATCATGTTCGGTATTTAACTCTATATAGCACTAACATGACTATTTTATTACTATAAGTGTTAAGCCAATATTCATTTGAAATAATTGACAACTTATAGTAAAAACTTAAATAAGGCAAGTATCTAGCGACTTCATTATATAAGTATTTATTTTTTATAACCAAATAAGATATTTTTTTAATAATGTTATTGTCTTTTTTGTCTCATGATATGTGGTACATATTAATACACTCTTTAAGACCTTACAGTGTACTTAATTTTATAAATCGATCCGAGCTTGGCTCAGGTTACTGGGCAAATTTGATATAAACAGTCATACGCAACATACTACCACAAACATGAATAACAAAGATACAAGTGGATTTTATAACTTTGTCCAAACAGTCTTCAATGTTAATCGAAGAATCATTTCGGACTGGTGAACACAGATTTTTTTATCACAAACAAAAACTGGAAAGGATTTCAAAGATGCCCTTAATCTACGATTTTGATATAAACAGTCGCACGCAACATACTTGCACAAACTTGAATGACAAAGATACTAGTGGATTTCGTAAATTTTTTACTAAAAGTCTTTGTCCAAATACACTCTTAAATGTTAATCGAAGAATCATCTCGGAGACAGGTGAACACAGAGATTTATTAGTACATGCATCCCATAAAACCGGGGCACGCGGATAGGGTCTTCGGGGAATACTGCTGCAGGGGATAGTATAAAACTACTATTGATCCTTAGAGTACATGAATCTAAACTATTTGTGTAGGAATGAATATAAGGATCCGTGGTGAAGCCTAGATGATTTCATTTGATCAACTTCCACATGTAAAAACCTGGGAACTTGTTACTTCTGTAAACGGGCATCTATAGTATAGACTGTATGGGAGAGCATTCGTCTGAAGAACAAATTTATGACTGCTAGCTACGTAGATAAATTCTTCCGTTACATAGTGCTAATCGTGTGTAATTATAAAAAAAACATGAAATGTTACTCGTGTAGATCGTCTAATCCCCCTACCTCCTAATAATTCCAGTCCCATGATTGTTATTACTGGCCACAAAGGCTCTTAAGGAAGGGGACTGGGCAAGACCATAGGGAGCAACCATAGTATTCTGATTTCCACTCTTCTTTTTCTTCCTCTGTTGCATTCTCCTCCTTGCTATGTAACCTCTGACCCAAGGGGTCAAGTCCTCATTGACCTTGATCATTATGAAGAAGATGATCCGGTAGATAACAATCATGCTCAAGATAACGCTGAGATCCACCCATTTTGATCTGTTCACATCAATCTGGAAAACATACTCCAGTATGTACTCCCCCGGGATTTTCCCTTGCTCCGGTGTCTGATTGTCAAACATCAAGCCCTTGAGATCATTTTGGTATTGCCCCTGATGAATTAGCACGCTAGTAAGGCCTTATCATCGCTCACTATGCATATACACCAATACATCTCACCTAATAGTTGTTGCTTACCTGTAGAGCCCAGAAATGGAAACTGATATAGGACATAGGGTAACGCCAGACAGGTTTTGGGATGTCGTTGGGGAGTCTGAAATAGCCTGATACCAGCATGAATATCCCCTAACGTGGAGAAACCAACCATGGAGTCAGTAAGATATTCGAATTAGGAAAAGACTAAGGATTAAAAGTCGATTGCAAAACTGAACTCGTAGAATAAACCAAAAAGCTGACATAAATGGAGTGGGGTGCAAAGGGAGATTAGACCATTGAAGACGAGTAACAGACACGATGATATGTGCTCAACTATGAAGATCAAGGTTTTGAAACACAGAAGTAGCCTCTCAACAAATTAGCGGTAAGGCGCGTATATTAACCTTCCCAGAGGTGCTCTAGGCTGTACAACTAAACTGAGCTGATATGTGTGAGCCTGATCTCCAACCAAGTGGTAATATCTTCTTCTTTTTTTTTTAACCAAGAAGTGTCCAACCAAGTAGTATATTAAGAATCTGTCCCAATGGTTGTTATTCAGTTGAATTTTTCATATTAATGAACATCAAATCAATAGAAATTTATCAAGCATGTGAGTATGTAAGCACTTCATTTGCAAACCTGAATTCCCGCCCCTATGATGATACCCATGAGGAAGTTGGGGACAATACTGGCTATGGCCATCATCAAGCTCTCAACCACGGTAACGCTGGCGTAGAGGCACAATACGAAGAAGAGATAATGTAAGAAGCCTGGGTGGAGACGGACCATGTAATAGCAGACAGTTCCAGAGATGAAGGTTATGAGAATTAGAAATGGCATAGCGGATAACGTGTTGCTAATGACGAATGCAGTCACGCCATAGTGCCCATTCAGTCTTTCGCGTTGAAAAACCTGTACGAATAAGAAAGTCAATTAGGAGCCTAATTCGGCAAAGAGATCTTTTTCAAACTCAAACTATAGATGCATCTCGGACTCACCTTCATATCTTCAACAAAGGATGGGAAACCACCAATTGACATAAATGTGACAAAACCGAAGACAAAAGAGGCACAGGCACCCCTTGCCTGCAAATAAATCATATATTGGTTCGCTGAGAATTAGTATGGCTTAGATTAGGGAAAACATCTGTTAAATATAGTAGTGATAATACCAGAATGGAGTTGTAACCGGTTCCAACATCCAAATAGATGGTTCCAATGCAGATAGTGACCACGATATAGATCACAAGCCTCAGCCAGTAATATCCAAAGTCCCTTGACATGTTAACAAATGATCGCTTGGTTAAGGTAAAGGATTGCATCAAGAAACTAGCCTGACTGCCTCCTGAATCTAACACAGTTCCTTTCTGCAGTACATAGCATTAAATGCCATCAGAATGTTGATCCAAAAGATGATGAAAGATTGTGAATACAGATGTTATCGGACAGGTTACTCACAATTTTGGACATCTCCTCGACCTTCTCTTTTGCTAAGTAACAGTATTGAGAAGTACGATAATATTCAATAAGGGTTCTGATTGCTTCAGCAGTAGTGATTTTCTCCAGAGGGTCATCATTTAATTCAAACTATTTGATACACAAATTAACAAACAACTTTAGTACAGATATGTTGAACCAGAAGGAAAGAATGAAGTTAAATTTTTTATACCCGCAGTTTCATGGATCCCTTCAGGGTTGCCTTAACTTTGTCAAAGTCAGAATTGATGCACCGAAGAAAATGATCAGATGGGTTTCTCAGAGCAGGACATGGGAAGCCAGCTTGAGCGAAGAACTACATTACACAACAATTAAACATGTTTTTCACACGAACTACAAATTTCTAAAAAGCAATGAACATGTGCTTTGGTTATTCCGCATAGAACTGAAAGATATCTTGCCTCATATGCTTCAGATGCCTGACCAAAGTAAACTGTCTTTCCTCCAGAAAGCAAGTACAAGTGATCAAACAGCTCGAAAACTTCACTGCTGGGTTGATGAATAGAAGCTATGACAGTTCTGCCATCTCTAGACAGACCTCGTAATGTCTGAGTCACGAAAAATGCTGATGCACTGATACACACAACATCCAAAATTTAAGAAATTAGCATTCCTGTAGTCCTGTGTCCAGGTCCTCTACAGTTCCGAGGGAACTGAAATGTGAGTTCTGCCACTAAGCGGTCCACTTGTTGCTAAGAAGATATATTAGCGGGAATGAACGAGTGGCAAAACCCACCTCTACAGATCCTTTTGTTGCTAGTAAGATAAATTAGTGATAATAGAAGAACGAGTGGCAAAACACACCTCTGCAAATCCTTTTGTTGCTAAGAAGATGAACTAGCAACAGCTTCCACCCACTCCCCCACCTCAAAAAAAAAAAAAAAGAAACAAAAGCACTTAAACATGCAGACAATACCCTACCTGTCAAGGCCACTGGTTGGTTCATCAAGGAAGAGCAATCTCGGCCTCATAAGGATTTCGAGGGCAATGCTAACTCTCCTTTTTTCTCCACCACTGATCCCACGCAAGTGCCAATTGCCAATAACCGTATCAGCACAGTCTTGAAGACCCATTTCTACAATGGTACTCTCAACCAGCGCCCGCTTCTCGGACCAAGGCATCTTATCAGGGAGGCGCAGGCGAGCTGAATATGAAATTGTTTCACGAACCGTAAGAGTGCCAATCAAGTTGTCATCTTGTGTTACATAAGCCTGATTTTCAGTTTGAATTTGTAATTAGGAAAACATTATAAGTGCAGAGCTTTCTTTATTGATTTGGGAGCCAGAGAGACAAATTCCTACCAAGCAACTCCAATTCTCTTCACGACTTAAACTATAAATGCATTTGTTTTAACAAGAAATCCAAGCTTATATAACATCAGCACAATTGCATACCACAATACGGCTAGAGTGCACAAATCTTTCTACATAGAAACACAAGTTGTATTTTCTTCTTCCAGAAACATACGTTAGTTGAAGCCCAATCCATCTACAGTTCAGAAGGACTAAAACAAGGAAATTAATGCTTTTCAAATTTCAACATATATGCATTTTGGGGAAGTCATTTTAGGTCAATTAGTATAAATATATATAGCAATAGGTCAACTACATCTAAAAGCACTTGTTGCTTTTGCTAACGAGTGCTTTCAGCAAACAGGAATGAAGAAGGTAATCAAACGTTGCTATCAAATTGAGAGATTGAACCCAAGAAGAAAAAACGAGTTAGCCTAACTTTTTGATATTTTATGCGTATGGAGAAAGATTTTAAAGCCATTTAGAAATCAACTCAATCAAGTACCAGTACTAATGCCATGGCGGGACATAACTACATAGTATGCTGATGAAACTGTAACTACTCTGAAGGTTGCCTCGTGGGTACGTAAAAACATTTTTGTTCAAACTTTTGGACAGTGGCATTGCTCTTATGTAAAGGCGGATAAAGGGTGGGGTTCCTCCCCTAAACTGGGGAACGATTTATGTTTTCGCTCAAGATCCTCTTTAGTTTGAACATAGAAATCTGTTCGATTAGATCCATACAGTGGTGCTTCAAGCGTGCTTCTTCAACTAATCAAACCAAGTACCAAAATTGCTCTAACCTATGGACGTATAAACATGCATGGATGAATTTGCAGTAAACTTGAGATAAACGAAGTGGAAAAGAAAATACTCACAGCAGTACCAAAAGAGAGCTTAGTTTTGCGACCGTTGAGAAAAACGGAGCCAGAAAGGAAAGCATTGGCAGCAAGGCGGCTGGCGAGTGCATCAAGAAGGGTAGATTTGCCGGAACCAGAAGGTCCCATAAGTGCAGTGAAAGTTCCTGGCTCGGCATACCCAGTAAGCCCCTCCAGTACATTCTGAGTGTCGCCATTACTGAGAGTTACCATCACAGTTAGTTCCTTCCAAGCCAACCTCGCTGAAACATCCCCTATGAACTCTGTGTTGGCCTTTTCCTTCCACAAGGTCTCACTCAGAGGACTTAACCCTCCAACCACCTGCAGCCCATTTCCCGTAGGGTTGTTTGCCTCTATTTCCATCATTATGTCCTTTCCAGAAGAGTTTGCCATCGTGAATCCCCCTCGTTATCACCTTTCAAATCTGGGTTTTGCAGATCAATCACGAGAAAAGATGACGGTAAGGAGAGAAAGACGTGAGAAACTAAAAGAGCAAAGGAAATGGGTTTTGTATGGAGAATGAGGGTGTTGTGAGTTTGACTGACTTGTGGGAGGATCACTAGTAGGAATATCACATGCAAAAAGAGCTTTGTAGGGGACTTTTGGCGTGATTACCGACCGTGTAAACATCCAAATCCAAATACTCAACTAGTTGATCACTTCTTCATCCATCCATCCATCCAAAAACTGTCTGTCTGTCTGTCCGTCCAAGTTCAACGAAAGAAGTCTTATAACTGGTAACAACCATCCACTACCCAAATACTGGTTGTAAACTCAATGAATGAATAACACCTATCTTTAGTGTGAAGAAAGAAGGAAGTGCAGGACCTCATCTCGGTCTTTGATTTGGGCGCTCATTAATTGGTACTGGTAGATGTTGGTGGGAATACATTTACTACAAACCGACCCCATTAAGCCTTTTGCCTATCACCTCATTACACCTACTTTATGGTCGGACAGGACTATTACTATTATCCCTAAACATCAGCAACTGAATTTCATCCTAACTAAGAAACCAAGAGTCTTGGAAGTAGATCACGTCATTAGTCCCGATCCTTTGGGACCGTGGAATTAGGAAGGTGAAGCGATCGGAACATGTTCAAAAGGGACATCCATAAATATATTATATCCGACAGTCTAAGATGGTCATAGAATATTTTTCAACGGTTGGTTGCAGAACAAAATCAAAAGAAAGCCTTGATAAACTGTACATTTAATCGTTCGAGACATATAATGAGATTATGCGCCCAAATAACGAGAATGAAAAACTGCACAAAAGGCAAGATTAAATAAACTATACTAAAAGATAACATGATTATTTATTGCGCAACAAAATGTAGAAGAAATAACTGCATCCTAACAAAAGATAACTAACTTTTAAAATGAAATTAAATGAACTTCTTGTACTTGGAGTAAAGTTATTATTCCTTTTATTTTACTCTCATATTAATTAATTTCATTTACCCTTGACTCAAAGAAACAAATGGTAGTATGTCCTTCCTTAGAGATGTTTAACGGGCTTGGGTCGGCCCAGCCCAGCCCAGGCCCATTGGACCTGCCGTGAAACCGGGCCGGGCCAGTGGGGCTGCAAACCAGGCCGGGACGGGCCGGATGAAGGGGAAATCTGGGCCCAGTATAAGCCCTGGCCCTAGGCCCAATATCTAGGGCCGAGCCCGGGCCCTATTTTTTTTTGTATTTTCTTGTTATTCAAAGTAAAGGCTTGAATTACGGTAATTTCTTATTATTATTTAAGCAAATTGTAATGTAATACTGTGACTAGGATTCTTGTTATTATTTTAGCAAATTGCTCTCTCTCTCATTTACATCTCTCATTTTTAAATTTCTTCTTTCATATACTCTAGACATGTCCAATATTCACAATTTAACGAATGTAATCTTTATCATTTTATTTCATTACAAGTCATATATATATATATATATATATATATATATATATATGTATGTACATATTTATTTGTCTCTCATTTTATTTTTTATTATATGTTATACCTTTCATACTTATCTTGGTGAGTTTTATTAATAAAATCTTAACACATAACAATTATTACTATTTGAAAGAGACTATTTCTACTATTTGATATTTTACTTCTTCTTCCGTTTCTGAAAGAATAACAATTATTTTTTAAAGTGATTGAAAACTCATAAAAAGGTAAAAATAATATTATTATTTTACTATCTATTTTGTTATTATTATTTAGTAATATAAATACTAGCTTTTTATATGTATTTTAACAGTTATTTTTTACGCACGGTACCAATACTAATTTATATGTAAGAGGGTAAAATTAGTCGGTTTGGTATTTATTAACAAATAAGTTCAGCCCATCCTCCAAGACCGCCAAGGCCTCTTCAAGGAGGCTCATGATTTCTCACGGTTCGATTGTAATATTTGTAATCTAATTCTTGTTTTACGTCAAACATATCTTTGATTATTGCACCAAGGAAGAACGATCATCATAATTCATATTCAGATTTATTGCTCATTTGATCATCGTTGAACACGCACACTTATATATAATAATATGTGTATACAATAATACTAGGCCAAAAGAGGGCCTGTGTGTAGGGCCAAAAAATAGGGCCAACCTTAGGGCCAAAATGGAGCCAGTTTTCTGGCCAAAAGAGGGCT